>CM058237.1:98334682-98707228 GCA_030180135.1 Orychophragmus violaceus | reverse complement strand
GATAACTGAGGCAGCAAGCAAAAGCCAAGATGATTCGCTCGTCTAAGGGGCAGCCACACGAAGAGAGAGAGATCGAGAAAGCCTTATGGTTTCTTTTTCTTGGTTTAAACTTGCTCAGTGTTTCATAAAACCAAAAGAGTGTTTAAGTAATACAACTGAAAACAAATGGGCCAAAGGAACATAGGCCATCGAAAATGACTTAAAAAATAAGATAAATAAGACTTAAAAATGACAAAGGAAAGTCTTGGTCGAAAGTAGATAAGAGGCCGGTCTGTCTCTCTAATGAATGGGCCTCGGATCACCTCGTTAAAAACCTTGTGAAGAAAACCCATTTGGGACAAAACTTCACAAGGGAAAAAGAGTATGATCTTTATCCCAGAGGCAGACCGGTCAAAGAATCATCTGGCTTGATGCAGAAGATCATGGTCGGTCCGTGCGTCCGGAGTGTGGGCCAAGGCGATGTCTGCTCAAATGGGCCGTCAGCTTCGGTATGGATCATCCTCCGGGCCAACTGGTTCAGGACAGGTTGTCCTTGGTCGAGATGGCCTAGCTGGGTCGTGATGTCTTTTAGGCTTGTCCTCGAGATCAACTGCTCCATGGCATTGTTGAATTCGTCCTGTATCTGTTGCTTTCCCGAACGCGTCCTTGGTACATCTCGCATGGTCAGGAACAGGTCGGTCAGCTTCTTGGTAGAGTCTGGTCCGTCTTGTTCGTCCAACTCAGTGTCGGCCAAGCTGATGTCCTCATCATGTCCGTTACTTGAAAACCTTAACGTTTTATTATGCTTTCGGTTTTAATTTGGTAATCGAACTGTATTAATTATGCTTTCATGTTTAATATTTCAATTTAATAACGGTACTTAATTGATAGTTATATTTTGATAAGAATTGATAAATACTCCAAAGTAAGAATTATTCGGTGACTTTTAAGAGGCATCTCCAAGTCAATAACTTTCTTTGACTAAGATTAAGAAATCGGCTACTATTTGTAATCTTAATAAATGAGAATGAATATCAATACAATTGGAAATGTAAATTTCAATTTATAAAAATGATTAATATTAGACCGAGGGTGTAATTAAATACATATACGAATAATAATTATTGTATTTTTGAAAAGAGGAAAAATTACTAGCTTAGATAAACAAGAGTAAAGTTTTGGACTTATTTTTGGTTTCCTAATTGTATATTAAGAATTTTTTGGTTACAATTAAGACGCCTCTTCTTCCACCAATGAATGTGCTCGGCGTGTTTGGAAGGTCGTGTCGCTTTAAATCAGGATTGGTTCGATAACCGTTCGTTCTTTCCCTGGGTAAATATATAGCCCTTGTTTTCATCATTCTTCCCCATCCTTACTTCTTTCCTCTCATTCGCTTATAAATTCTAACAGAGCCTCACTTCATCATGTATCTTTTATCTTAAGTTCTTCGTTAAATATGCTGACATGTTCTTCTGTTTTCCTTTTGTTCGGTTCTGTGCCGACCTCAGGAGCCATGCATGAACAACATTTAACTAGTATTCTCCTCAAAATAAAGTTACTTAAGAGTCTTGCAAGGTCAAACGACCAAATGGTCTTTCGCCGGCAAACCCTCGACGGCGAGATGATTGTTTGAGATTGATTCCTTTAGGTTACTTAATTTTGAGGAGAATATTAGTTCAGGCGTTGATTTCATAACATTTCCTATCTCATCGATGGCCTTGCTGGGAGAAGACAACTCAATCGGCAGTCGAGATAGCTGTTCGACTTCTCTTGTTTGATTGTTGACAAGTCAACTCGACGGTCAGCGGATAATGGGAAGTGGACGTTACAAAAGGGATTCCTCAGTGCTACTCAATATCTAACAATGAATTCAATCCACCAAGCTATAAACATAAAACGTCAGAAACTTATAGCTTGGTGGATTGAATTCAGTGTTAGATATTGAGCAGCAATGAGGAATCCCTTTTGTAACGTCTCTTTCCCGTTCTCCACGACCAAATGGGATTAAAAATCCAAAATGAAAAGAAAACTTGCTGATCAAACAACTGCAGTTATCAATACCTTAGAAGAAGGAATAAGCAATTTTTGGAGCAATTAAAGAATACAAGTGCACAAAGACAACATCATTGGAGGACTCGGAAGCGGCTTACCGGATTTTTAAGTTATAATTTGAATATATTGCACTGAGTATATCTTTTTTTAAAAGATATGACGTTTTTGTATCTTTCTAAAAGTGCTTGCAATTTTATATCTTTTTATAGGTCCCAGCGTCAAAAAGACAGATGTACCCCTATAGATGAGAATAGTGCCTTAAAAGTGACGGATAGATGTTACACGCCCAGTTCCATTACGGATAGATGTCACACGGCACAGTTTTCCTAACTATCCTTCGCTCTTTTCTTGGATGGACACAGATAGGTGTCATACACCACACTTCACATAAATCATGGATAGTTTTGTTTTTAAAGATAATACTCCAATAAATTATATGTGAAAATAGATACTAAGTAGGTAACAAATCATATATACATGTATGTCCGTCCATATGTGGAAGGTATTAGCATTGTCAAGTTTGGTTATCCATGAGGAGCGTCCAACAAGATATTATTGGTTTTTAGTGTTGTTTTTGAAGATAATACTCCAATGAATTATATGTGAAGATAGATACTAAGTAGGTAACAAACCATGAATACATGTATGTCCGTCCATATGTAGAAGGTATTAGCATTGTCAAGTTTGGTTATCTATGAAGAGCATACAACAAGATATTATTGGTCTTTAGTTTTGTTTTTGAAGATAATACTTTAATGAATTATATGTGAAAATAGATACTAAGTAGGTAACCAATCATAGGTACATGTATGTCCGTCCATATGTGGAATGTATTAGCATTGTCAAGTTTGGTTATCCATGAGGAGCGTACAACAAGATATTATTGGTCTTTAGTTTTGTTTTTGAAGATAATACTCCAATGAATTATATGTGAAGATAGATATTAAGTAGGTAACAAACCATAGATACATGTATGTCCTCCATACATGGAAGATATTAGCATAGTCAAGTTTGACTATCCATGAGAAGCGTACATCATGTAATATGATCGTGGCAGTATCCACGAATGGCTGAGATTGTGGACACCTACTCTAAACTATCCATTCGAAACTTCCGTAATAAGTTTGATTTTGATTTTTTTTTTGAATTCTAGTACATCGGCCGATTTTATCTCCATTCAACCGGTTTATATTGCCGGAAATCTCCCCTCCGACAATCTATCAACCTTCAAAAAATGAGGGGGTGGAATTAATATAAAGTAAGAAAGATAGAGGGGAGGGGGAAAGAAAAAGAAAAAAAAAAAGAAAAAAAAGAAGGATAGTTAGGAAAGAGGAAAACTATCCGTTCGGATAGTTAGTCGCGGATAGGTTGTCGGGGGAGTAGGGGAAAAACTGTCTTTATTCTGGTGGGACCTACAAAAAAAGATACAAATTTGCAAGCACTTTTAGAAAGATACAAAATTGTTATGAAAAAATTGAGAAGATACAATACATGCAATTGACCCTTATAATTTTTGGTGTGTTATATGTATTTGTGTTGTTTTTTTTTTTTGAAACTTATGTATTTGTGTTGTTTATCTTAAATTTGACAACTTTTCATGTCAAAGTTTTGGTATTTTTGTATTTCAGTATTTTTAATAATTTAGTTATGGTTTTTTAATAAGTAATTATTAAAATTATTATTTATTATAGATATAAATAAAAGATTTAAATGTTTAAGGACCATTTTATAGAATTTACTCTAAAATAGAGTTTAGTGTAGAAAATAATGTGAGGTTGGAGATGCTCTTAATCTAATAACCTGTCTAGCACCCAAAAAAGAAATTTATGTGTGTTTTTCCAATAAGTAACATGCAATACAAATAAAGAAAATATCAAATATAGAGTTTGGCGAAGATAAATTCAAATAAATATATAGGTAAGAAAGAATTTTACACATACATAAGTTTCCACCCAGCTTTCGATATTCTTCTGGTCATTTTGCGGAGAGCTCTTCTTCGGAGATTTCTGGATATTTTATGGACATATATTCTTCGAACATACTTTAATTTGAACAAAAAATTATATGAGAAATCATATAGTATAGTTGACTATATTAAACCGAAAGATAAGACATGCCAATATATATACCTCTCTATTACTCGCGTAACCACGAAATGCATCATTCACCATATCCGTATACCGATATTCTACATTATTATGACCATTCGTATCAACATAACTCGTTCCTATATCCAAACCGATTTCTTCTCCATGCTTATACCAAACAGAATAATCAGGCATAAATCCGTAACTAAACATATGACTCCAAATTCCTGGTTTCGTGGTTTCCGGTATTTCGTTCTTGCAGAAACGACAAAAATAGAGAAACTTACCGCCATTGCACAGAGCTAAATCCTGGTTTTCGGAAAGTTCCATAAATTGTGCCGCCCCCGTTATGAAGGCTGTTGAGAAATTGTCTATGACATCATCGAACCTATTATACATCTTATCCCGATAGTTGCGATAATTATTGCCGCCTCCCGCCATGTAACTAGATTTTCTAATTCTGTGTGTTTCTACAAATGAAAACGGAGAAAGGTTTGACTTTCGACTATGTAGACATAATTGGCCTCTCCCATTAATTTTCATAAATGCATGCGCATGAAACAAGTACACCTACCACAAACTGGTAAAATATAACCAAACTCGCATATTATTTTTTTACTAAATCCAAAAAACTATACTAAGCATTAAAATTTGTATGCCTGCCGAATTATAAAAATTTTATATTTTGGAAATTCCGCGCATCGCCGCGGTACCTAAACCAAATGTCACAGTAAATTATCAATAACCAGTCGATATGCATGCCCTAACCATCATATAGCCTCTCTAAATTGAGTTAGTCTCTCCCTTTCAGCCGTCGAATACCCTAATCATCATAACCTCGGAATTTTGGCTCTCCTACTGCAGAGAAAACATAGACGACAATAGAAATGGATGAGGTAAAGGCAAGAACCCCTTCGCGGCTTCAACCCATTCATACTTTCTGATTTTGATTCTTCTCTTATATATTGAATCAATTTCTTTCGTTGATCTGCTCGTGCCATCGCTTATGAAGCATGATATATTCTAGGTTCGAACTTCGATATTGAATTTTACATCTTATTTAAATTACAATATGTATGTTTTCAGAAACATTGTACCATTGAGTTTGATGGAGCTTCAAAAGGAAACCTGGAAGAGCTGGTTCAGGAGCTGTTCTGCAAGATTCCGATGGAACTGTCATCTCCTCCTACCGTGAAGGATTAGGCAATACAACAAACAACAATGCTGAATATAGAGGTTTGATTCATGGTTTGGAGTCTGCTTTAGAAAAAGATTACACACACGTGAGGGCCTATGGAGACTCTCAGCTTGTTGTTAAACAGGTCAGTTACTTTACAACTAATACATGTTTTCTCTCTTAAATATTTATCTTTAGACTTTATGATAACTATCATTAAACATATGTGGGGTGAATGGCAACTCACAAGCCTGAAAATGGCTGAGCTTTATAATCAGGAAAAAGAGTTTACCAGCCAATTCAAGTCATTCGATATCGAGCATATTCCCAGGGTATTGCACATATCCTTTTGTGCTTTTAACATTCGATTTGTAGATGCTTAAGATTTTATGAGTTTTTCTAATTTCCATTTGCATGAATACAACTCTGAAGCTGATAGCCATGCAAACTATGGGGCCCATCTCCAAGGTGAGAAATGAATCTGCAATAATGAATTCAATTATATTTTCCGGAAAAATTAGTCAAAGTTCGATGTTGTTTTCGATCTTCTGTGATGCGTATTCAGATAACCAGACACAAGTGATTGCAGGCAGGAAGTACTACCGAAGTAGAGATATTCGTGTTCTTCATGCTTAGAAGTAGAAGAACATGCCTCTACGCTTTTTTCTGTTTTTTTCTTTTCTCATCAAAACATGTTCCCTACTGAACAACAAATCAATGTATTCCGGTAAGCACGGAGGATTATGAACAATAAGTTTTTTTATGGTAAATTTAACGCATAACAATTAGAGGTTATGAAAGAAAAGCATACATGAGTCATTCTCATTTAATAATGATTACAATATATCTATTAACCAACTTTGATAATAAGTTAAGACTATTAGAATGTATAAAAAAAAATATCTCATATTATATTAATAAATCCAAAACTACTATATGATACGGCCCATACCCAACTAGTTTGTGACACGAATAATGAGGTCAATATTAGTCGTATCAATTGCGACAAATAAACGACTTGGTTACTACTATAGCCGAAGTAGCGCATTAGTCGCCCATATACTGACCAATTCACGACTGTTCTACGACTCTGAGCATCAGACGCAAAAATAGTCGCCATAATAGTCGTATATAAGCGACTAATACACGTCCATATATCCATTGTCGCAAAATAGTATCATTATTGTCCACTTATAGTCGCCAAATGTTACGACTACAAGAATAGTCGCAAGGTCCAGTCGCAAAAACGTTGTTTTCTTGTAGTGAGATATTTTCATACACTGAAGGTGTTTGATAAAATATCTGAACCAATCATTTAAGTGCTTTACATTCTTAATCAATGGAAATTTATTTTTAAGATGTTTAGTGGTATTAAGAACTTGGAATTAGTGCATACATGTCTTGTGATTGCCAATGGTAGTTGATGCCAATTGTTTGAATTGTATAAAGCTATTATCAAGGAAATGAACTAGCTTGAATTAGTGTTCTTAGCTTGAGGATTGCATTCATTGTTGTGAATAGCATCATAGGTTAGCATTTGATCACCTCAGTCAATTATCTTAACCCAAAGACTTATTCCTTTGTCTAGTTTATAATCTTATTTAGTTAATTGTATATTCTCTATTTGCTTACTCTTGAATCTTAGCTAGTGAATGCTATGTTCAGTTTTTATTTACTTTTCTATCTTGTTTAGTTTGGTTAATCACTTAGTTTTGATTAAGTAATTAATATATTCTTAGTGAATTGAGTATTTCCAAGGGGATTGACTTCTTTTAAACTACAATGACAAGGTTGTATGCTTGCAATTAAATAGTGAATAAGAAATTAATTTTTGGCTTGCCAACTTTGGCACCGTTGTGATAAATCATGGTTTTCAACCATGATATAGTTGTATAGTGAGTCTTTAACCTGGTTTTTCGAGTCTATTGAGTCTTCTACAGGTAGGCTTGCATTTGGAGCAAAGAGTGGGATTATAGGACGTTTCTTGTGATTTGTGCAACGAGCTGAAGTTGGTGTCTCGACCACGACTGGATGTCGACCGACACTGACCTTGGTGTCGGTCGACACTGAGGGCGACAAGATCTTATGCGCCGGTTGAAGACATATTTTGAAGAATTGCAAAGTTGTCTAGGAGTTTTCCCTAATTCTAATCTAGCCCCAAAACGTGTTTAGGAGTTTAATTAGGTTTTTGAGACGCAGTATCATTATCTTGTTTTTACTTTGTTCTTGCTTTGGAGATTGAGAGATTTGGTGCCAAGGGGCTGTTCTTGCTACTTGTAACCTTTGAGAGAACTTTTTATCTATCTATTCAGTCTTTGGTTTTCTATTCAATGATGTGTTATTTATCTGATAATATGTCTGAGTAGTAACCTAGTTAGATTTAGGAATTCTCATAGGGTTTTTATGCAAGTCTAGATAACTGATTGATTAGGATTCTAAATCTGTTCGTTCATCACCTAAGTTGCACTTAATACTGAATTCTGGACTGATCACCTAAGTCGTATTTATTTCTTTTGTTACTCACATTCTCTTGTTTGGCTCGTTTTTGTTGCTGCAGGAATCGACTGACACACAGTGTCGACCGACATCACACAGTGTCGCCCGACACCAAGCACGGATTTCAGCTTTGAAATCAGTGTATGCCTAACCGTCACATCCGAAGCAACCCGAACGAAGAGCTTTTGAACCTCATACTTGAGGAGCTTGCTAGACTTGAGAGAACAAACAAAAAGGCGCAAAGAACTTCAAGGATGGTGAATCATTTCATTTTGATTTGAGACGTTGAAGGTGTGCTGAGAGACCGCCAAAAAAATCCTTACAATGCTGAAGAGCAAAGGATAGATGCTGAAGGGCGTGTTATTGAGGAGCCTAATGATGAGAGGCAGGTTGTCAATCTTGGAGCTAATGTACAGCCACCTAATCCTCCTGTTGCTGAGAGGACTCTTGCTGACTACAACCGGCCCGATGAGTTTTATGCTAACCGGTCAGCAATTGTGCCTCCTCCTTTCGAGAGGAATGAGTTTGACCTCAAGACTGCCTACTATTCACTTCTGAGGCAGCATCCTTTCCATGGTCTTCCGCATGAACAACCCATGGACCACATTGAGGATTTTGAAGTCTTCATCACTGGAATATAGCACAATGGAGTGGGTTACGACTTTATGTACCTCAAACTTTTCCCATATTCTCTCGCTGGAGAGGCTGCAGCTTGGCTTAAACAACTTCCACCTGGGAAGTTAACCACTTGGGATGCAGTAAAGAGAGAATTCTTGCGGCATTTCTATGAGGATGCTCGCTCCGATCAGCTCATACATGATCTTCTGACATTCACTCAGGGACCTACACAACCACTTAAGTCAGCCTGGGTGAGGTTTAAGATGTACCAACGAGATTCTCCTCATCATGGATTCTCTGAAGTTCAGCTGCTGGGAATTTTCTTCAGAGGTGTGGATCTCTGGTACCAGTCTGCGTTAGATGCTGCCAACAATGGTAACTTCAACACGAAGACTCCTGAGCAAGCGAGAATATTGATTGAGAACTAGGTGAGCAGCAACAGTACTAAGACTACAGATCAGAGGAGGAAAGAGTCTGGTGGAAAGGTTGACAATCTCCCGATTGCTGAGATGAAGAACAAGATGGATATTGTTCATAGCTTGTTGACTGGTAAGAAGCATGTCCATTTTGCTCAAGAGGTTGAATAGTTTGGACCTGAAGAAGACTGTGTTGGAATTGTGTCCAGTAATCTCGGTACTGTCTCTAGAAAGTAAGAGTATGTCAAAGATCAGACATAAGTCATATAATACTGGGGGTCATGATGGCTTGCTAGAGTCCGCTCATGATCTATAAGTCTTGGACTTATTGCCTTTATTATATGATCCCATATGGGTCACACGCCTAAGCTAACAGGAAATCGTGTAGAAACGGTTTAGCAGGTGTATGGTAAAAGTGCTAGGCATTTACTATACTTAGAGAGAATAAGAGGGTTTAGCCATTGTGCATCGATCGATGCATGAGGTGCAACGATCGATGCAATGCGCAAACACCGACGAGTTAATTGGTATTTGGGCCAAATGGCCCAAACGGAACAGGACGAGTTTTGTGTCATAAAACTCGAGTTTCAGACTGATTAACCCTAAGACTTGTGCCGTCAACTCTCTCTCTCCCTGCGCCGTTTTCTCCCAGTGGCCTAGCAGCCTGCTTCCTGATTGGTGTGCGTGTGTGAACCTCTGGAGGAGTTATCACTCGATGGCTCTCTGATCTCTGGCCTGTTCTTCCTTTCCGCTGCACAAAACAGGTAAAAGGTGAGATCTACTTATGTTTCTATTCAAGAGAACCTAGATCTGGCATGTTTAGGATCAAGTAATCTGATGAATTGAATCAGGATTATCACGAACTATCCAACAGTGGTATCAGAGCCATTGGTTCTGGTTTTTCTTGTTTAGATTCAAGTTTAGGATTGTTTTCTTGTTTAAGAAGTGTTTTGAATCAATTACTGATAAGATAAATCACTTAAGCAACAAGGAATTGAAACCTAAACACATTTGAAATCGCAATAATCCAAGCTATATTGATTTGGAAGAATGCGATTTTCATAAAGAAGTATCGGCTGTGATCGCGATGCATCGATCGATGCGATCGCATGATCGGTCGATGCAACCACGAGAGATCGCATTGCATCGATCGATGCAATGCAAGGATCGATCGTTGCAGTCGCGAGAGATTGACCGCGATCGCATGGATCGTTCAAACGATCGCATGGATCTCGCGAGAATCTCTCGGCCAAACCAGATAACCGTTCGTGCATGCGTGAGAGCATCGATCGATGCAGGATCGATGAACGATCGTTGCAGGATCGATGAACGATCGTTGCAGGATCGATGCTGAGAGCATCGATCGATGCGGTTAGGGTTTAGACTCGGTTTAATTTAATTTGAATTAAACGTCACGGTTTAATAAACAGATTTAATAATTTTATTAAGTCTGGTTAAACCGGGATAAGAAATCCAATGTCGAAAGAATTATTGGATTTAGTGCCTAAACCAGGAATTTCTAATTTGATTTGGTTGGACCAAATAAATTGAGAAAATCCGGTTTAGTAAATAACCGGTTGACAATTGTGGTCATCGTAGTAATTGAAACTTGGTTAAACCAGTTTTAATGAACCAGACCGGTTATGTCAATTAATTGGACAATTGGGTCATGTCTTGGACATGGACCAATTCTTGGGCCTCGGGCCAAGAAGTTAAAACAATTGGGCCAATTATTTGAGTCTTTCTTCAGATTAATTTAAAATTTATTTTATAAAGTTATAAAGTCGATTTTAAATTAAAGTTTCCGAAATTTTGAAATTAGAAAGTTTCTAAAAAAAAAAAAAAAAAAAAAAAAATAGAAGTTTCTGGATTTGCGGGTTTTGGATTTTAAGAAATTTCTAAAGTTAGAAAGTTTCCGGTTTTAGAAAGTTTCCAATTTTAGAAAGTTTCTAAAAATAGTAGGTTTCCTAAAATAGAAAAGTTTCCCGAAATAGTAATCTTCTATTTTGGGAATGAAATTTTAATAAACCTACGAACCTCAAATAATATCAAGCGTTGGATGTCTTGTCCAGGCTATGTCAGCTGTCAAAGCCCATTCAATTGCATTCATGGCCTTACAGTGTGAGGATGTCTGTTTTTGCGTGGGTAAGACAGTTTGTGATTCATAAATGTCATTGGGAGTCCCAGACATTAATGATTACATGACTGTATAGTCTGGTTTTCTTGACTAGGCCATCGGGAGTCCCGGGCCTTGAGACATCAGAGTGGATTGGGCCTCGGGCCCAGATTCACAACCAAGAGTTATATCACGGATATAATTAGCCGATTCAGGGCTTACCGATATAAGCTAAGGTTGGGTGACGGCCAGTGGCCCACTTTAATCTTAGTTATATGTGGATCTTGGAATCATTATATTCTATTGAGGGTAACTTATGTTATTGAATATAATGCGTGATTAATCATATTAATTTAATACGGGATTAATCATATTGAACATATTAACTAAAATCCTTTTATCTTAATTTTCAGTTATGACTATCACAAACAATCAAAACGCTTTCTCGATCCGGTCTGTCCTTAAGATGGACAAGCTGAACGGATCAAATTTCTTGACTTGGTCGCGGAACCTGAGGCTAGTCCTCAGACAGGAGAGAAAGGACTATGTTCTTGAGAGAGCTCTCCCCGTGAGGATCGGGTCCAATGCTTCTCATGCAGTATATGATGCTTGGAATAAGCATTATAATGATGCGGTAGATGTGCGTGGTCTGATATTGGCTAGCATGGACTCAGACTTGCGGAAGCAATATGAGAACATGGAGTCGCCAATAGAGATGATCAGCAGCCTGAAATTAAAATTTCAGGAGCAGATAAGAGTGGAGAGATACCAGTTGGTTAAATCTCTCACTAGCTGCAAGCTACCAAATGATCATCCAGTAAGTCCTCATGTCAGTAAAATGATGGGTTACATTGATAACCTGAGGAAACTGGATTATCCAGTTAGCCAGGAATTGGCAACTGAGATCATTCTGCAGTCACTGCCGTCAAGCTATGACAAGTTCGTAAGGAACTATATCAAGAAAGGCTTAACGAAGAAGTTGACTGAACTGCATGAAATGCTCAAGACAGTTGAGCCAAACGTGAAGAGTACCCTGTACAATCTCATGAATGAGAAGGGTAGGTTTGCTAAACCTAATGCTGACAAGGGTGGAGACAAAGTTGTCCAGATTTTGAATCATGGCAAGCGTGTGTCTTCTGAGCCCGAGTCAGATACCTCTTACGTTGGTAAGTGCTGCTACTGTAAGGAGACATGGCATTGGAAGAGAAATTGCATTAAATTCATGGAAGATGATGAGGAGTTAAAGTCGATGTATGCGACTACTTCCTCAGGTATTCATATTATTACTTCAAGTTCTACCTTAAAGGTATTGGATACTGGTTGTGGCACTGATATTTGTGATAATATGCAGAGCCTAAGAAACAGTAGAACGTTGAAGGAAGGGCAAGTGAAACTACATGTCTGGAAGGAGCTTGGGATGCTGCCTCAGCCGTAGGGTTTTCACTTATAGATCCCTTTGAGGCTTGGTTTTGTATTAAGTAATTGCTACAATGTACCTGCTTTGAGCAGAGTTGTCTTTCATTTTCTTGTAAGAATTTGAATGTTTTTCATTTTGATAAAAGACAAGTTTTGTTCTTTTGATCTTAATGAAATATTAATTGTAGCACCCTATTCATGGAATGGGTTTTATATCTTAAACCAAAGAGTGCCTAAATGTAACATAAATACCGAATTGGTTTAAATCTGATGAATTAAACCTGATTTTTCTTGGCATAAAGTCTTGGTCACATAGAGTAAGTCGGATTCGGAAATCCCATAGTCATGGACTATTGGGCTCATTTGATAAAAATATCTTATGAGACTTAATTTCTGTTTACTAGACCAAAAGGCAAAGGGCCTATCTTAGCCGAGCTAGAGAAAAGCCCAAAGGCTTATTGGACCTGGAACATACTCATGTATGTGGCCCAATGAGCAGTAATGCCAGAGAAAAATTTCCTGCACTTCATTATCTCTACTGATTTTTCAGTGAGTAAGACTGTGTTCATTTGATGAGACACAAGTCGGAATTCTTTGACATGGTCGAAAGAGTTCCAGAATGAAGTATAGGATCTGAATGACAAAAGTATTAAGACTCTGGATTAAATCACGAGTGAGAATACTTAAGTCATTGATTGTGTGATCATCTTAATGAGTGTGAAATCGTTTCACAGCTCATTTCTCCTGAAAACCTGAAGGTGTTTCTGTGAGAAAGGATCAGATCTTATTAGAAATGATTAAAGATGAGTCACACGAATCTTCCATGATATTATTTAAGAATAACGCTCTAAAATATCTAAGTTTACGCTGAAATAGTTCCACAAATATCGGTTGAAAGACACCACGTTAATGTGGATTGGAATCGATCCAAATTTGTCTTTACTGAGTATTTGTAGTTGTGCTACTTCGCTGGTTGTCCTAGAGAAACTAAGGCTTGTTACTTTTACGTCCATTCTGTTTTCTAAGAAGGGAAGTTATTTTCCAAGAAGAACAGTGGGAGTAAAAGTACAACTCGAAGAAATTCGAGAAATACAGGAGGCTGCTTTACCTATTGAGGGAGAGCAGCGGAAGGATTTACAGATTTCTGTAGAATCTACACCTGTGGAGCCTGAAGTTCGCAGATATGAATGAATCAGTTACTAATCCGAGAGTGATTTATCGTAATTAGTTGAAACTGATAATCATTGAAAGTTCGCATGATCTAATGATCATTGAAAGCGATGAATCTGCGAAATTCAAAGAAGCGAAAGTGAGCCCGGACTCCGAAAAATTACATTTTATGTAAGTTAGCTTCATCGATCCATTCATGGATGGAAGCAAACATATCGGAGTTGGAATCTTCGTTCTGTTGAAGTAGTCAAGGTTTTGACTTGAACAGGAACGAAGTGGAACTGTGTGTTTACTAATAGATAAGTGGGAGCGATATTGCATTTCTCATAGTGTATGTCGATGACATACTGATTCTCGGATATAACGTCCCAATGCTGCAGTCAGTAAAGGACTGGCTTGGGAGTTGGTTTTGCGAATGACATGGGTATAGCCACGAAAGTCTTGGATTTTTGGATTTAAAGATAGAGATCCAAAAGAGCTGGTAGGACAATGTCAGGATTCTTAAATTGACAAGGTCCTACACGTTTTTTCAGCAATCCAAGAAGGGTTTTATGCCAATGTCACATGGCATTACGTTAAGCAAGATACAGTATCCTACGATAACTGCTGAGCTTAAATGCATGGATAGGATTCCACATGCTTCGGTAATTGGATCTATCATGTATGCCATGAAACGTACTTGTTTGATGTTGCTTTAATGTTAAGCAAGACAAGTAAAGACCAGTCAAATCCAGCAAAGAATCAAGTTTCCTAAAGTGTGTCCTAAAGTATTTGAGGAATACTAAGGATAAGTTCTTGATTTACGGAGAAAGTGATGTGCTACAAGTCAGCAGAGTCTGAAAGGCAATTTTCCAATAGACAAAGATGATTTCCGATCACAGTCCGGTTATATCTTGTGTCTATCTGGCGGTGCAAGGCACTGTTGCTGACTCCATGACTTAAGCTGAACATTTCGCAGCTTGGGAAGTGGCGAAAGAGGTTGTTTGGAAAGAAGAGTTCGTCATTGAACTTGATGTGATTTCCAGCATAGATGAGACTAGCTGCACATCAGAGGTCCAAACACCTTGAGGATAGGTATAACCTATTCCGTGAGATAAATGACAGAGATGTTAAGTAGATCAGCAAGTTTCAACGAATGAGAACGTTGCTAATCTATTAACGAAGCCACTCCTTAGGCCTAAGCACGAGTCTCGGACTGTTGCTGTAGGATAAGTGAAATTAAGATGTAGTCTTAATTTCAGTGGGAGTTATTAAAGGGCTTTATTTAGTTATTGGATATGTTCTTGAAATAACATTGAAAAATGTTTAATGAAATTATTATTTCAAGATTATTTTAACTGTGATGAAATAATCGTTCCAAAATGATATGAACCATTTTATAGGTCATCGAAGTAAATGACTTGATCTTGAGTCATCGAAGTCATTTAGCTTGATCATGAGACCCTATATTTGATAGATGTTTTATATCATCCCGTCCCTGGTCAAAGGTTGTTGAAATTGGAACACCAACAACCGTGTGAGACTGGATTGGTACGTGACTTATGACAAAGTCTCAGTGTGTCATAGATGCTCGGCATCAAAGTCAGTACATAGGTGTATGTTGGGAACATACGACCGGACGCGACCCGCTTATGAGAACTCTTCAGGATATTTATATCTGTGTCATAAGAGATTCTCACTACGACTATAGAGTATAGTCCTTAGACCTGAGTTCGCATGCATGTGACTGCACATGGACTGATGCACTTTGATCATTGTCTAACGCTATCGTTCTGCGATAGTTATAAGGACCTTGTTTGGGTACATTGTGAAGTGAGTAGTTTACAGTGATGGAACAAGACGGGATTTGTCCCTCCAATATAAATGGAGTGAATATCTCTAGGCCAATTGGAGATTTGAATACTGGAAAATGCATGGCCATGCTCAAACGGACTGTCCCGAGTCGTTTGGATTGTCAGTATCAAATCAGAGTCCGATGAACAAGATTAGGCTTTATAAGGATGACACTAATCTTGCCTTATGACTAATCGAGATATTGTGACAAAAGGATTATGAATACAGAGATTCCAGTACAAGTGGGAGATTGTTGGAATTGTGTCCAGTAATCTCGGTACTGTCTCTAGAAAGTAAGAGTATGTCAAAGATCAGACATAAGTCATATAATACTGGGGGTCATGATGGCTTGCTAGAGTCCGCTCATGATCTATAAGTCTTGGACTTATTGCCTTTATTATATGATCCCATATGGGTCACACGCCTAAGCTAACAGGAAATCGTGTAGAAACGGTTTAGCAGGTGTATGGTAAAAGTGCTAGGCATTTACTATACTTAGAGAGAATAAGAGGGTTTAGCCATTGTGCATCGATCGATGCATGAGGTGCAACGATCGATGCAATGCGCAAACACCGACGAGTTAATTGGTATTTGGGCCAAATGGCCCAAACGGAACAGGACGAGTTTTGTGTCATAAAACTCGAGTTTCAGACTGATTAACCCTAAGACTTGTGCCGTCAACTCTCTCTCTCCCTGCGCCGTTTTCTCCCAGTGGCCTAGCAGCCTGCTTCCTGATTGGTGTGCGTGTGTGAACCTCTGGAGGAGTTATCACTCGATGGCTCTCTGATCTCTGGCCTGTTCTTCCTTTCCGCTGCACAAAACAGGTAAAAGGTGAGATCTACTTATGTTTCTATTCAAGAGAACCTAGATCTGGCATGTTTAGGATCAAGTAATCTGATGAATTGAATCAGGATTATCACGAACTATCCAACAGACTGCACTGAAGAAGATGTGAACTACATCGGTGGTTCTGGATTTCAGGGAAACATGTTTGAAAATCAGCAAGGCAACAAGTTCTTCACTGGTGGACAGAAGAGTGCTTTCACAAGCAATCAAAACTCTTCTCGATATGGTCAAAATGCTGGTTTCCAGAAGCCTTTTCAGCAGAACAACTCTTATCAGAGGACCTTTGGATCATCTTCATATCAGACACCTCTTGCTACTAGTGCTAATGAGAGCAAGTTGGAAGCTATGATGGAGCAATTGCTAGAGGGTCAGACGAATGCTGTCGATTTCAATAAGAAGATAGACGATGTCTACACTGATCTGAATGGGAAGTTTGAATCCTTGAGTACACATATGAAGCAACTGGACACAAGAATAAGAATTCAAGCTCAGTTAAGGGGAAGAGTGTTCAGAATACCCACATCAATGCTTGGACAGTTAAGATTGAGGATGGGATAGACCAAGGAGATGGATTTGTGGTTAAGACAGCAGAAATTATGAAAAAACAACCAAAAATCCGCAGCTACAGTCTCCATGTCGACCGACACTGACACTGATGTGGATCGACACTCGACTTCAACAGCGGTTTCGAGTTCTCACGACAAACGAAAGTCGACCAAGCCCGATTTGATGGTCGACATTGCTGAGAAAATATCGAAAGATTCAGATTTCAAACCGATTGTCGACCGACACCACTTCAATGTCGATCGACACTATCGTCGTTCAGGCAATGTCTCACCGATAGTTCATGCTGCTACTGAAGAGAAGGTCGATAAACCTCCAATACCTTTCCCTAAGGTGGTAATGAAGTCTAAACAAGAGCTTGATGAAGCCAAATACTTGGAACTAATGGACAAGAAGCTGAATGAGGACCCACAAGCTGATGTTTTGCCAATTCACCCTTGTCTTCAAAGTTATGTGGAGAAGATGATCCCCATAGATTAAGATTTAAGAGACTGGGTGGTAGTGCTGCCTAAACAAGTCAGTGATGTGTTGCATAATCAGATTCCAGAGAAGCTAGATGATCCTGGTGTCTTCGTGTTAGATTGCTCAATCTTAGAGGATAGCTTCAAGCATTCCTTATGTTATTTGGGAGCTGCTGGGAACCTCATGCCATATTCTGTGGCTGAGAGATTGGGGTTGACAAACTTCAAGCAGACTAGGATCTCTTTAATCCTAGCTGATCAGTCATAGAGGGTTCCATAAGGAGTCCTTGAGGACATCCCGATCAGAGTTGGAGACCATTTGATTCCAACAGGCTTCGTAGTGCTGAAATATGACAAGGAACCGAGCGATCCTCTGATATTAGGCAGACCCTTCTTCGCCACATCAGGCACAAAGATTGATGTGAAGCACGGTCTGATCGATCTCCACATGGGAGATGCGCTTCTACATTTCAAGATGGATATGCTGCGAAGGCCCAAGATTGACGGTCAAACCTTCTGCATTGAGATGGAGCAAGAAGCTCAGACTAGTGAGGCTTCAGCTTCTGATACTGGAGAAAAGAAGATGGTGGTTTCTCGAGACTCCACTCTAACATCTTCAGAGCCTACAACTGCTCATAAGCAAGAAGCTACACACCTCAGAGCTCCACTCCCAAACTCAAACCTGCTAACCTCATTACTATAACCGCAGGGAAACACTCGAATGCACCTAAGCTTCACTCCCACTCTGGACCTATTCCTTCGTTCCTTGGACGATCTCACGCTGACACTGCTTACTCTCCACCATGGATGAGGAGACTTTCGCAGAGGCACTCACAGCCTCTGTTGAAACCCCCGGGAGTCTAATCTCCCATCATAGTCAAGCTAACGACTAAAAACAAGCGCTGGGTGGGAGGACCAGTAGCACTGAAGGGTCAATGTCGGTCGACATCAATTGGGTGTCGGTCGACATCGATTTCGAAAAAAGTTCAAGCACGAACGATAATCGACCGTGGTCGATTTTCAGAAGTCGACTTGGCGCAGAAAGGTAAGTGTCGACCGACATCAGCCTGGGTGTCGGTCGACATCGATGAAATCAAGGTAAGTTCTTTTAAAATCTCTTGACCCGACTCTTCTTCATTTCTCTTATCGCCGAAAAACCTTCACAAATCGCCACCTCCTTCATTTCTTCACCGTTTTTGACGATTCAAAGCTCCATTCCACTTGTTTTACGTGCTCTATCCATTTCTAGCATCTGTTTAATCGATCTGCGAAGGTATGACTCTGAATCCCCAATTTTTCACTTCGTGTTCAAGTGAAGAAAGCTTTGAATTTGGATCGATTTGTTGATGTTTAGGACGTGTTTGTAGTGGAATGTGATTAGTTTTGATGCGTTGGATGATTATATGGACTCAATTCATGAGATTATGATGCTGCAAAAATCGGATTGTTGAACCTCATGCTTGTGTGTCTGTGTGTTCGTTTCGCAGATGAGGCCTTCTCTGAACCAAGGAAAACGACCACGAAGAGCCTCTGACGCCGATACTTATATCCCCTCGTCACAGCAGTGCAATACCGCTGGCACTCATGCCCGTGATGCTCATAATCAAGCACATTGGCCAAGAATGGAAGAGAAGAGCTTCAAGGTTACTTGCTTTGCAGACGAGCCTGCGGTAGAGGTGAAGAAGCGCACATGCACCCACAGGGAAATCTCAGAGCATTGGGATGATTATGACAGATTGTTATACAATGCTTGGTGTAGCGTTAAGATCGAGCCCACACGGCTTCCTTGTATCACGACTATGAACAAGCTGAAGATACGATCGGATGTCTTGCGAGTTATACAGACGATAGGTTTGGGTACGATCTATACCAAGTACTATGATTTGCACCCGGAGCTAGTCAGACAGTTCATGCCCACAGTCCGTGTTTGCTACTCCAATGATGTGGTGAGGAAGGCCTCTGAAGGGACATTGACCTTCATGGCCAAGGGCAGGAGGTACATGATCAGCCTTCGGGAGCTATGTGACATATACGAGTTTGACAAAACGAGAGAGCGAGTCAGTTTTCCTGAGCACTGTCCCGATGTGCAGCTTTTCTGGCAACACTTTGGCACCGGAGTGTACGATTCTCAGACCACCAGACAGACCGATGTGCGACATCCGGTTCTGCGGTATCTTGTTCGAGTGTTCGCCAATACTATATTTTGTAAGATGGAGCCTGGGATTATGAGGATTGCTGAGCTTTTTTTGCTCTATATTGGGATTGGTGACAATATTGATGTCAGTGAATTTGAGGATGCTCATTTCGAGTTAGACGTCAACATAGGAACTCTCTTTGCTCACCATTTGGAGACCTTGAAGGCGACGAAGCCATTAACTGGGAAGGGGACGAAGACAGAGGCGATCGTGAGTCTCTTAACTCCCATCTTTAACCACTTTGGGCTCGACAGGAGTCTGATGACCATTTGCACTAAGAGGCCTACCATGGACTTCACACATCTGAAGAGCATGCAATGGATCAAGGGAGACATCAATGGAAATCAGTTCTTGTGGCGTTTCCATGAACTTATCTGGCGTTGAGCGCCTCTTTCCCCTCCAAGAGACCAAGCTTATAGGCATCACCAATGAGCCTCTTTCACTCTCTTTGCAGCCTAATGTAGAGCTCTGTCGAGGTGTCCCGCACCGTTCTACTGTGCTTAGAGGTGCATCTTCTGGAGCTGCTGCCTCTGCTGCTGAGCATGAGGCTATCCCTTCTGATGATACATATGAGACCTATGGGTTTCCTGAGCTTCCCGGACCAGCAGAAGACATGCCACCACTACAGTTTCAAAAGTGGGCAGCATGTGTAATCATGGGCATCTGGAAGACAGTTCACCGCATGTCTTGCCAGCAATATCAGCGTGTCCATCACTCACAGCCACGACGTCGCGCACCTGCGCCAGCACCTGTACAGATCAGCTCAGAGGATGAGGAGGTAGAGGAGGCTGCTGACTCCGAGGAGATGGATGATGAGGACTCTCCAGTCTTCTAGACACTTGCTGCTACCGATTCTGCGTTTGTTTCTTTTTCTTTCTCTTGAGTCATTTTGATGTTTCTTTTGAGTCAGTTTGTCAGTCCGGTCTATTTGGAACTTTGACTATTTGAGTTTATGCATCACCCCTGTTGTTTCTGATGTGATTTTGAGTGATTTAGCGCAGCTAACAGGTGAGTAATTGAGTGCTAACTCATGAACTCAACCACATACGATTTTAACATCATGTGTATGGTACCATGACACCAGTGTTGGGCGAAACTTCTTCAAGTGTCGGTCGACACTGGTCGTGTTCAGGTTTGACTTTTTAACTCAATAACGTTATGGTTCCAGATTGATTTCTCCCGAACCCAAGCTGCGATTGCACTGGGGACAGTGCAGTCTAAGTGTAGGGGAGGTGGTTACTGACATTGTGTTTTGTTTTCTTAGAGTCAGTCCCTTGTTTTCCTTTGTTTTTAAAATGGTTTTATTGAGTCAAAATGTGTATGAAACTATGATTTTTCAAGGAAATTTTTCACTGGAACCGGAACTAAGTGACCATTGGAAAGACTTGAAGAAACTCTATGACTATTAGAAAACCCCACACAGATTAACTTACCAAGGACACCCATATCTAACCAGGTATTCAGAGGATCCATCACTAACTTCACCTCTAATCCTGACTTTATTTTCTCACTTAGGGGCTTGGTATCTCTGGATCGGATTCCTCTGATGTGTCTGACACAGCCTATAGTCCTGTCTGAGTATGGTTTCTGATTTTTCCCTCCTTTGAAAGTAAAAAAAAGGAGATAAGAACTGAGGATAAGCTAGTAGCTTCAAAATGGTCACGGGAGTGGTAGAGACCCCTATTACCTCATGTGTATCCATGGAAAGATCCAAAGTTAAACCCCAAGTGAAAAGGGAAGAGTACTGATAGAAAAAATAAAATGATACCCAGTGGGGAAAAATCAGTGCTAAGGGAGAAAGGGAAAAGAAAGGAACCAGAAACCGACAGTTTGGTGGTCAGACACTGAATGGGTTGAGTCCATGTGTCCTCTGATCGATACTCTCTCTGTGAGACTGCACCTAATTGTATACAGAGGTTAGTGTGGTGAACTTGAATGTCCTAATCTGATTGTGGAGTTTACTTGGGACAGTTGCTAAGTATGGGGGAAGTACATTGTGGTCTTGATATCTGCATGAATGTTTTCAGTGGTTTACTAAGTGAATGTGAATGCGAAAGTTCCTAGGACGAAATGAGTTTCTGTGTTTTCAAACCTCTTTCTTATGCTTTGGTTCTTTACTTGCTTGAGGGCAAGCAAGAGCTAAGTGTGCGGGAGTTGATATATAATGGTTTTCTAGGTTTTTAACCATGATATAGTTGTATGTAGTGACTCTTTAACTGGTTTTTTGAGTCTATTGAGTATTCTACAGGTAGGCTTGCGGTTGGAGCAAAGAGTGGGATTATAGGACGTTTCTGGTGATTTGTGCAACGAGATGAAGTTGGTGTCTCGACCATGACTGGATGTCGACCGACACTGACCTTGGTGTCGGTCGACACTGAGGGCGATAAGATCTTATGCGCCAGTTGAAGACATATTTTGAAGAATTTCAAAGTTGCCTAGAAGTTTTCCCTAATTCTAATCTAGCCCCAAAACGTATTTAGGAGTTTAATTAGGTTTTAGAGGCTCAGTATCATTATCTTGTTCTTACTTTGTTCTTGCTTTGGAGATTGAGAGATTTGGTGCCAAGGGGCTGTTCTTGCTACTTGTAACCTTTGAGAGAAGGATTTCGAACCCCTTTTTATCTATCTATTCAGTCTTTGGTTTTCTATTCAATGATGTGTTATTTATCTGATAATATGTCTAAGTAGTAACCTAGTTAGATTTAGGAATTCTCATAGGGTTTTTATGCAAGTTTAGATAACTGATTGATCAGGATTCTAAATCTGTTCGTTCATCACCTAAGTTGCACTTAATACTGAATTTTGGACTGATCACCTAGGGTTTAGATCTGAGATAATTAACTTAGCACGAGAGTGTGAGTTATAATCTGAACTAACTTAGTGTGAGAAATTTGACTAGATACAAATAGATTTGGTTTAGGATTGTTGTGAACTGAAGAACCTATTTCTAATGCTTGTCTAGAACTCTAGGATTACAAAGAGATTTGAATCGCTAGGTTGCTAGAGATAAAAATAATCTCAGGGAGAGTTGGATTGTTTATCATTGTTTTCTATTTTTTGAACTTGCGCTTAATCTGAATCCGGTTAATTAAGTCTTTGAAATTGCATAACTCCCATTGAAAACACTCCTTAATTTACTTGCATTCGTTTACTGCTTTCTCTTTGTTGGCTTAGCTTAACTTGAGTACATATAGTCTATCGTGTGAAACTTGAGTCCTTGTGGATACTATACCCTGAAATACTACATTCGCATAAATGTGCACTTGCAGTAGAATAAGGAATAAATCTTGACCTATCACGTTGCTATCTTGGGTCTAGATTGAGCCATTATAATATTTCATTTTTGCTTGATACTAAGTCATCTTGTTACATTGAAATCTCACATTGTCCTTTTCATGTTCTTTTTCCTTGGAAGTGAATGAACCTTAAAAGCATAGGTCCAATAGACTTAACGCCACATGTTAAAGATATAAGAGCTTTGGAAAGAGGAATATCAAGGGAGATAAGAGAAATGAGAGGTTGGAAAACTTACAACGACTAGACCTCGAAATGGAAAACTAACCTCATGATATAGATGATCATGAACACTAAAGGAATGAAGGGAAAAGAGCTATACATCCACAAAGATGGTTAGAGCCATCGACACATATGATGAACCCAACATACAGGGCAATCAGACATGCATTTGAGATCCACCAGTGGAGAAAAATAATTTTGAGATCAAAGCCATCCTCATCAACATGGTGCATGACAACAAGTTCCATGGCCTACCAATGGAGGATCCTCTTGAATTTCAATCGATATGCTTTGTGGAACTGTGAAGTTAAATTAGATATTCAAAGATATATTCAAACTCATATTGTTCTCATTCTCACTTGGAGATATAGCTCATCAATGGGAGAAGACTTTTCCTCAAGTTTACATCACTTCATGGGACCAATGCAAGAGGAATTTCCTCTCTAAGTTTTTCTCAACTACATGCAAGAACATCAAGGTTGAGAAATGAAATCAAAAGTTTTAAACAGAAGGGAACCAAAATCTTTGGAGAAGCTTGAGAATACACCATGAAATGTCTTCACTATTGTTTTCTAAAGTACATAATGATGCTAGAATTTCTTAGGTAAGGCTGAAGGAGAAGGCATGCTTCTTGTGTAGAACTTGGAACAAAGCGACTCTAACTATGGAGAATACTACAGTAAAACATGTAGAGATCGTGGCGACATAGATGATCAAAGAAGGGAGAAGGGTCCTTAATGAGAAAATCGATAAACGCTTAAAGGCCAACCAAAGAACAATCAACTTTGTTGGTGATTTTGATCAATCTCAAGGTTACCATGAAGAAGTAGTTAAGTTATGCCATGAGGGACAAGCTAAAATGAATTAAATTGGAGCCAAATGTTATAAAAAAGATTCAACAAATTTTTTTTGAATCATTCAAATTTATACTATAGAAACAAAAATGTGGAGAATCCTCAAGAGAAGAGCTACCCTCAATTCAAACCTCAAGGTCAGAATACTCTTCAAGGGAACTTCTAAATAGAGAATCAGTACAACAACAACGGAGGTTTTCAATCAAAAACCCATTTTTAAAACGGTCAAGGCAACTTCAAACCAATGGCTCAATTCCAAAACAACCAAGGTTCTATTCTAACCAAGGAAACCAACAAATCCAAGGGCAGGGAAGTTCTCCAAACCAAAAATCTAAGGAGAATGAGAAACATCTAATGCTGAAATAAATATTGGAGGGTCAAAGGCAAATATGATCTTGAACTCAGGAACAACATAAAGGAAATAGATGCCAAGGTTGATGGCACATACAATGACTTGAGATCTAAGTCCGAGAACTTATCCTCTCACTTTTCAGTCTTAGACAACGAAGTATCTGATATCGCCTCAAAATCAAAGAGACCAGTTGGTTCACTTCCCGAAAAACAAGAACAAAATCCAATGGAGTACATCAATTCCATCACAGTAAGGAGTGGAAGAGAACACCGTCAAGAGAACTCATTGAGGACAATTAAAAACAAGGTTGGGAGGTGGTCATTGAAATTGGAAGATAAAGAGAAGATTATTGATAAGGATTAGAGTAATGAATTTTCTGCTGAAACCTCATGGAAATTAAGGGGCAAAGGGAAGGTTTGTGAGGAGAAGAAAGAAGCCACAAAAAATGGTTCAACCCGTACATCAAAGGAGAAAATATTTGTGCCACCACTTTATTAGCCAAAGCTCCCTTTCCATTGTTGATTCAAGAAACAACTATTGGAAAAGTACATAGCAATCTTTAACAATAAAATGGAGAAAGCCTAACTCACAATGCATTTGGTAGATACTTTCTTGTTGGTTCCTAAATACAATTTTTTAAGGATTCCGTAAATGAAATGACAAAATAAATGGAAGGAATGGCTGTTCTAACTCACGAATGCAGTGCCATCATACAAAGAAAATTTGTTCTAAAGAAGCTTAAAGATCCAAGAAGCTTCTCTCTACCATCTGTGTTGGGACTTCTTTCATCTGAGAAGTGTTTGTGAGATCGTGGAGCAAGTGTAAGCTTGATGCCACTATCAGTAGCGAAAAGTATTTGATACACACACACTATTAAAAATGTAGAATCTCACATGTGTTGGCTGATATGTCAGTGAGACTCCCCCTTGGCATGCTTGAAGATCTTCCCATCATTGATGGAAATTTCAAAAGTCCAACAGTTTTTTTTTAGTGAGAAGGACGAAGAACCTAAAGGTCATTTGATATTTGGAAGAACTTTCTTGGCTACTGATGTATCCATCATTGATGTAAAGAAAGGACATGTTGACTTATACTTGGGAAAGAACCATGTTCTCAAGTTTGAGATCAATGAGGTGATGAAAAAGCCAACCATTCAAAGACAAGATTTTTGGATTGAAACAATTGATGCTTTAGCCAATCATTACTTGGAAGAATTGTCAATGTAAGATTCTCTAGATATGGCCCTAACCACCAAAAAATAATAGCATGAGCTTGTGGACAAAGATAATCAGAAAATGCAAGAATCCTTGACTCACACAAAGCATTGGAAAGAAGTGCTCCATTATTGGAGTTACCTCAAGTCGCTCAAAACAAAATTGAAGTGGAGAAAGGAGGAGAATAAAGAAGAAGCTAGCTATGGTGAGTCTAGCATTGAGGATGACTGAAGTGAGCTCATAACACCAAAGGTGGATCTCAAACAACTCTCGAAAGGACTAAGGTACAATTTCTTGGGTCATAATTCTTCTT
Organism: Orychophragmus violaceus; assembly: GCA_030180135.1. Taxonomy (NCBI): domain Eukaryota; kingdom Viridiplantae; phylum Streptophyta; class Magnoliopsida; order Brassicales; family Brassicaceae; genus Orychophragmus; species Orychophragmus violaceus. Next base: position 98,681,554 of record CM058237.1, on the reverse strand, counting down.
ATGCGGTCAATGTAAATGAGAGCTTAAACTATGATGAGCTGAATTCACCCTTGAATGAACTTAGAAGGTTTAGGAGAGCCATATGTAATTCATTAGATGCTATCAAAGGTCTCTCCCCAACCCTTTGCGCCCATAGAATCCATCAGGAGGATGAATCGATGACTATTGAGCATCTAAGAAGGCTTAACCCTAACTTGAAAAGGCCATAAAGAAAGAGATTCTTAAACTTCTATATGCAGGTATAATTTACCATATTTCCAACAGTACTTAGGTCTCACCGGTTCATGTTGTACCAAAGAAAGTAGGAATAATTGTTGTTAAAATGAGAAAGATGAATTGATTCCTACCTGAACCATAACAAAACATATAATGTGTATTGATATTAATGCATTTTATGCATTTAGGATAGTGTTTAGCTCATGTTTTGATCTCATCTTGCATACATTCTTGTTCTCTTTGTTGTTCTTTGTTGTACTTAGAGTCTAGGAGCATTTAGTATAGGAATTCGCTTATTTATGTTGTTTTTGGAGTCTTCTTGGTGTTTTTCAGGTGCTATGGAGTTTGGGTGTGGCCAAGGAGCAATATTGGAGCTCAAAGGATGAAGAGGAGAAAAACAGAGAGTTCGTATCGGCCAACGTATCAGCCTAACAGGCCGATACATCTCCTCGGCCAGAAACTACAAAAAAAACAGGGAGTTCGTATCGGCCAGCGTATCGGCCTAACATGCCGATACAGTGTTCGTATCGGCCAGCGTATCGGCCTAACATGCCGATACAATTTCTTGTGAAGACCATTTTCAGACAGCTTTATTTACGAAAATGCCATTGCGTGGCTCCCAACTATAAATACTCATTTTGGGGGATTAAAAACCCTAAGCTACCTAAGCCTAGTTTTGTTTTAGGATTTGGATCTTGTAATCTTTGATTTTGAGTTTAATTTAAGTACTTCTTTATATCTTCTTAATCTTTTCTCTTAATCTCTCTTTAATCTTGTTATCTCATACTATCTTTATGGATTTTGTGGAAACAATGAAGATTAGAGAGTAGAACTTTTGGGTTTTGTGGATGAGGTTGATTTAGATGGTTTATGTGATGATTAGTGATGCTTAGGACTTTATGATGAATGATCCTTCTGTAATTAGTTGATCTCTATGCTAGGTTGCAAGGAATTGTTAAATCTAGATGCTAGGCTTTTTCATGCCCGAAAGGTGTTCGATGAAATGCTTGAACGAACTTTTTAGAGGATTTTCACTCTTAGCCTAAGAGATTAGTTGTCTAAGGTGATTATTGGAATTGAAAACTTGATATGATTGCTTGTTTGTCTCTTAATCACAAATGGGAATTTGATATTGATTAGGGATTAGATAAAGAGATTAGTGTCAAGAGATTGGATTAGTCTATTAATTAGTGTTCTTAGCCTAAGGATTAGCTTAATAATGATCATTAGCCTTGTTTAGCATTGTTTGATTGATTGAAGCATCATTGATTGTCTCTAGACCATTTAGTCTCCATAGCCTCATCCCAAGATCCTTATTTTATCTTATTTATCTCTTTTTTTAGTGTCTTATTTGATTTCTTGCCGTCTAGTTTGTTTAGGTTTGTTACATAAGCCTTCTTTTATCCATTTTCCTTAGATTAAGAGGTTGAATGTATTCTTAGTGCCCTATTCTCTACCCATTTGAATTGATAACCTCAAGTATTACAATGACATGTTTAGTAATTTTGAGGAATTGATAGAATCAAGAACCGAAAAATTCACTTATCAATTTGGCGCCGTTGCCAATTGGGTTTAACAATAGTCACTAGGATTTTTCTTCTTCTTGAGACTAAGCTTTTATTTTGTTTTAGTTTGTGTGGTTACTAACTTTCTTTCAAGTGTTTGTTCTTTTTGCAAGGTGAAAATCACAAGGAAGAGAGCATGGCTTCGGAGATAGCTTCAATGTTGAGGGCTATGCTAGAAGCTCAAGAAAGAGAGATGGCTTGGGACCCTACAAGTCATCATGGTCTTGAAATCACATCCACTTATCAAGGTGATCTTCAAAATGAGTACGCTTCTCATGAGTACCAATATGGATATGGTGATGGATACCAATCTTGGAGCATGGAGCATGAGCATGAAGCAACTTACTTCTCCCAATCATATGATGAAGAGATTCTCAACTTGGCAAGGTTGGCATTGGAAGGACAAGAGAGGTACAATGTGAGCTTAAGAATGATCAATGATGATTTTGTCCATTTGCCTCAAGATGCAAGAATTGTTGAGCCAACACATGAGGAGAATGCTCAAGTCCAAGATGAACTCTTGAAAGAAGCCTACTCTTCCCATTCATGTGATGAAGAGCTTCTCAACATGGCAAGGTTGGCATTGGAAAGACAAGAGAGGTACAATGAGAGCTTAAGGATGATCAACAATGATTTTTCTCATTTGTCTCAAGATGCAAGCATTGTTGAGCCAACCTATGAGGAGAATGCTCAAATCCAAGATGAGTACTTGAAAGACGCTCAAGAGACTATCAAAGAATTTGAAATGCTTCTTGGTTGCACTATTGGTGAAGACTATGTGATAAGGTATGAAGATGAGGATGATGAAGAGACAATCATGATTGATTCAACCAATAGCAACAATGAAGGAGTAGGAGAAGTTGTGAGAGATGAGAATGAGCCTTATGAAGATGAGTTGGTTGTTGACTGCAAGGTTATCAAGGAGGAGAACACACAAGATGAGCTCTCAATCATGCAAGAAGTTCCAAGGCCACCAAATCTCATTAAAAAGCCAATTGGAAGAAATCCTATGGAGAAACAAGATAGTCCCAGTGAAGAATCCTTCAAGGAGGATGAAGAAGATGGATCTCCAATGGCTCAACCCTTTCACAACTACATTTATATAGTCTCCACCATATCACCAAGCTTTCATGATCCAAGGAAGATCTCTTTTGAGGAGATAAGGATGAAGGAGTTCAAGGGATGGTTCTACGATGAGTATGATCCCGGTGATACAACTCATGCTACATCCCTAACCAAAAAGAGTGAAGGGATAGTCAAGATTAGTGACTTAAAACAAGCTCACTTTGGAGGAATTCCCATGTCTATCCTTTTTGAGGAGCTTTGGGGTAAATGCAAAGACGAAGGGAATGAGTTTTGGGTGCAAAGGGACTTCAATGCTAAATCAAAGGATGAGAAGCCTATGCAATGGTCTAAGTTTGGGGGAAGTCTCATGCCAAATCAAATATGCCTCCACCTCCCATTCCTCCTCTCCATCCCACTCTCCAAGTAACACTCCAACTTTTGTCCTTTTGATTTTGCATTTTTGATTTTCTCTTTGGTCTCTTTCCCTTGCTTTTTTTTCACACACGGGACTGTGTGATTTAAGTTTGGGGGAGGAGACTAGTTGCTAATAATGTGTTTTGTGTTCTTATCTTCCTTTCTTGCATCTTGAGTCTCATTTCATGCATCTAAGGCATATAAAACCATAAAAATTTGAAAAATTTTGAAAACAAATTTTCACAAAAGAAAGCATATAGTTGCATTCTCATGCTTAGGATTGAGTCTAGAAGTCATTTAGGATTGCATTCATTAATGTTTGAGAGTTAAAAATTATGTTTCTTATAAAAAATTGTTTGAGCATGTGGTTATGTGATGCATCTTGTGAACTTGAAATTAAGGAAGAACCCTTCTTGGATCTCATGCATTATTGTTCACTTCTTGGTTGAAACATGTTGTGATTTGAATCATTCCCTATCTATTAGAACCCTTAATCTTGACTTGAATTATCATGTTGTGTAATGAAAGGTGAACTCATGGATATTTGATACATACTTGGACTATCTTCTCCCTTTCGACCAATCTTTTGTTAGTCCAAGTATATTTCCCCACCTTGAAAAGGGTAGCTTAGAAAGGGAGTCTTGGGTTTAGAAGAAGAGTTAAGATCATTATAGGGATTTGGGTAGAATGAAAATCTATCCTTGTATGCATGAGTTGTTTCTTACTCTTAGCATTTTTCTATAGTTCATTCCTTTCTTGAGAGATCCTTTGTTTTTGAAACCCACACTTCATTTGAGATCACTTTTATCTCAAGACCTTAAACCCTTAGCCAAATGTGTTCATTTGATTTGCACAATCATGATCCACCATTGCTTAATGAATGTTAAAGGGAATGAGGATAGGAATTCATGCGTAGGTTGGGACTTGGCCTTGATGCTTGTGTTGATGGGAATGGCTAACTCTTTCGAAGTAAAGTAAACTTGATTGTAGCTCTTAATTTCTTTGTCTTGACTTTGTTTCCACTTATGCTTAATAATTGCTTTTTAAAGCTTTGAACTCTCACTTTCAAACTTTTATCCCCAACCTACTTTGAATGTCTTATGTTTGCTTGTGACCAAGCAATGTCTTATGCTTGCTTGTGGACAAGCAAGGTTTAAGTTTGGGGGAATTGATATTCATGCATTTTGATGCATTTAGGATAGTGTTTAGCTCATGTTTTGATCTCATCTTGCATACATTCTTGTTCTCTTTGTTGTACTTAGAGTCTAGGAGCATTTAGTATATGAATTAGCTTCTTTAGGTTATTTTTGGAGTGTTCTTGGTGTTTTTCAGGTGCTATGGAGTTTGGGTGTGGCCAAGGAGCAAGATTGGAGCTCAAAGGATGAAGAGGAGAAAAACAGAGAGTTCGTATTGGCCAGCGTATCGGCCTAACAGGCCGATACATCTCCTCGGCCAGAAACCACAAAAAAAACAGGGAGTTCGTATCGGCCAGCGAACAGGCCGATACAGTGTTCGTATCGGCCAGCGTATCGGCCTGTTAGGCCGATACAATTTCCTGTGAAGACCATTTTCAGACAACTTTATTTACGAAAATGCCACTGCGTGGCTCCCAACTATAAATACTCATTTTGGGGGATTAAAAACCCTAAGCTACCTAAGCCTAGTTTTGTTTTAGGATTTGGATCTTGTAATCTTTGATTTTGAGTTTAATTTAAGTACTTCTTTATATCTTCTTAATCTATTCTCTTAATCTCTCTTTAATCTTGTTATCTCAAACTATCTTTATGGATTTTGTGGGAACAATGAAGATTAGAGAGTAGAACTTTTGGTTTTTGTGGATGAGGTTGATTTAGATGGTTTATGTGATGATTAGTGATGCTTAGGATTTTATGATGAATGATCCTTCTGTAATTAGTTGATCTATATGCTAGGTTGCAAGGAATTGTTAAATTTACATGCTAGGCTTTTTCATGCCCGAAATGTGTTCGATGAAATGCTTGAACGAACTTTTTAGAGGATTTTCACTCTTAGCCTAAGAGATTAGTTGTCTAAGGTGATTATTGGAATTGAGAACTTGATATGATTGCTTGTTTGTCTCTTAATCACAAAAGGGAATTTGATCTTGATTAGGGATTAGGCAAAGAGATTAGTGCCAAGAGATTGGATTAGTCTATTAATTAGTGTTCTTAGCCTAAGGATTAGCTTTGCTAAAAGGTTTTTGATGGATATTAATGCATGCTTATCTTGTAATTTGCAAATGAGAATTGAATTAATGCATGATTAGCATAGGAGTTATGAACATGAGAATGGGATTAGCTTAATAATGATCATTAGCCTTGTTTAGCATTGTTTGATTGATTGAAGCATCATTGATTGTCTCTAGACCATTTAGTCTCCATAGCCTCATCCCAAAATCCTTATTTTATCTTATTTATCTCTTTTTTAGTGTTTTATTTGATTTCTTGCCGTCTAGTTTGTTTAGGATTGTTACATAAGCCTTCTTTTATCCATTTTGCTTAGATTAAGAGGTTGAATGTATTCTTAGTGCCCTATTCTCTACCCATTTGGATTGATAACCTCAAGTATTACAATGACATGTTTAGTAATTTTGAGGAACATGAAATTTAACTCAATCACTAGAAAATACCATTTTCCTCTACTATTCGTTGACCAGATGTTAGAATAATTAGCAAATCATTAATTCTATTGTTTTCTTGACGAGTAAAATGGGTTCTTTTAAATACCCGTTCACCCGAACGATCAAGAAAATGCGACATTCACCTGCCTATTTAGGTTGTGTAATGCTCCAACCACCTTTCAAAGGACCATGATGTGCGATCTTTTCTGATCTAATCAAGAGAGTTTGGTTCATTATGCTAGTTTGTAGTTTTTCGATTGCATTCTGAGTGAGCTTGAAAGTAAAGTAAGGATGAACCATGCTTGGATCTCTTGTCTTAATGCTATTGTCATAGCTGAAAAGATCGATATCATGCACCTTTGAAAGGTGGTTAGATAATATCGACATCATGCACCTTACAAGAGCATTCACCTTACAACTGTTTCAGCTAAGACAAGAGAATTAAGACAAGAGATCCAAACATGATTCATCCTTACTTTACTTTAAAGCTCACTTATAATGCAATCGAAATACTATAAACTAGCATAGTGAACAAAATCTCGAGACAAAAATTTATAAGAAAAAGTAATCATTTCTCCCATTGCAAGTGAATTCAAACCTATATGTTGTAAACTCAATCCTAATCATGTAAGTGCAACTATGCTTTCTTTTGTGTTAAAATTTTCAAAGTTTTTCAATTTTTGGGTTTTTCTCTATGCCTTAGATGATGTGTGAGACTCAAGATTTGTACAAATAGAAAATAAGATCACAAATTATGTGTTAAAACTATGCTCTAGGGTAATATTTGGTGATGCACAAGGTCCTTATTCATAGGATCTTTATGGCCCCAACAGAAACAAGATTTCTTTCAGGATGTGGTGTAAACAGTTTTAGATTAGCAATGACGAAAAAGAGTCAAAGACAGACAGTGATAAATGTATGTTTATATATACCAAAACAATCTTTTACTCATGATGTACATAATAACTATCTGATTCCCCATATTGGTAATCCAATATTCACTCAGAACTAATTTATGTTAAATTGAATATAATTACATTAAGAAATCTGAAAAACTTTATGCCTGCGCATAGGACATGCCAACACCTATTATAAAATATACAGTTATTAAGTTATGTATAATTTGTTTTTTCTACTTGTTTTTTATAAACCTTGTTAAAATGTACAATTATTTTGGAATTCTGTGGAAATTTCAGGTTTTAAGTCCATAATCTCTCAAGATTCGAAGACCATCTTGAAAATTTATATTTAAAGAATAATTGTTCATACTAAAGATGGTTTGAACCCATGACATAAGGAACCAACCCCTTATATTACTACTAGACTACCAAAAATGTACAAATATTATGCAATTTAAACAAGTGTATGATTTTATATGGTCAATGGTAGATGTTTTCAGAATCCAAAGAATCACAAGTTATGTGTAAATACGATTTATAAAGAGTAATTGGAATTCATATGAACCAATAATCTGAAAATTAGGTAGTTATTCTGACACATTTTTATTTTGTGTTCACCCTCATTAAATTAATAAATAACTCTTTTCTTTTACTTTTATATTAACTAAAATCTTATAATTAAAATAAAAAAGAATGAGAAGTATCACCGAATGAATAGTGGTGTTAACTTATAACTGTTTATTTATTGTTACTAACACATATTAAACAAAATATTAACAGGCTAACAACTTTTATCAAATATTGTTAGCATGTTACAATACAACAATATTACTGTTAGCATGATAATCAATACATATATTGTTAAAAATATCATATATTATTATTATTCTGATGATGAGTTATCACAATAACTAAATAAACATACATATAATTCATTATCTGATAGCCCTATGTTAACTAATTTAACAAATTAAATTGTTATAATAATAGCATGCTAACAATTATATCTGATAAACATAACATGTTAACATATACAATTTTAAATAATATGTGTTAACACGGTTTACACATATTAGATAATATTGTTATCATACAACAAGTATTCACTATTGTTGTTAACGTATAAATAGTATCAACTGTAATTGATAAACAGTGTTCAATGACAACTATGTAATTAAATAAAAAGAAAAGGATAGATATAACATAAAAATTGTTTCTCTCTGTTAGTTTGTTAATTTTTGAATTACCAATGTTAGAAAGTGAATTTTTTGATCATCCATGTATATTAAGTTAATTCACCCATTTATAAATCATTATAATTATGTATTTTATAAACTATGTTATAAAACCATATAATGTCGAACAAAAGTTTCTTCTCTATTCGTCTTTCCCAAAATCCCAATGACATAAACTAAACTAACAATCACATAGGGTCCGATTGGAGTTTAAACTCTAGGGGCTGTAGAAGCTTTATTTAAATTTTATAGTTTTTAAAGTCAAATTTATTCCAATCCAGACTGTAAACTCTTTACAGCTTTAAAATTTTCCTTAAAATTTTACAGCCAAATAACTGAGTTTACCCATATCATCTTTGCTTTTTTTTCTCAAAGCCACTATTCATGACTTTTAGTATATTTTAACAGCCAATAACAAGTTCCATCTATTAAAAATTCCAAAATCATAAATCATCCATCTGATCCAGTTTATTTAAATTCTAATCTACGCATGCTAAATCAAAGTGATATATTTATAAAGAAATGATCCAGTAAAAATTTATAGGTCTGTTCTGTTTTTTTTTTCTTTTTTAAAATCAACTTCTATTATTTTTTTGTTTTATTTAATAGATTATTGTAATTAAATTTTAATAACTAAAAATTAATTTTTACAATTTTAGTTACTTTTTATTCTTATATTGCATAATTTTTTTTTTACAATTTTAGTTACTTTTTAGTCTTATATTGCATAAAAATGAGAAGATTTAAGTTTTATTCAAAAAAAAATCTTCAAAATTAACCATAATATTAAAATTGTAAATTTAAAATTTACTGTTAATAAAAATAATTTTATTCGCGATTTTGTCGTTGTTATTAATAATTAGACTTTTAAGGTATTAAAAATAGTAATCACAGTTTCTACAACAAAAATCTCCACATCAAAAAATATACAGTCACAGTCTGCAATCATAGGCCATAATTGGAACCATAGCCAAAGAGAAATCCTGCAACTTCCAGACTAAGCAGACAAAAATCTAATCTCAAAATGGAAACTACTAATATTCAATTACAAAACATATATTCATGATTCAAAACCCTAAAACTTCAATTTGTGAAAATTTTCACTACAAGAAAATACGTCATAACCGACGGACGAATACGTCGGATGTCCGTCGTTAATAGCCATTACTAACGGATTCCCAACCGAATGGACCCATCGGTTCTATTTCAACGAAAATAGAAATCCGTTGGTTTTTGGTTGGTAATTACCGACAGATAATAACCGACGCATAACCAACGGAATATCGACGAGTAAAAAATCGACGCTTATACGACGGTGTATCAACAAGAATAAAGCGAGAAAATATCGATGAAACAGCTTTGTCGGCAATCGGACGGTTTATAACCGTCGGTAAACTGTCGGATTTTACCAACAAATAACCGATGGATATTTACCGACGGTTTATGGACGGAATTTTCCCGACCGATTAGCGACGATTCTTTTTGGACGGTTTACCAACGATTAGAAACCGATGGATTACCGACGGTTATTTACTGAGAAATTATCGATGGTTTTTAATATATATTTTTAATATAATAAATAATTTTGTAAATTATAAATAAAGTTATTAATATTAAAACTAAAAACTTTATGATATCAAAAATATATTATAAATTTTAAATTATAAATATATTCAAACAACATCAAAACGTATTAAAATTACATAAAACATAGATCCGGAAGTCCGGATCCGGATTCCCTATGTCCTTGTCCCTTTCCCAGGGATTCATGTCCCGCTCCCGGGGCTATTGGTCCCGCTATTGGTGTCGCTCCCACTCCGGCCGGAGGACGACCAAACATCATAAAGTCCAACATCTGAGTTTGCATCTCCTGCATCTTCTAATTGGTTGCTTGCTATTCCGCTTTCATTCGTGCCTGAGTCGCATTCAGTAGTGTGATTTCTTCGTTTTTCTCCCTCAATGCTTCAGTGAAGGAGTCTTTGTCCAGATGGAAGCGGGAAAGCAGTGTTGAGAGCTTCTCCCCGATGTTTCCTAAGCCGAATAAACGACACTTACTCTTCAATGTTTCTTGCGGAAACATTAAAAATACAAGTTACAAATCAAATAATTTAAAATTAATAATGAAAGTAATAATGAACATAAAAATTTACCTCGAGAAATATTTCGTTGATCTTTTCCGCCGATAGCGAGATGCTCGAAGTCAACCCTTCCTCATATTGTTGGGATAGGACTTCCGCCACTCTCTTCTCCGAATCCTCGACAACTCTCCGATCGATGGGATCCGGAATCTTGCTGGTAGTCTTATTTATGTGGCCGTCCTTGGACGATTAAAATAGAGAACAAAATAACTTGTAAACTTACAAAGTCAATTTTCCAATGGAAAGTGCTCTTTGCTCCCGCGTTATAAGTCACAATACTGGCACCACCTCTCTCGCTCTTAGGATTCTTCGAGTTTGTCGAAGAGGTCGCTATTGTATCTGGCTGTGACCAATGATAGACGAACCCGGTCCAGACTTTCGACACTACTCCCTTCTTGACATCTTTCGCCGCCCACTTCTGCTTCCACTTGTTGACGGTGTGAGTATAATGTGATCTTGCCTTCTTTTGGAACTCCTTCTCCAAAAGTTTAGTATACTTCTTATCCCAATTATACTCTTACTACGAAAAAAACTGTTTGTTATTAATAATTACTAATAATACAAAATTCGAAAGATAATTAATGAATGAAATTACGTACTGCAAACTGACGAAACCAGTTAATGCATATCCAATAATGGTATCTCGGAGTACGTCGGATAGGCATACCCAAGCATTTTGTACATCATACGAAAGATCCTCTTCGTGATCTTACCAATATGTGATATGTGGGCCCTGGAAATAGGGATCAAGTCTTATCAGTATATATCGTCCCAGCCGCTCGATTAGTGCCTCAATCTCTGGTGCAATGGAGGCCATAACATTTTTTGTCGTCGGCACATGAGACACATAATGGCTCCCACTAGGAGTTTGCTGACGAGGCTGAGTCGGGCTGGTCTGAGCTAATCGTGACGGTCACGGCTGATACGGTCGAGGCTGAGCCGTCTGAGAAGCCCGAAAAACCTCAACTCTTGGAAATTTTCGCTATTCCCAATAAAACAAATAAAAAATTATAAAAATTATTAAAAACTTATAAAAATGTACAAAATTATATAAATATTTATAAAATATTTATAAAAATTTTAAAATTATATAAAACTTTCGGAAAAATTTATAAAAAGTTATAAAATGAAAAAAATTATAAAAAGAAATTTGATACTATGAATAAATTATCAAATAAATATAAGAAATTTATAAAATTTATAAAACTTATAAAAATTTAATAAAAAGTTTTTTATACATAAAAGTTTATAAAAAAATTTATACCAAAAGGTCTTAAATTCTTATAAAAAGTTTTATAAAATCTAGAAATTTTTTAAAACGTTTACATAACAATCACAAACTAAATAAACCTAAATCAATTCATAAATAACTTTAAATTAACCCTAACTACCAAGTTATTCCATTAGAAAATCACATACATCATTCCACCTAAAACATATCATCCAAAAAAATCTATTTTTATTGTAATTAACAATATAAACCCAAAACTTAGAGGGTTTGGACGGTCGGAACTGATGTTTCGTGGCCGGAATCGTCGAGAAATTGTAGAGAGAAGTCGGAGCGGCGAGGTTAGAGAGAGAGAGAGAGAGAGAAAACACAAAGAATGAGGAAGAAGAAGAAGTTGTCGGTCCAATAACAATTGCAACTCATATATCAGTGGCTACAAGAATAGGTCAATTGACCTTTTTGGATGCTCTGGCCCGGAAACGAGTACAGAGAAGAAAAGAAACTCTTGACGCATGCACAGAGATGAAAATAGGTTATAAGGAGTCCAAATCACTGGCCACAATGAATATTATCTCCTATGCCTTTCAAATGGGTTGAAACCATCTGTACATAATCCGAAGTACACGTTCTGTGGCTCATAAGCAAAATCCGAATATACTCTCTGAAAATGTCGCCACGTCTCAGCATCTAAAGGATGTGCAATCTCTTCTCCTCTTCTAAGCTCGGCTAGCCATCTTATTTTCCCTGCGGTTCGTTCAGATTGGTATAATCGCTTCAACCTATCGGTTAACGACAAATACCACATCGGTAAATGACTATTTTGTTAGAAACTCGTTCATGAGAAAACCTAATCATTCATGTATTGGTTTAAAGAAGATAACTAAATAGATGAGAGTATTCATCTATCTTGATGTATATATCTTTATATGTAGTCACATACTTAATAATCATGAGTGAACTGATGCCACTAAATATTGAAAATACTGCAGAAGATAGTTGTTTAAATGATAATGACTATTTCATCATCTACATAAACACGATAGTTTATATTAAATAATTGCGTAAATGACTATTGACACAAGATAGCCCTTGAAACGTAAATGACTATTTTATTAGAAACTCGTTCTTGGGAAAACTTAAGAATTCAAGTATTGGTTTAAGAAAGATAACCGAGTAGGTGAGAGTATTCATCTAACTTGATGTATATATCTTTATATTTATCACATATTCGAATACTTTGTTCCATAACTTAGGGTTATTGATTTGCAAATATTATAGACTATGTTTTTCTAAATGTAGATGAGTATTTTACGTGAAAGAGAAAGTAAAAACGAGAATTTGATATGGACAATCTGCTAGGACCCAATAGGTAAAAGAAAATATGTAAAAGAGAGACAGAATGTGTAAGTGTTGTAAAATTTGATATATTATTAATTAGCGAATGTGGTGGGGTAAAATGTAATTTCACAAATGGTCAAACTACATTTTCAGTTTTTTAATATTAAGTGCAAAAGGTGTTATTTTTGAAAATTTCTCAAATATACACGAAAACCCCACAAATACTAAAAACTGTTTAGATTAAAATTTTAAATATTGAAGTTGTTCCGACGGGACCAAGCGGATTCTTGTTTAATGTTTTTTGTCAGCACATTTTTTAGCATTTTGCTATTGGAGCGAATCTTAATTATTAGTTTTTTTTTTGTGTATCAGAGTCTCGATTAAACAACTTCGTGAAAATAATGAAGCAATAATCTTACCATGTGCTGAAATATATATATATATATAATGCAAGTGGTAATTCCTTTTTAGTAAAATTAGCAGTGGAGGCTAAGGATCGCAGATAGGGCAGGAGATGACGCATGTTTATGCAAATTAAATAAATCTGTGAGCTATTGGTCTTGAGCTAAGCGTCAAGCGAAAAAGGGTTCGTTCGTGTTGAAGCCCGAATGATGATTCGGTCCGAGCATTTAAACACCATTTCTTTGCGGGTTAAGCAGTTGGTTCAGTTACAACAGAATCAGAGCAACAAAGAAAAAGAAGAGAAATTTCAAAAATCGAAATCGGCAAAGGCCCAAGCCCAATCCAAACTCTCCCAGGCGACTTTACCAAGAAACCTAAATCGTCATTTGCTTCTTCTCCGGCGGATCCGCCGCCAGGCCACTGTCATCTCCGGCAACAACTCTTCTGCTCCATCGATGTCGTCACTCTCTGCTCCGACGGCGTCAATATCTCTGGCTCCAACGACGTCTCTCTTTCCGGCTCAATCGATGGCATCTCTCATTCCTTCGACGTTGTCTCTCGATCCGCCTCCAATGACGGTGTTCGACCCTGCCTCGACGACGAAGTCATCTTCTTCAATGTGGACCCACGATGGCCTCTGTTAAACCATTGGTCAACTCCAGTGGCTGTCTCTCCTCTTGCTCTGCCTGCACCTTCGACTCTTGTCTCGGCTCATCACCAGCGGACAGGAGATTCACAGATCTCTTTATCCAAGTTTTGTGATACTTCTGTTGAGTCTCCCGTAATCCCGAGCTTTATCGCTCCTTTGCCTTCTTCTGAGGCTGAAAACTCACACAAAACATCAACCTTCTCCACTCCTTTAGGAGCTTGGAAGCGGCCTCTACCTATTCTCAGTTCGTCTCTGCAGCAAACAACAGAAGTAGAGCATTTTGTAGAGACTTCTAAATCTCAGTGGCCTCCTCTTTCGGCTGATAATGGACGTCAACGTTCGAATTTAGTACGTGATCCACTGAAAGTTTCAAAAGCTATTGATGATTCAGAGGCATTGAAATCTTATTCCAAAGAATTTCCTTGGGCCGCAAAGATGAATCCATCGATGAGAAATCTTCACAGAGTTACAGTTCCCGAATACATGGAAGATGGTACCCCAAAGGTACGAATCCCAAGCCATGTTCTTCTTGGTGGATTGGAAAATCTAAAAGAGTTTGTGGTTGGACAGTTTTATCGTTGTATGGCTCCATCAGGTGGACAGATTCAAGCTGTTGTTACTAGGATTTGTGGTCGAAAATGTAGAATCTTCACCAAAAAATTAGGAGAATCTACTTATTTATTCCATATCCCTGATGAATCAACTCGTAAATGGGTCCTTCAGAGAGGTCTATGGCATGTTGACGACTGCTTGTTGTTCGTCTCACCGTGGTCTCCGGCAGATACTATCTCCATCCCAGAGATAACTACAGTTCCAGTTTGGTTGACACTTCAAAATATTCCGGATCAGCTCTATTCGATATTGGGAATCAAGTGGATTGCTTCGGGTATTGGAGAACCTTTGTCAACTGAGAAAACATGGCTTGACCCATCACAAATGGGAAAAGCGAAGATTTTAGTAGAGGTAAAGCTTGACAAACCTTTTCCTAAGAGAGTGGCTTTAATTGATAAAAGTGATGCAATTACAATGGTGGATGTTGTGTACTCCTGGTTGCCATCGACTTGCAGTGGTTGTGGTCAGTTAGGGCATAAAGCTTCACGATGTCTACTTCTACGTGAAAATACCGCTTCTACTCCTAAGGTTAACGATTTGGATTCTTCACAGCTTGGAAGTAACAATGGGAAGGCTCCTGTTACTGCTTCACTTCCTATTGTCCAAGAGGAAAATTTAGAGCGAGGAAATCCTTGCTCTAGTGTCCCAATCATGACCTCTTCGGTGTGTACTCAAGAAACTAATGCAAGGATCCCTACTACTCCGACATTTGTCTCACCAAAGGCAAGAGCTACATCAGCTATTTCACAGGAAAAATCAACTACACATGCTACTACTCCTACAACTTTCACCAATAACACTACTTTGGCTAAATCAAATGAAGCAACTACTAATGAGGTAGTATCATCTCCAACCACTACTGTAGAGCGTCCTATTCGTAGGTCGTTATCTAGTGCAACCTTGGGTAACAATAGTGCAACCTTCAGCTATTTGACATTAAGAGAGGAGAGTCTTTCAACAGAAACGATTGAATCAAGAAGACAATGCGCAAGATCTTTTTAGTGTTTTATAACAAAGTTGTCTTGAGAAGACTTGCTTGCATCGGTATGGGCTACGACGAAGTTACGTCATTACATGATAGCTTACCAGGTTATTATTATCTCTAGGCGTTTCAATATTTTTTTGAGAAAGCTGCTTTACCTTGTTAGAGGGTTTGAAACAAACAGCCAGATCAGGTTTATTCCTTCCAAGGACCCTTCTGTCCAATAATGAGTTTCCAGTACTTACTGCTTGCCGTATTGCCTAACGGCCTACTCTATTCCGCCTTAATAGTCATCATGTATTGACTCGAAGTTCTAGAAGATAGATCAGTCGAACTTGAATTAAGACTACTTTCGTCAAATCTAAAGATTCGTCGCATATTGGATTAATTGATTTCAACAAAATGATTCCCTCCAGACATCTTCCGTCAAGCTTCTAGGAGTAGTGAAGAACTATAGAAAGTTGTGGTTGGTTGTTGACCAACAAAAGCATGGGAGAAAACCAAGAACAGGGGGCATAGAGATTTCTTCTCTTATGAAATTGATAGTTTGATGGGGCGAGCTCTTTTCTTTCCCGCCTAAAACAACCAAGAGATCTCCCTACGAAAGGTAAGGAGTAACTCGACCAATAGGAGAGGTATCATTTTTGTCTTTAGATTCTTCTGAGGATGAAGAAACTTGTATGGATGTTGACATTGAACCGGATCAAGGAGAATTTTTGACCCCTGCGGGTAAGAGAATTCTCCGAGAAAGGCCTGTCAAACCGTCTGCAAAGGCTAAAGACATGCAACCGTTTCCAGTATCGGGTCGAGGTAATCGAGGACGAGAAAATAGAGGTGGACGTGGCTAGCTTGGCTATCTTTGATCTCTTCTTATTGAACTCGAAGTGGAAGACTCGAGTACTAATCTTTTTCTTTCTTGCCATTTAGCTTATGTGTTTCCACTCAAGTTTATGGTTTATGCTACCAAAAATCTCTAGCCTTTGGCTTGTAAACTTTTTTCTTTTCTTTGCAATTTTAATATGAAAGCCCTTTTTACAAAAAAAAAAAATAAAAAAAAAATAAAAAAAAGAAAAAAGAAAAAGAAGAGAGAAGAAGTGATCGAAGTTTATCATCACCTTCTTAGAGTCGTCTTCTTTGATCCTGCGATCGGTGCGGTGATTCATCGGAGCTATTCAGAAGCTGGTCAAGGCTTCTTCGGCGGTGTTGCTCGTGATTGGAACCAAAATCGATTGCAATCTAATCGATCTATTCACTGTATCTTGAATTGGCTTAACAGCCTGTAATTTCTTGATATATTGGAAGCTTGAGAGTTTGAATCTCCCCCAGATGTATCTGAAAAGCGAATTGGGTTAAAAAATCGTGTGTCCTGTTCTTTGCATTCTCAAATCATTTTAACTCAATCAAACCTCTAACAACAAGTTCTAAGCAAATTGAAACTTAAAACCTCACAAGTAGAATCAGAGCGCCAAGTTGGTGCTACAGATTCAGAGTTCAACTCGGTATAAAGGTCTGCGGTCTACTGGGATCGTTGGTTCTTTGTTAAGGTCAAAAGATCAAGACATCCTTGAATCTTTAGAAAAGACGGTGAAAAGGTTCAAGATTGAAAGAAGTACAGAACGATGGAGGCAATTCACAATTTCAAGATGGAAAAATTTGATGGCAGTGGAGACTTTGGTATGTGGAAGTTCAAGATGCTTATGCAACTCGAACTACAAGTCTTACGTGATATCATTCAAGAGTTCACAGAGAAAGAAGTCTCAAAGGAAAAGGTAGTTGAAGAAGAAACCGATGACAAGAAATCATCAGTAGGCTTAACTGAAAAGGAAAAACGTGAGAGAGACCTAAGAGCAAAGAATCTGATATGCTCTAGTCTCACCACGATGGTGATCAGAAAAGTCATAAAGGAAACTTCAGCTCTAGGCGTTTGGAGAGCTCTGGAAAGGGATTATCAACAAAAGACATTGCCAAAGAGAATCTACCTAAAGCAACAGTTCGAAAGTTTCAAGATGGATGAGCAAAAAAATATTGATCACAATATGGATGTATTTCTTCGGCTGGTAGATGAACTAGAAAGCTTGGGCATTGCAGTAAGTGACGAAGATCAGGCGGTTCAAGCCTTATCCGGGTTACCTCGAGCGTATGCTCCCATAGTTCATACCTTGAAATATGGAAACAAGAAGGAATCTCTTACATTGTGTAAGGTTGTAAACTCAGCTCATGCTAAGAAAGTTGAGCTAAAGCAAGCTGGGATTCTTGGCAAATCTAAAACAGAAGCAGAAGGACTGTATGTTGAACGAGGCAAATCTGAAAAGAAAGGAAACTCTCAGTCTAAGAAAAGAGACAAGAGCAGAGAAAATAAGCCAAAGAGCAAACCAAAGGGCCAAAAGAAACCACGGGAATGCTGGATTTGTGGAAAGGAAGGACACTTCAAGAAGGATTGTAAAGATAGAAAAGATGGGTTCAGACAAAACACTTCAAACATGTCCTATGACGATGAGCCCATGATACTAACTGCGAGCGTATTTGACACCAGGAACGAATGTGTAATGGATTCAAGTTGTACCTTTCATATTACACCAGATAGAGAAGTGTTGTTTGACTTCCAGGAAATAGAAGGTGGCAAGGTTCTAATGGGTAATAACACACAAAGTGAGATCAAGGGAATCGGTAAGATGAGGATAGTGAATCCAGACGGATCAGTGATAGTGCTAACATAAGTCATATACATGCCAGAAATGGGGAGGAATCTGATCTCCTATGGACAATTGGAAAAGAATGGATGTGACTACAAGGGAGAAGGTTTCAAGGTAACATTCTACAAGAAAGGAAAGAGAGTCATCTCAGAAAAGTACAAAGACGGGTTGTACTACTTGGAAGGCAGTTTAGAAAGGGGATCAGTCTCAGTGTCAAGACCACAAGTAGACACGACTAAGAGATGACACACAAGACTTGGTCACATGAGTCTCAAGTGCAAGAATATTCTGGTAAAGGAAAAGTACCTTTATGAGAAAGAAGTTCACACATTGGAATTTTGTGAAGAATACGTCCTAGGAAAATCTCAGAAGCAAAGCTTCCCAACAGAAAAACATACTTCAAAGGAAGTATTAGAGTACATCCATTCTGATCTCTGGGCTCTCCTCAAATGGAAGAAAGTTTGGGAGGGTGCAAGTATTTCATCACTTTTATAGATGATTACTCAAGGAAAGTTTGGATTTGGTTTCTAAAAACCAAGGACGAGGCCTTTCAGAATTTCAAAGAGTGGAAACAATTAGTTGAGACTCAATCTAACAAAAGGGTGAAATGCTTGCGAACAAAAACGGATTAGAGTTTTGCAACTCTGACTTCGATAACCTCTATACAACTTCAGGGAAAAAGAGGCATATGACATGCTCTTATAAACCTCAACAGAATGGTGTTGCAAAGAGAATGAATCGCAACATAATGAATAAGGTACGATGCATGTTGGCAGACACAGGGTTTGGGAAACATTTTCGGGCAGAAGCAGCTTCTACGGCAGTCTACCTAATCAATAGATCTCCAACAGCAGCTATAGAGTTCAAAATACTAGAAGAACTATGGACAGGAGGAAAGATCAGTCTTAATCATCTAAGTAGGTTTGGGTGCATAGCCTATGTCCATGTGACTCAAGACAAGGTAAGCACCAGAGCAGTGAAAGGGTACTTCGTGGGCTACCCTCAGGGAGTTAAAGGGTACAGAATCTGGATTCCTGAACAGGGAAAATGTGTAACTAACAGTAATGTCACATTCAACGAAGAATTGGTGTTCAAGGACAGAATTTCAGAAATGGTCTCCGGGAAAAGGAAAGGAACCAGGAGGGTAACTTTCAATCTTGATCATGATAATATGGTTAAAGAACCAGGTGGAGCTGGGTCAGCTCTAAGGGATCAGGCTCAGGATCAGAAGAAGCTAAAGCTAGTTCCAAGGAAGCAGATTCATGATCAGGTGGAGCATCATCAGAAGAAGAGGAATCAATGTCATCACCAGAAAACATTACATAACAGGAAAATGGTGAGAGAAGGTCAGAACAAGAGAACATGAGAGATTACCTCTTAGTCAGAGATAGAAGCACAAGGATAAAAAAGAAACCAGCTAAGTTTGTAAGTGGATACTATGTGGTTCATGCTCTCGCATGTGCCTTGAGCCAAAAACAGTTGAGGAAGCAGTAAGAAGCAACAACTGGAAGGAATGTGAACAAGCAATGAGGGAAGAAATGGACTCCTTGTACAAGAATGATACATGAAAAGTCGTTTCTAAACCAGACATGAAAAAGATAGTGGGATGAAAATGGATCTTCAAGTACAAGGAAGGAATTCCAGGGGTTGAAGTTCCAAGGTTTAAGGCCAGGCTTGTCGCTAAGGGCTTTACACAGATAGAAGGCGTCGACTATAGTGAAGTGTTCTCACCAGTGGTTAAACACATTTCGATAAGGATCCTTCTATCAATGGTAGTGAATTTTGGGATGGAACTTGAATAGTTGGATGTTAAAACATCCTTTCTTCATGGGACATTGGAGGAAGAAATCTACATGAGCCAACCAGAAAGGTTTTTAGAGAAAGGAAAGGAATCAGGGGTATGTCTTCTCAAGAAGTCGTTATACGGCGTAAAGCAATCACCACGTCAGTGGAATCAACGCTTTCATGAAGACTCATAAATTCACTCAAAGCTTGCATGATTCATGTGTTTACTTCAAGGGTTCAACGATTCAAGATAAGATATTTCTACTTCTCTATGTTGACGACATGCTGATAGCTTCAAAGGATTCTAAGAGAATTCAAAGGCTAAAGGACAGCTTAAAGAGGGAATTCGAAATGAAGGATTTAGGTCCTGCAACAAGGATACTTGGCATGGACATCATCAGGAACATGAAAAATGAAACACTGAAACTTTTACAAGGAAAGTATCTTAGACATGTTTTGAAAATGTTTAACATGGAAGAAGCTAAACCAGTGGTAACACCAGTCAATTCTTAGTTTAAACTCAGAAAGTTGACAAAGGAGGAAGAGCTTGAGGAGGAAGAATAAATGAAGAAGGTTCCGTATGCCAGTGCTGTTGGAAGCTTAATGTACGCCATGATTGGGTCTTGTCCAGACCTAGGATATGCCATATGGTTGGTAAGCAGATAAATGGCATCACCAGGAAGGATACATTGGGCTGCAGTCAGATGGATAATGAAGTATCTAGCAGGGGTATTGGACATCTCTTTGACGTTCACGAAGGCTAATGAAGGATTTGAGGTTGTTGGCTACAGCAATTCAGACTATGCGCCTGACCTAGAAAGGCGTAGGTCAGTATCAGCCTATACCTTTGAGGTAGGGGAAAATACAGTGAGCTGGAAAGCTCAACTGCAACCTGTGATTGGTCTATCAACCACAGAAGCAGAATACATTGCCCTAACAGAAGCAGCTGAGGAGGGAATGTGGATAAGAGGAATGTGTAATGAATTTGTTCTACTCAGAAAGCTTTGACCTACACTGCGATTCTCAAAGCGCCCTATGTATAGCAAGAAACTCAGTTTATCATGGCAGAACTAAACATTTTGATACGAAATATCATTTCATCCGAGACATGGTAAATGATGGTTCAGTTAAGCTTCACAAGTTAACACAAGTCTAAATTCTGCAGATTTCCTAACTAAATGTGTACTTGGAAAGTGCTTTGAGCGTTGTCTGACTACGCTCAAAATTATCGACTGAGTCAGTGTCAGTGGTTTTTGAGATGCTTCGTCGATTGGTATCTCGTATCACAAGAAAGAAGAACAAGGTCAGTTTTTCAGGATTACAGAAGGAATCGACATTTTGCTAGTCAACTTTAAAGGATTGGTTTCAGGTCTAAGGTGAAGTTTAACATGCGTGTGGATCTTAAAAGCATGAAAGGCGGATAAGGAGTGAGACTTTACCTTGTTGGTTTCAGTCTCAGAGAAGTTAAAGCCATCTCGCCTGGATCTTCCTGACACAGTTAAAAGGTCAGGTCGAAGAGAAGCTTAAAAGATCAAAGAAGAATGGTAAAAGCTGTTGATTTTACCTCTCGAAGTTAGAAGAAGTCATCGGTTTTAGATGGCGGTAAGAGACAACTGGTTGTTCTCCGGTTAGAGTCGTCGCAAGTGAGAGATCCGATTTCGGTGGAGCCGAGCTTAGGTTTGTCGGAAATTCTATCTGAATGTGTCTGAGTAGCTCGTTCGACCAAGGTGGTGATTGTGAGCTATTGGTCTTGAGCTAAACATTAATATGCGCCAGTTGTTCAAAGGCCCAGCTAAGCCTCAAGCGAAAAGGGCTCGTTCGTGTTGAAGCCCGAATGATGATCCGGTCCGAGCATTTAAACACCATTTCTTTGCGGGTTAAGCGGTTGGTTCAGTTACAACAAAATCAGAGCAACAAAGAAAAAGAAGAGAGTAGAAGTGATCGAAGTTTATCATCACCTTCTTAGAGTCGTCTTCTTTGATCCTGCGATCGGTGAGGTGATTCATCGGAGCTATTCAGAAGCTGGTCAAGGCTTCGTCGGCGGTGTTGCTCGTGATCGGAACCAATGTCGATTGCATTCTAATCGATTTATTCACTGTATTTTAAATTGGCTTAACAGCCTGTAATTTCTTGATATAATGAAAGATTGAGAGTTTGGATCTCTCCCCAAATATATCTGAAAAGCGAACTGGGTTAAAAAATCGTGTGTCTTGTTCTTTGCATTCTCAAATCATTCTTAACTCAATCGAACCTCTAACAACAAGTTCTAAGCAAATTGAAACTTAAAACCTCACAAAACCATTTGGTAGACGGAGAAGATTTTGAGACAAAAATGATTTCAACAATATTAGCTATTTCAACCAAGAGTTCATTCAAAGACAAATGAGTTATGAGAAAATGTTACCAGTAAAGAACAGTTAATGCATACAAGGATGTTTTCATCTACCCAATGGAACAATATAATCTCCACTCCTATCTCTAATACCCATTTAGTCTCAATCACAAACTACTTTTTTTTCAAGGCTAATTGCTTTATTAAATCACTTCGTTTGACTTTTTTTTAAGCACTTAAAGGATTTCTCTTTTTCTTCTTGAACTATGGTATAAATTTTCATTCTTTTCTTTAGCTCTTCTCTTTTATTGTCTCATTAGTCTCTTTTTATCATCTTTTGATGCCTTAGCCAATTTTTGGTTCTTTTGTTTCTTTCACATTTAGAGACCTGTTTCTCTTTATACTTGGAGCTATTTATTTTTACTTTCCCAACCATTTCCCACTTGCCCTTGTAACACCCTCGATCCAGTCTAGGTCAAAGATGATTTGATCAGCCGTACAAAAATAAAACAAGAACATGCATGACCAGCCACATAACCAAACCCGACCGAAGATGCTACAATGTGTGCACGAATTTTCGTTCTGAGGTTTCCAAAACACATTCAGATTCCCTAGAACAAAAGTTCGAGCACACATATCCTATCGAAGATGGCTCAATGCTTTTCAACCCTAGACATATCCAATAGTTAGTTTATCCGGACCAGGACTAATATCACATGGTAACCCGATATTTCTCAAAAACTCGTTTTACACATATAATACATGTGCTTCAAGTACATTCCAAATGATAACTATAGATCTGGCCGGGAATTAAAAACATTATTACACATATTAAACATCTAATAGTTTACAAAAGGCAGACAATCTCCATCAGCCCGACCTAAGCTCCTCCTGTCCGACTGGACACAGTACATGTTACTTGCAAAACAATTAGAGTCATGAGCAACTAGTTTTCTCAGTGAGTCAGGTTCCACTCTAACCGCATAATAAATTCCCCGAAAACCCAAAATAACAATGATCACACAACCATCAATCCATATACAATTAATAATGCGTATGTATATCATATATAGTACATGCATATGCCTTCCCGATAAACACCCCGTCAAGGTCTTTGCTGCGCATTTGACATTGTCCACCCCACATCACTGGTAAAGCTTTTGCACCACTCGGGTTCGTAACCACAATTTCTGCAAGACCCGTTGGTCATTAAATCACATACACACATCCAATTGCCTTAAACTACCAGCACGCACAGACTAACCGTATCGTCATACGGTGCCCATCCCTTGTCTACAATCCCGTCTCTATGTGCTCATTCACACTAGTGGGTTTTCAAATGGCCAGCACAACACTTCTATAACACTTCCCCCAGAATGCATAATTATAGTATTGTCTAATTTCGAATAACAATATTAATTCATACCATAATTATTCTGCATTCTTAGAGACTAGGCCTAACGGCCAACATGCAACATTCCATACTCATCAAACCAAGCACGGACATTATCATGAATCAATCATCTTCATAATATATCTTAATTGTTTTGTAGTAAAGCAACAAGCATAACCACAACTCACCTTAGCCTTTTTGAACAAGATAACGATAGCCTATGGTTCCCGGGTCTCTTAGACAAAGTAATGGTTATAAGGTTATCCTACCATAATTAAGAAAATCTAAGTTCATATTTGGATTCAGGACGAAAAACTAAGCCGGGAAGGAAAATTTGAGCTTAAGAAACTTACCGAAAGATTTTCCGTCTTAGCTGCTCGGTATATTCCCGATGGCCTCTAAGCTGGTCAGTTTCGTGCTTGGTTCTGGTAATTGTAGGTATCCTATTTATACTAAAAGAGAGGGACATCTTGACTCATCATTCTTGCCACCCGACCACCTATGGAAATGACATATGTCAGCGCCGGAAAAGTGCGACATAGCAAGCAGCGAAGCAGGAAAATCTGCTGAATCAAGGCCAACCACCGTCTAGCTTACATGCTTCTACTTCAAGTTAAGTGAAACGTCCCGGTCGAAAGCCTTGATTAACTTAAGTGAAATACCCACGACCAATTATTTATTTTAAAATATTAATATCTTTCCCAGACTTCATTATTATGTTCACATTCGTCCTGAAACAAGTACAATAGCCTTCACCTGAAGAGTTCCCGACAGATGCCGCAAACAGCCTACCGATCAATCCGCACAATCCAACTAGCTCTCCATTAATCTAAACTCAACTCATGTGGCTATCTTAGCTTCTTTTAACTCTTAATATCCTTAGAGAAGTTAAAACCATTTCTGGCCCATATAGAGTTTTCCCCGTGATCTCAAAGTATTTCAGAAGTACCAGCAGACTATATGCACGGCACCGACTCTTTTTCAAATTCGATAAATGTTGGTTGATCGTTTTAAAAATCTAGTTAAAATAAATAAATATTTTTTTGACTGATCTCGTCCCAATAGTTTACCAGATAAATTGATAAGTCGGGCATTCCCGGCCCACCAAGCGAAACCAGTGGTTTCTTGGTCACGACTTGAAAAATATATTTGAAGTTATAAAGTTGCAAATATTTAATTACAGAGATCTGATTATACCCGATTTTAGGTGTGTTTCTTTTTTGGCTATACATAAATTTTCACAAAAAAATTGTCCAAGGCGGCTGCTGGCACAGAGTTAGCCGATGCTTATTCCCCAGATACCTGCGAGATTAGATTTAGTTTCCTTCAACCAAAAATTTCTATTTCTACTTTTATTTATCACAATAAGACTCTCTTAAGGTTCCCCAAACTTTTTAAACCCAGCCAAATGATTTGAAAGCAATATGACCAATATCGGACCTTCAGATGCTTTAATGGCCAAACTGATAGATTTTTGTCGACCAAGGCTAAGTCCTATTGACCAGGCTATCACCCCTTAGGCTATACATGCTTTCTGTAATCATTCCTAGGACTCTCAAACTTATTTAGAAATTGTGTGTTGTATTTGTAAAAGTGTTGACTATTACCGGTCAAACCGGTCTTCTTTCTGCTATGTGGCTATCCTTTCTACGGGTTAATACAGTCTTCCCCCCTTAATAGAATTCATCTCAAATTCTTAATTGTTGGCTGATCTGACATCCTAAACTCCAGTTCATGGGATTTCCTTTCCCCTTCTCTTATCAACTCTTTCGGTAGTAGGAGATCTCGTGTTCTCATAAAGTTATTGTTAACCATCTTTCTATTGACCAGCTTTCTACATTTCTCCCAGTGGTCTAATCAGATGAATTTCATATGCCATCATATTATTATGATTTCTCCACTTTCCCCATTTCTCCTAGTGGTCTAATACTGCTTACAAACCACCTTGGATAAGGAGACTTTCACAAAGGTACTCATTGCCTCTGTTGAACCCCCAGGAGCTTGATCTCCTGCCTAAGTCAAGGTAATGATTGAAAACAATCGCTTGGTGGGAGACAACCCACTGTTGAGTCTGTACTTACATTATTTTTTTTGTTTTGGTCTTGTTTTATTTATTTTTTCTATCTTTGGTGTGTCAAAAGCGTGAATAACGGGTCACAGACGTTCAGTGTCGGACGACACCTTTATGGTGTCGGTCGACACCACACTCGAAAAGGCGGACAATAATCGAGCAGCTCGACATTGAACAAACCTGTGTCAACCTAAGACTGGCGTCGATCAATACTACTCTGTGTGTGGGTCGACACCCATGTCGCACAGAGGTAAGATTTCTGATTTTAATCAGTTTTCTCTCGCCTTGTCATTGTTCTCCAGATCCCAAGATTATATAACACTGGTGCTAGTGTTGATTAAGTATGGGGGAGGTAGTTACTGACTTACTGTTTCTGTTTTCTTATAGTAAGTTTGAGTCTGTTTTATCGAGTCAAAATCTTTGTAGAAAACTATTATTTTTCAAGGAACTACCACATTTTCAGGAACCTAAGTGACCATTGGAACGAGCTTGACATCCATCCGAGACTAATGAAAAACCCCAACACAGATCAACCTACCAATGACATCCATATCTCTTTGGGTATCCTGAGGATACATTACTGGCTTCGCACCTGACTTAATTTTTCTTATCCAGAAGCTTGGTATACTTTGGATCGGATTCCTCCTTCAGCCCTGAAAGACTTATCTGTGTGAGTACGGTTTCCCTCTCTATTCCCTTCAAGCTAAAAAAAAATAACTATGAGGATAAGCTAGTAGCTTCGAAGTGATCACGGGAGTGGTAGAGACCCCTATTATCTCATGTGCTTCATGGAAACGTGTCCAAAGAAACACCCCGAATAAAAAGAGAAAAGCAGCTGATAGAAGAAAAAAAATGATACCCAGTTGGGAAAAATCAGCTGCTGAAGTGAGAAAAGAGAGAGAGAGGAAAGGAACCAGAAGGATGACAGTCTGTGTGATCAGGTCTTGATTGAGTAAGAATCCATGTGTTCCCTTATCGATATTCCCTTGGTGAGGCCCACTTAATACTATAGAAGTCAATATGGTGAATTTGGATCTCTTATCTGGATTGTGGAGTATACTTGGGACAGTTGACAAGTATGGAGGAAGTACATGGTGATATGGATTCTGCCAAGTACGTTTTTCATGGGGCTTTCCTAAGGGGATTTTAGAATGTGGCGTTCTAAAGAAGCAAGGAATTAAATACAGTCTCCCACCCCATCAATATAATCCGTCTCGAATTCTTAATTGTTAGCTGATCTGACTTCCTAAGCTCCAGTTCATAGGATTTCCTTTCCCCTTCTCTTATCGACTCTTTTGGTAGCCATAGATCTCGTGTTCTCATAATGTTATTGTGTTAACCAGTCTTCTACATTTTTCTAGTGGACTAATAAGATGAATTTCATCCGCCATCATATCTTTATGATTTCTACACTTTCCCCATTAGGATGTAGTTTCCTTTCAAACTTCAGCCCATTATTTAATTTTAGGTCATACTCCTTCCATACAAATGGATACTCTTATATTCTCCTTTTTAATTCTGATTTCTTCGGTTTCTGATTGTCCATGATAAAATACTACTACACTAGATACACTTGGTTATATCCTTTAAAACAAAAATCACAGGTTCTAAGAATTTGGTGGAAAATCAATATTCACTCAAATTAAGAACGTTATATACCGACAATGGGGGTGAATACATTGGTTTTCGGACCTTCCTTTCTAGTCA
Organism: Orychophragmus violaceus; assembly: GCA_030180135.1. NCBI lineage: Eukaryota > Viridiplantae > Streptophyta > Magnoliopsida > Brassicales > Brassicaceae > Orychophragmus > Orychophragmus violaceus. Next base: position 98,654,192 of record CM058237.1, on the reverse strand, counting down.
TGGTATTTCGCATATGACCAGTCCGCCTCATACGCCTGAGCATAATGGTATTGCAGAGAGACATCATCGACACATTGTCGAAACAGGCTTAGCACTTATGTCTCACGCGTCTATTCCGAGATCATACTGGACTTATGCCTTTGGTACATCAGTGTATCTTATTAACCGTATGCCAACAACAACTATCGATTTTCAGAATCCTTTCCAACGCTTGTTTGGTTGTCCACCGAACTATGAAAAGCTACGAGTCTTTGGATGTCTCGGCTTCACGTGGTTGTGTCCATATGCATCACATAAGCTAGATGTACGATCAAAACCGTGTGTCTTTCTAAGGTACTCAATTTCGCAGAGTGCTTATATATGCCTAAAGCGAGACACGTCTAGGATTTATGTCTCTCCACAATGGTTTTCCATGAGTCCGTTTTTCCTTTCTCAGTCAAAACTCCAATTATTGTTGATGATACTAACGATGACTTTGCAGATATAAGACATGTTTTCCACGCAGTTACAACCATTCCACAGCGTATCAATTCAGCTCCGCAAGCTACTGCTCAAACACCACAGGAACCGGTCACTCCAGCTACACTGAAGGCCTCGAATTCATCTTCTCCTCTGCCGGACATCCGTCTCCGGTGCGTGCTACGCAAAACATACCGACTTCTGTAATTCCTATGCCATCTTCATCATCCACCAAATCTCCTACACCGCACGTCCCAGCTCCAATACCACCTCCACCAGCTCCAACAAGAATAAGCAACCACATTCGAAAGAAAGTTTAGAGGCTCAATCTACATAAAACGGTTTCTCCAGCATGTGAAATCACTCCACGAACAGTAGCAGACGCTATAAAACTTCCTCATTGGCGTCAAGCAATGAGCGATGAGATCAACTCACACATTTGAAATCATACTTGGACACTTGTTTCGCCTACTAATGTCTCTAATATTGTTGGATGGAGGTGGGTATTTACCATCAAGCGCAAAGCTTATGGATCGATTGATCGATACAGAGCGCGCTTAGTCGCCAAAGGCTATAACCAAAGGCCAGGTATTGACTACCAATAGACGTTCAGACCCGTAATCAAGCCGGCTACAATCCGAATAGTATACATTATAGCTGTCACACGAGGCTGGCCAATGAGACAACTGGATGTTAATAACGTTTTTTTACAGGGTTGTCTAGATGACGAGGTCTATATGATGCAGCCACCCGGTTTTCAAGACAAAGACAATCCGCAAGCAATTTGCAGACTTCATAAGGCGATCTAAAGTCTCAAACAAGCTCCTCGTGCTTGGTATAACGAGATGCGTACTTTCCTCCTACAATCCGGATTCATCAATTCTGCTGCTGACGCTTCCTTGTTCATCTACAACGCCAATGATGTGCTCTTATACATGCTTGTATACGTAGACGACATCATCATCACGGGCAGGAGCCCATCTCACATATCCCGGTTTATCGATTCTCTATCTCTTCGATTTTCGCTTAAAGACTTAGGAGACTTATCTTATTTCTTAGGTATTGAAGTAACTCGTACCAAGGAAAGTCTTTATCTAACACAAGATCGTTATATTGCAGACTTACTTCACAAATCAGGAATGACGAATGCTAAACCGGCATAACGCCTATGGAGTCAAACTCGTCGCTCACGCTACTCTTTGGCTGCCCATTGGATGATGCAACCGAGTATCGCATGATTGTGGTAAGTCTGCAGTATATGTCACTGACGCGACCAGACATATCATTCGCCGTCAACAAGCTCTCGCAGTTCATGCACCGAACAACAACCGAACATTGGACCGCAGCTAAAAGAATTCTCCGCTATCTCTCGCGAATTCTTTCTCATGGGATACGCCTACGCTCGAGAACCAACTCTGCTATCCACGGCTTCACCGATGCTGATTGGGCAGGAAATATAGATGATTATACATCAACCAGTGCGTATATCATCTACCTTGGCAGTCATCGCGTCGCATGGTCTTCAAAGAAACAAACGGGTGTTGCACGATCCTCTACCGAAGCTGAATATCACGCACTAGCGGCCACAACTTTAGAATTATGCTGGATCTCCTCACTCTTAGGCGAACTCGCCATCAACGTTCCAGCAAAGCCGACCATCTTCTGTGACAACATCGGAGCCACTTATCTTGCCGCGAATCTAGTCTTTCATTCTTGCATGAAACACATAGCCTTGGATTATCATTTTGTGAGACAATTTGTGCATAGTGGTCAGCTCAGAGTTACTCATGTCACTTCTGCAGATCAACTTGCTGATGCTCTAACGAAGCCACTACCTCGAACACGGTTTCAAACACTTGCAGTCAAGATCGGACTTTCCTCTCGCCTTCCGTCTTGAGGGGGTGTGATAGATAAGGAAACCCAATATATGATTTAGAAGACAATAACTACTGTATAGGTTACCATTAGCAGAGATACTCATTCTCTATGTGTATAAACATAACTAAACCATCAATAATATTCACCAATTCAATTCCAGTACTCAATAAAAAAAGTATGTCTAATAATGTGGTGCTTCTGGTGGTATTGCGTTTTTTCTCCATTTAGCATGTTTGGCATTGAACTTAAGTGAACTGATCTCTTTAATTGATTTGCAGGCAGGTCCGTCGGTGCATCTTTGGAATCTCTTGCTAAAGGCGCTGTCCAATTTTCTAGACGATTTTCTATCAGAGAACTGCAAGATCGATGGCATGCACTCCTATATGATCCATTCTTCAGAGGCAGCTTTTCGGATGGCTGAGCTAGAACTTACTAACCCTAAAGGATTGTGCCGCTTCTCATGAAGGAAGCACATGCTCAATTTTTTTTTAATGAATTACATGCTTAAATCTATTGAACGCGAGTGTAATTTCCATTATGTTCTATTGGATTGTGTAGGGTAGTAGGCTTTGGCAAATTTTGTTTGGTAATAACATTTTCTTCTTATCAATATGTTTCTTTGATGATCAAAATTGAACAAAGCAAATATTAGAATGGATGAACGATACAATTGATACTATAAATTCGATTCAAAAAGTTAAAATGGATCAACCGTACTATAAATATATATAACACAAATGTTGTAATTATTACTAAGTTCGAACGCCAATTTCACTTTGAGATTACCAATTCGTGTTTCTTTGAATCGATTTGTGAGAAAAATAAGAAATGAACGAATGCGAGAAAGAAGACGACACAGAGAATTTGTTATCCAGTTCAGGTACAACGTGTACCCTACGTCTGGCCGAGGATCGAGCTCGGAATCCACTAAAGAACAGAGAATAGACGACGGTGGTTCACCGGAGTTATACTGAGATCCCATTCTTTCACTCACCGGAAGAAACTCTCTCACACTCCCAAGAACTCTCAAAAAAAATCTCTCACTAGAAATTACAATCAACAGAATTCTCTCACCACCCAGAATGAATCGCACCTCGCATCACTCACCCGCTCACCTTTATGTAGCGATTAATCCGATAACGGATTCTCCATCGTCGGTGAAACAATCGTCAACGGTCTTCAACGACAACGTTGACCGTTTTGACTTGAGGTCACTTTTACGAAGATTAAAACATCGTTGTCTATTATTAATGAACATAACCGGCTAAAGCTCCAGATAACCGTACTCCGATTTCCGGTTCAAATCCTTCCTGCAATCGAACCGACTGTAATTCAATTTCAATCAACATCCAACAAACTCCTCCTTGGTTAATCGTAGCATGTTTTGTTCTTTATCCTGACACTCGATCCTCGAATTCCTCCCTGCTTAGCTCTGGGAGACGCCTAACAAGCTCAGTAGCCCTCTGAGCTTGGATACCGGAAATACTTTCGTGAAAATATCAGCTGGATTTTCAATCGTATGAACTTTGATAACTTTAACTTTCCATGCTTCAATCGTATCTCGGATATGATGAAACTTCACTGCAACATGTTTCGTCCTTTCGTAAAACACGTTGTTCCTTGCCAGGGCAAGAGCACTTTGAGAATCACAGAATATCTCAATGTTTTCTTGAGCATACCCAAATTCTGTGCTCAAGCCTCGAAGCCAGATTGCTTCTTTAGATGCTTCTGATAATGAGATGTACTCGGATTCTGTTGTTGATAGAGCCACCACTTTCTGAAGTGTGGACTTCCAACTTATAAAATTTCCTCCTGCCAGAAACGCATACCCAAACAGTGATCTCCTCCTGTCTAAATCCGCAGCATAGTCTGCATCACAAAACCCATACACCTTGAAGTCTGCATTTCTTTTGAACTTCAAATGAACCTGTGTTGTTCCCCTTACATATTTGAGCACCCATTTCACAGCATTCCAGTGCTCCTTGATCGGATTTCCCATGTACCTGCTGATGACTCCGACTTGATACGCTAGATGAGTACGAGTACCTATCATTCCATACATCAAGCTGCCCACTGCATTAAAGTAAGGTATTGTCTCCATAAACTGAGCCTCTTCTTCAAGTTCCTTAGAGGTAGCTGCATTTAGCTTGATATGAACTCCTAAAGGTGTCAGCACATGCTTAGCTAAGTTTCATGTTGACTTTTCTCAGAACCTTTTCCATGTATTCTTCTTGAGACAGCTTTAGTGTTCCAGCTTGTCTGTCTCTGATTATGTCATTACCCATAATCCTTTTAGCTCTTCCTAGGTCTTTCATCTAAAACCTTGAGCTGGGCTGCTTCTTTAAGTCTGATATGACCTGCATATCTTTACAAGCTACAAGCATATCATCAACATACAAAAGGAGATAGAGGAAGATACCTTTGTGATTCTTCACATAAACACAACTATCTCTTTTGCTTCTGTTGAATCCAACTTCCAACATAAACTCGTTGAATTTTTGGTTCCACTGTCTAGAACTTTGTTTCAGTCCATACAGAGATTTCTTGAGGGAGCAGACCCAGTCTACCTTACCTTTCTTCACATACCCTTCAGGAGGAGCCATGAAAATCTTCTCTTCTAGTTCACTATGGAGGAATGCAATTTTTACATCTAACTGCTCTAACTTCAAATCCTCATTAACCACAATGGATATGAGATACCTTATGGACACATGTCTTACAACCAGTGAAAAGATTTCGTTATAGTCCACGCCCTCCTTTTGTGAATAGCCCTTAGCCACAAGTCTGGCCTTGAACCTTGGTTGTTCAACTCTAGGTATTCCTGACTTTCTTTTGAAAATCCATTTGGAACCAATGATATTTCTCCCTCTTGGTCCTTGCACAAGATTCCAAGTGTTATTCTTCTCCAGGGACTGCATTTTCTCATCAGCTGCAAGTTTCCACTGATCCCTTTTTGAGTCTGACATAGCTTGACTGAAGTCAGCTGGCTCATCCACATCTGCTTCTTCAGATGCTAACAGAGCTATATACACATAATCCACAAACCTCTTAGGAGGTTTGTGTTCCCTCTGAGGTCTTTCTCTTACCAGCTCATGGCTTTCTGTTTCCTCTTCCTAGGTGTCATATTCACTTTCTGAGTCTCTTCCTCGGAGCTAATCACAGTGGGATTCTCTTCATCATCTCTTGTTGAGTTCCTGTGATCTTCCCCTCCTGAGCTTACATCTCTTTCTCATTCTGTTCCAAAATCAACATCTAAGAAAGTGACAAACCTTTCTCTTTCAGTGTTTGAGCCTTTCAGTAAGTCCTTGTAGAACTCGTTCCCTCTGAAAGTGACATACCTACTGACAATGCTTCTTTTGTCATCCAGAGACCAGACTTTTAATCCCTTAACTCCTGATAGGTAACCTATAAAGATGCCCTTTTTGGTTCTTGGTTGAAGCTTACCATCATCTGATTGGAAATAACAGACACATCCAAAACTTTTCAGATAGTTCAAGCTTAGAGAGTTCTTAGACCAGACTTCCTCAGGGATTTGATCTTGTATGGCTGCAGATGGGGTTCTGTTTATCAAATAAGCTATTGTGTTAACACCCTCTGCCCAAAAAACTTTTGGTAGTCCACATGTGCTCAGAACACTTCTTACCCTTTCCAAGATTGTTCTATTCATCCTTTCCACAACTCCATTTTGCTGAGGAGTGTGGGGAATTTTTTTGTGCCTTTCTATTCCATGTTGGGAGCAGTAGCTATCAAATTCCCTGTTATAGAACTCCAAACCATTGTCTGTTCTAAGCTTCTTGACTTTGCACCCTAATTGATTCTGAACCAGAACTTTCCATTCAGTAAAGTTGTTAAATGCTTCATCATTGGTCTTTAGGAAATAAACTCAAACCTTTTGAGAAATCGTCTATCAAGCTCAAGAAGTAGTGACACTTCCCCAGTGATGCAGGGACTGTGGGAGAGCCCCACAGATCTGCATGAATATAGTCCAGACATGCTTTACTTGTATGCTTACAAGATTTGAAGCTTCCCTCGTGGGTTTTTCCATAAACACAGATTTCACAAGACCTTAGAGACGAGACCTTCTTCTTGTCTATATAGCCTTTCTTGACTAATGCATCTAGACTCCTCTGACTAGCATGGGCTAGTCTGTTGTGCCAGAGACTAGTATCATCACTAACCATCACTATATTTGCCTCAAAAGCCTGGGTTTTACCTTTCAGAAAATACAGTTTTCCTTTTCTGTTTGCTTTCAAAACAGTCTTTCCTTCCTTCTTGATCTCTAAGATCCCCTTTTCTGAGGTGAAGGAGCATCCTTGTTCCTCAAAGGTTCTCAGAGACAGAAGATTCCTTGATAACTCAGGGATATACCTTACATTGTTGACCAAAACATAGTTCCCATCTGACACCTTTAACTTGATGGTGCCAATTCCTTTAACAGATGAAATTGTTTCATTTGACATCCTTACTGCACCACCTTCATATTCCTTTAAGTCAATGAACCAGTCTTTCCTTGGTGTCATGTGGAATGTGCATCCAGTGTCCAGAATCCATATCTCCTTGAAATCAAGAGTTTCAACTGCATTTGCCTCTGACACAACTAGAGACTCAATGTAGTCAATCCCTGTAACAGCAAATGATTCACCTCTGAGCTGTCCCTTCTCATTCCCATCTTGGTTTCTTTTCTTAGGACAAATTCATTTGAAATGTCCTTCTACTCCACATATCCAGCAAGTCATTCCTTGCTTCTCTTTTGATTTAGAGGTCTGTTTTCCCTTCTGTTTATTTTTCCCTAAATCCTTCCCATTACCTTTTCCTTTAGCATTTCCAGAATACATCACCTCATCTTGATGTTTGTTAACTTTTGCGGTTGATATCTACAATTGTTTTGATCTCAGAGAGTTCATGACCTCCATAAGAGTCAGAGTCTCTTTACCATATCTCAAAGTATCACGCAGATGCTCAAACTGCTTGGGAAGTGACATCAGCAACATAATGGCTTGGTCTTCGTCTGATACCTCCACCATAACATTTCCTAAGTCCGTTATGATTCTCAGAAACTCATCTATATTGTTCTCTATAGACACAGATTCATTCATCTTGAAACTGTATAGCTTTTGCTTTAGATACATTCGATTTGGCAGTCATTTAGACATGTACTGAGAGTCTAAAATCTTCAACATTCCTACTGTCGTTTTCTCCTTGATGATCTTTCTAAGGATTTTATCAATAACACTCATGATTATGGTGCTACGTACCTTCCTTTGCTTTTCTGCTAGAGTATCCGTAGTTTTCTTTGATGATTCCTTTTCCGAGTCCTTGTCTTCTTTTTCTTTCTCATCCTTCAAAGATGAAATATCCTCTCCGCATTCTTCCTTTTCTTGTATGAGAAGAGCATCAATCAGTCCTAACAGGTCTAGATTCGCAAGCAACATCTCCCTCCACATATTATAATCGATTACTCCATTGAACTTTTCAACCTCGATCTTTGGGAAAGTCATCGTGATGGAAGAGTCAATTAATTACAAGAAATCAGTTTTAGCGAGATCGAACGAAGACGAGCTTGGTCCCAGGTTACTCGACCTACGCTCTGATACCACTTTTTGTAATTCTTACTAAGTTCGAACTCCAATTTCTCTTTGAGATTACCAATTCGTGTTTCTTTGAATCGATTTGTAAGAGACATAAGAAATGAACGAATGCGAGAAAGAAGATGACAAAGAGAATTTGTTATCCAGTTCAGGTACAACGTGTACCCTCCTACGTCTGGCCGAGGATCGAGCTCGGAATCCACTAAAGAACAGAGAACAGACGACGGTGGTTCACCGGAGTTATACCGAGATCCCTCTCTTTCACTCACCAGAAGAAACTCTCTCTCACTCCCAAGAACTCTCAAAAGAATCTCTCACTAGAAATTACAATCAACAGAATTCTCCCACCACCCAGAATGAATCGCACCTCGCATCACTCACCCGCTCACCTTTATGTACCGATTAATCCGATAATGGATTCTCCATAGTTGGTGAAACAATCATCAACGGTCTTCAACAACATCGTTGACCGTTTTTACTTGAGCCCACTTCCACAAAGATTAAAACGTCGTCGTCTATTCTTAATATACATAACCGGCTAAAGCTCCAGATAACCGAACTCCGATTTCCGGTTCAAATCCTTCCTGCAATCGAACCGACTGCAATTCGATTTCAACCAACATCCAACAACAAAAATTGTGAAGAATACTACAAATTTCTTGTATAAAATTATTATTCAATAATCACACAAAATATTGTGAACAATATTACAAATTGGATTCAAAAAGAAAAATACAATAAATTCGATTAAAAATATATAATTCATTTTATCAATAATACTATATAATAATAATAAAAAATTCAGTTTTAGTTTAGGGTATATAAGTTTTAGGGTTTAACATATAGATGTGCGGTCCATGTGATGACATATAGTTCACTACAAGAAATTTGAGTATATATAGCGTCCTAAAAACGCTATATATTGATATCATAGTGTTTTGTTGAACGCCCTATCTGCGCCCTTTATAATAGATTGGAGCCTTTACATAGCGGTTTTCCGTTACGCTGTATTTGAGAACTTTACAATAGCGCTTAATTTATTGCAATATTAAAAGAATTAATAGCGTTTTATTTCTGTTATATTATATCTAATATTTATATTTGATAGCGTTTTTTCTGTCATTTTATATCTTAAATTTATATTTGATAGCGTTTTATTTCTGTTATTATTATTTTGTATTTTTTTGTTATAGCATTTTTATTTTGTATCGTTATGACTTCTTATTCTATGATCTAAATTTGCTCATATTAACCTGCTTCAATATCTGAAATCTGATAGAAAGTGAAACATTATCCATAACATTAAGTCCCAAAACATCTTACAACAACAGAGTTTACAACAAGTTCATACCAACTTATTAAACATTTTACAACAAGTTCATACTTAAAACACATTCAGGCACATTTGATAAGACAAAGTTTTTAGAGTAAAACTAGCTTGTCATTTGGCCAAGCAATTCTAGTACCTACTGTATCAGCGATGATTTCAATTTCTGAACTTGGTCTCCAAACAGGTGCATCTCTTACCTTGGGAACTTCTACCCAAACAGCTGTCGCATTAGGTCCCAAAGGAGCGAAATGCAGAACATGTGTTGGGTCTGTAGAACAAACTTTGCCTTCAGCCACTTTGACTCTTGTTCCTGTGTAGTCTAAGAGAATGCATTTCTTCTTCACACCATTGCTGTTGTCGGAGCTGTTACTCAGAGCTGCACTAGTACTCTACCATCATGAACACAAATCACCCAATCAGTTCAACATATCGTAAAGAGAAAGCTACATAATATTGTAAGCAATGGTATGATCATCTGAATACAGATTATGAACAGGTTTAGATTTTACCTTTGGTGATGCACTTTTTGAAGCTGGTTCTTGGCGAGTTTTTGTTGATATCATTTGTATCTTATGAAGAGGCCATGCGATTTTCTCATGCAAGGCATCACCTATTACACTCATCTCAGCGCTTGGTCTCCACAGAAAAGCCCCATCTTTAACCACTTTTCTAACAGTTACAATAGCAGCATTTGGACCCAAAGGAATATTGTTGACCATCTTCTTTGGGTTTGTCGAGTACAAGCTCCCCTCAGCGATTGTTTCATCATCAGAAATCCAGTCACTAATCAGTATCTTATCGTCTAATTCACCTGCAGCCTATAAAATCACCAAACAAAACATATATTCATATGTCATCTTGCTCATAAGTTTCAAGTATGCACAAGTAAAAGGAATAGAAAATTACCGATGAACCAGAAGCTCCATTTGGTGAGTTATTCTCGTTGACTATCTTATCGAATGGCCAAGCAATAATGCTACCAATAGCATCGCCTAGTGAAGCAATAGTGGTTGTAGGCCTCCATACATATGTGTCTGCTTCTGATACTGATTTCACTAAAACAGCTGCTGCGTTAGGACCTAAAGGGATACGTCCTATCTTAAATGTCGGTTCAGTAGAACATAACTCTGCTTCTCCAACAACAACCTCGTCGTTTGAGTACCAACCAAACAACTTACATCTCGGCCCACCATCATGAACATTACTTGATAAGGAATTGTTACCATCATCAACCTGTTTCTGACAAATAAGCTAAGTATATATGAACAGATTAATTGACTGCAAGATAAAAATGGTCAGACTATTAATACCTTGTTCCCTGCAGCTAATTCACGAACTACATTTTGCAGTGATTCAACTTTGCTAACCAACTCAGCTTGCGTTGCCTCAAGCTTCTTCACTTGCGTGTCCCTAGCATCTATGAATGCTAGCTTGGAAGCTGTTATACCTCTACCAAAACCTCTAACTCTCCCCGACTTGTCTTTACGTAAGACCTAACTCACGGCGTCATCTCGGATACTACTAGAAGTGGAGTCCATCTGACTATCTAGAAGCTTTATTTTATCCTGAATTCAAGTTAAAATGTTTATATTATACCGTAACCTATACACAAACACAGTAAAAAGAAATACAAAAGTTCTTACAATTACAGCTTCGAACTCTGGTTTTACTGGTCTACCGTCCGAATGGGTATGTCCTGCGACCCATACTTTACTCCTTGTCACACTGCTTGGATCATCACTCTTTTTCTTCTGCAATACCAAGTGATTTTAATCATATACATTGTCATTTTTCAGTGTAAATAGTGAGTTTATAGTAAGAATTTTGACCTACCATTTCATGGGCAAGGCGCACCATTCCTTTCCTACTGGTTGTGTGGGGAATCTTGTTACTCCTCAAATTCATGTACTTTTCACTAACTTCCTGCAAGTATACTCTAAACATTAAGCAAATAAAACGCATAGAACAAACATCAAACAAAACCGAATAAATAAAAAGTGTGCATAACTTGAAAAGCCATTGATGTCCTACTCTTAACCCACTTTGTCCAAGCTGAGAAAGATTGTATGTTTGTTGGTTCCAAATCCAGGAGTTCTTGCTTACTCTTTGCTGATCGCACTTGGCTAACAAGCTTCGACTTAGAAGACCTCCAAATACAGCCCATTTGTTTGAAAACACAGTCTTTTTGCCAATCTTTATCCAAATTGAATCTCCCCTACAATAGATCATTAAAACAGTTATACCAATATTTGACAAGTTTACAAAGTTTACAATAGGAAGGTGGACATACCTTGATTATTTCCCATAGAGTGTGTTTTATTTTAGGATCAATGTACCTCCAGTCTTCAAGAGTGTAAGGGATGTGCTCTCTCACAAGTGGTCCTAGAAAGGATGATAGTGCCACTGAGCCTTTTCCAACATGTTCTCCAAGGCGTGTAAACTCAACATCTACTTTTTCTTCATGGTTTTTGGCAACTTTACTCATCTTGGTAGGTCCTCGTGTCTTCCTTTTTTTGGATTCAGAGTTCTGGGACTGACAATCGCAACCAGCTTGATGCTCAGGCACTTCTACACCATGCTCAGACTCTGCTACACGTTGCTCAGCTTCTTCTACAACATGTTCCTCTTCACCATTCTGCTCAGTCTCTACTGCTTCATGCTCAGAATGTATAGAATGGTGCTCAGACGCTGCAGCTGCATTTGCATTCTCTTCAGGGACGTCCTCCTTCTTTGCAGCTTGATTCTCCATCACTGCATCTAGCTGGTCATCTATGACATTAGCGGTAACTGGAACATGCCTATTTTCATTCAGTTAAACAATAGTAAGTAATTCAAAAACATTTCACTAGCTTAAAAATAAACAGGTTATCATAAACATTTTCTAATAATACATGCCTTAACTTTCTGGTTTTTGTTACTTCAATGGGAGTCACCTCCTAGCCTTGCTGTCGCTTGCTACGCCTGCGAGTGCTATTCACCATGTTTAATTATCTGCAACAAGTTAACCAATAGTATGATCAGTCAAATTTGTAAACAACTCATATGTAAATATTGCTTGATGTCAAAAATTTCACCAAAATATGAAAGTAAAACAAAATAGAACTAATAATAAAAGAATACCAATCAATGATCACCAAAATACAAAAGTAAATCAATTGTTTCAGTACTAAAAAATCAGGCAAAACAATAATTACTAATATATAAGATTTGTGGAAATAATTAATCCATCACTAAGACTCCTTCACAATCATCTCTGACACAGAAATTCTCGTCATCAGAATGATATTCGGAGTCGTCAATCTCTTGGATTCTTGATGGTGCAGCAATAATCTCTGCCTCTGTCTCTAACTCGTGATATCCCCTTGGTGGAGCTCTCATAACTACATACCAAGGTGAGGTTTCGTCTTCTCTGGAGTAGAACACTTGTCTAGCTTGTGATGGCAAGATATATGGATCTTGAAGATATGCTGATTGATTTACATGTAGGTTCACTAGCGTAAATCCGTCTTCCTCCTTCACACCATTCCCTTTGTTAGCCCATCTACACTTGAAAAGAGGTACTTGGAACATATGATAATCAAGCAAAACAATCTCTTGAATCACTATGTAGTACGACACTATATCAGCCATCTGATTAGTATCTCGTGCGCTGGATCTGCACATTGTGAATGAGTCAAGGGATACTCCAGAGTTTTGAGTCTTCCGTTTGACGTCAGCAAGATGAAACCGATGTCCGTTGATGATATAACCCTTGTAGTTCTGGACAACATGTCTTGGTCCATTTGCTAACCATTTCAGTTTGGTTGAATGCTTCGTTGAGTTTATAGGAATCTAAAGACAATAGACCAAGGTATTGTTATTATAATAACAATATTATAATCTGAATCCTTAAGCATTATCAGACCTTTTCCTTTACCCACTTTGAAAACCTTTCCCCATGAATCTTCTATAGATGAGTTTCACTTTTTCTGCACCGGTCATCAATGTTTTGCAACTCTTCTAAGTGCAAACTGTTTTCATTTATCAAATGTATGTTAGTTTTCATACACTGAAATGATAAATGAGAACAAATCCAAATATCATTAATAGACCAGAACTTACTCAACATAAGGACTCATAACTTCTGTGTTCAATAAAACATATCGATGCACTATTTCCCTGTCTTTATCAGTTAGACTAACTTCTGTACCACTCTGTAAGTGACGACCTTCAAGAATACGAGGATCGGTCTCAATATCCTCAGCCATACAAGCTTCTGGCCTAGCATAGTTTTTGACAAAAGCCTTTAAAGTTTTCATGTACCTAAACCTCAAACAGCCATACATCACCGATCAGACGTTTTTTAAATAAAATAGGCGTCAGAAAACATTATCTTATAAGTACACTACCTCTCAAATGGATACATCCATCTAAAGTGTACTGGCCCACCCAGACGTGTCTCTCTTGCAAGATGTACCGGAAGATGGAACATGATATCAAACATAGATGGTGGAAAAAACCTTTCTAGATGGCACAAGGTCTCAAAAACCTCTGTCTCTAATGTCAACATCTTCTCCGGATCAATGACACGCTGACACAATCTATTGAAGAAGTTGCATATACGTGTCACAGCATTCCTAGGACCTTTTGGCCGATTGCCTCTCAAAACAACAGGTAACAGGTTTTGTAGAAGGACATGGTGGTCGTGAGATTTCAAGCCACCAATTGCAGGAGGATCTAATGAAACGCAATTAGAAATATTTGCACAATAACCATCGGGACCTTTGAATTCAGATAACCGCTTGCAGAAATTTCTTTTTTCAGCTTTTGATAGCCAATACGCAGCTAGTGGTAAGTATGATCGCTTGCCTCGTAATTGTGCGTGTAAATTACTTCTAATGCCCATGTTCTCTAGGTCCTGTCGTGACTTCAATCCATCTTTTGATTTGGAACTTTGCATCAGAATTGACAAGATGGCGTCAGAAACGTTCTTCTCAACATGTATTACGTCGATGTTGTGTCGCACAGGCATGTACTGTCAAGTTAAACCAGCAGAATTACTAAGACATTGATCAAACATTTTTACTTAGATTCTGCGAATTAATTTTAACAATTAATAACATGTCAATAAGGGAGTTCGAAAAGAATAGAACGCTTCTTCCACCGCCACTGTTCAGAGTCTTCACCACATTCATCATCTGAAAGATCGTCATTGTCATCCAGCTCAGATCTCTTCCTTTTGATTTTCTTATCTAATGGCCTACCAAAATCATTTTTAAAATTCTTGAGTGTCTCCAATATTTCAGAATCTGTCTGAATTCTACGTGCAACACCTTCTTCCACTGAATTATCGAACCGTCCTTTCTTTCTTCTATATGGATGCCCGGGTCTGAGCCGCTTCCTATTCCTCATATAGACATGTTTTCGACTGAACTTGAGCCACCTGAAGGGTGTATCCTTTCCACAAACATTACACGCTTGCTTACCTTTCACTTTACAACCAGCAAGTGTCCCTAACCCCGGATAATCACTGATAGTCCATAACAACATAGCTCATAATGTGAAATTATCCTTAGAAAAGGAGTCGTAAACCTCAATACCCTCATTCCAGAGATCCTTTAGATCATCTACCAGAGGTTGAAGATACACATCGATGTTATTGCTCGGTGCAGTTGGTCCAGGGATTAATAGATTCGGCATAATATTTTCTGCTTTCATACACAACGTCGGATGCATGCTGTAGTTAACTAGCAACACTGGCCATGTACTGTATTTTGTACTTTGAATGGAGAATGGATTCATTCCATCTGTAGATAGACCAAGTCGTAGGTTTCTCGGTTCACCAGCGAATTGTGGCCATTGACCATTACTCTGGGCCCAAGTTAGTGAATCCACGGGGTGGCGCATTGTTCCATCAGTACTAGCGTTTGTGAAATGCCACCGTAGATCCTCACTTATTCTTTCAGATCTGAAGATCCTTTTAAATCTGTCCTTTATTGGGAAATACCTAAGGACTTTAACTGGAATCCCTTTCTTTTCCTCTCCGGAATTCTTATCCAATTCCCATCTTGATGCATTACATCTAGGGCAGCTTCTCAAATCTGCATACTCCTTCCTATACAAGATGCAATCGTTCTTGCAAGTGTGAATACTATCATACCCGAATCCAAAGATCTTCAAGAATTTCTTCATCTCATCTATAGATGTTGGAAGCACGTTACCTTCTGGTAGCATGTCATGTACAATTTTCAGAAGCTGATCAAAATACTTCTCCGACATCCCACTCTTCACTTTGATTCTATAGAGACCCATTATTGCGGAAACTTTCGTATAGTTGGGACAGTTTGTGTAAAGTGGAGTTTCTGCATCTTCCAACTTCTTCTTAAACGCTGAATCTTCTTCACTATCAACATCCTCATTGTGACCGCCATCAACGTTGGGAGACTGATTTTTATCTCCACCATCGGGCAAAACTGTTCTTAGCAACTCATATGTTTCAAACGATGAGTTGGTAACATCATCAGTCTCGTGCGTTTCTTCCCCATGAATACTCCAGCTTGAACTACGTTTATATTTCTTATCCATACCCCTGATTACCAGGTGATCGAGTACTGTGGCTACTGGATGATGACTCATATTGCGGCAATCAACACATGGGCAGATTATGTTGGGAGGATTACCAAGCTTGAATGCTGATGCCTTCACAAAATCTGTAGCTCCTTGCTCATACTCACAGCTATTTCTTGGACACCAAACCCATGATTTGTCCATGGTACCACAGCACCACAGCTCCACGACCAAAGGAGACAAAGTATATGGTAAATTATTTTGGTATTTAACACTCTAGTAACTTGGCCAGTTCAAACAAACAACAATGAAAAAAGCAGAGATGAACATATCTATATTTATTCAAACCCGCATAGGAATGTGGGTAAATAATGTGATTTTTTAGCAAAAGATCATTCAAATTTTTTTCACAGAAAATTACTTAGAAAATAAGACTAGTCAAGTTGAAAAAAGATTAAGATTAATGGTCTGTAAACAGTGAAATCAAACTATACTTATAGTTGAAATAAGAGAAGAAGCAGACATAGATGATATGAACACAACCTAACACAAATTTTAAGCTCAAATATCCAATCTCAAATCCAAATTCAGAAATCATATAAATCATCAATCAACAGTTTTAGAAAAACTATATGAGCATCAAGTCAGTTGGGTTAAATATCTAAACCATGACAAATCAACCAATAACCAATTCTCATCATAAAAAGATAAATGTTAAGCGCCATACCTTTTAGATTGATTTGGAGACTGAATTCCTTCTCTGTATAAACCAAAACTGTGGAATCACTATCTGAAAACAATATTCATATCACAGAATGAAACATAAGAACAATAAGTGTCTCGTACCTTTGCTGCAGACGTGAGAGATCTTAACCTGTATAATCCAACACAAAATAAACCCTCTATCAATTTGTGAAACTGTAAACATAAATTGAAACCAAAGAGGAAGTAGATTGACAATCCCAAACCTTTGCTTGAGTCAAATACTTAAATCCTCCTGTAAAACGCAAAACAATGGAATCACAATCTGAGAAACGTTACTCAAATCACAAAGTAAAACTAAGAGCACTATCTCATACCTATGCTTCTGTCGAAACTCACTGCTGTGAAATCCAAAAAGGTTTAATGAAAGCAATGAGTGAAAATCGAATTGTTTAAATTGAAAATAGAGAATCGACTATCAATCCCATACCTTTGTTAAAATCTTCGAACAAAGAGCAAGCAACAATCTCACCTGTAAAAAAAACCCAATTGAAAATCAAATTGTCAACGATGTAACACTATTTCCGAAACAGAACATCAAATCGCTGTTCAATATCTTACCTTAGCTAATAGTCGAGTACAATCCGAGCTAGCTAGATCTTCAAAACCCAAAACAATTGTTAGAAATCGATTTGGGATTCGTAACCCTAAAGCATACCGAAAGTTACACTAAATCTTTATAAATCTCTTACCTTTCGATGAATAGGTTGCTCGAATTTCATCTGTAAATCGAGGTAAACAAGAAATCAAAACCGACAAGAATTATGAACCCTAACCTCGAAAACACAGATAAAAAGAGAGTGCATGTTAAAAAGAAGCAACTTAACCTCGATTTCGGAAGATAATTGTGTTTGATTTGAGAGTAAAAGAGAGATAAATGCGCCACCCCACAATAACCATCGGGACCTTTGAATTCAGATAACCGCTTGCAGAAATTTCTTTTTTCAGCTTTTGATAGCCAATACGCAGCTAGTGGTAAGTATGATCGCTTGCCTCGTAATTGTGCGTGTAAATTACTTCTAATGCCCATGTTCTCTAGGTCCTGTCGTGACTTCAATCCATCTTTTGATTTGGAACTTTGCATCAGAATTGACAAGATGGCGTCAGAAACGTTCTTCTCAACATGCATTACGTCGATGTTGTGTCGCACAGGCATGTACTGTCAAGTTAAACCAGCAGAATTACTAAGACATTGATCAAACATTTTTACTTAGATTCTGCGAATTAATTTTAACAATTAATAACATGCCAATAAGGGAGTTCGAAAAGAATAGAACGCTTCTTCCACCGCCACTGTTCAGAGTCTTCACCACATTCATCATCTCAAAGATCGTCATTGTCATCCAGCTCATATCTCTTCCTTTTGATTTTCTTATCTAATGGCCTACCAAAATCATTTTTAAAATTCTTGAGTGTCTCCAATATTTCAGAACCTGTCTGAATTCTACGTGCAACACCTTCTTCCACTGAATTATCGAACCATCCTTTCTTTCTTCTATATGGATGCTCGGGTCTGAGCCGCTTCCTATTCCTCATATAGACATGTTTTCGACTGAACTTGAGCCACCTGAAGGGTGTATCCTTTCCACAAACATTACACGCTTGCTTACCTTTCACTTTACAACCAGCAAGTGTCCCTAACCCCGGATAATCACTGATAGTCCATAACAACATAGCTCATAATGTGAAATTATCCTTAGAAAAGGAGTCGTAAACCTCAATACCCTCATTCCAGAGATCCTTTAGATCATCTACCAGAGGTTGAAGATACACATCGATGTTATTGCTCGGTGCAGTTGGTCCAGGGATTAATAGATTCAGCATAATATTTTCTGCTTTCATACACAACGTCGGATGCATGCTGTAGTTAACTAGCAACACTGGCCATGTACTGTATTTTGTACTTTGAATGGAGAATGGATTCATTCCATCTGTAGATAGACCAAGTCGTAGGTTTCTCGGTTCACCAGCGAATTGTGGCCATTGACCATTACTCTGGGCCCAAGTTAGTGAATCCACGGGGTGGCGCATTGTTCCATCAGTACTAGCGTTTGTGAAATGCCACCGTAGATCCTCAAAAAACAAGTTTTCCCGCTAAAACCGTAAAATCGAGTTTTCTCGCCAAAACCGTAAAAACGGGTTTCCCGCCAAAACTATAAAGTCGAGTTTTCCAGCGAAAACCCTAAAGTCGAGATTTCTCGCCAAAACCCTAAAGTCGAGATTTCCCACCAAAACTGTAAAATCGAGTTTTCCCGCCAAAACTGTAAAGTCGAGTTTTCCCGCCAAAACCGTAAAAACGTGTTTCTCGCCAAAACCGTAAAAACGTGTTTCCCGCAAAAAAACGTAAAATCGAATTTTCCGGCCAAAACATTAAAATCGTATTTTCTCGCCAACACCGTAAAACATGTTTCTCGCCAAACTCATAAAAAACGTGTTTCCACCAAGGTCGTTAAATCGTGTTTTCCCGCCAAAACCGTAAAATCGAATTTTCCGCCAAAACCGTAAAGTCATGTTTTTTTCGCCAAACCGTAAAATCGTGTTTTTCCGCCGAAACCATATTCCTTGTTTTTCCGCTAAAATCGTATTTATGTATACAACTTGTAATATGAGATTATAACTAAAACCAACAACCTTATTTTATTTATAGATTAACCATTATTTAATTTATTTATTAAAATATATAATAATCTAATTTAATAATTATTTAAATTCTAAAGTATTATTAAATGGATTAACCATTAAAACCATTAACCCATTAAAATAAATGGTTTATGGATTGACCCAATCCATTTGATAAATGGATTGGGTCAATCCATTACCCATATAAGCTCAAAACCATTTGGATATGTATTTGTTTGATTGGTTTACCCATTTTGACACTCCTAATTTAAGTCTTTGATTAATTTAGGGTATAGGGTTAGGATTTTAGGGTATAAAGGTGTACTTGTATAAGGTTTAGAATATTTTTTTCACTATTACTATTAAAAATAAAATATAATAATTTTAAGGATTATTGATTATTTGTTTTTAGGTATATGGATTTATACATGTAAGATTTTTTTATATTACTCAATTAAAATACAACAACTTATTATTCTATACTAAGGTTTTAAAATAGTATAAATTGTTATTTAATCTTTTAATCATAAACTATAAATTAAAATATACCTATTAATTAGATATATATAATTAATATTTAAATCATATATATATATTTTTTTTTTGTCAACCAAACACCATAAATTAAATCAATGTTGTTTGGTTCGAGTTATCACTCCGAAGAGTAACTCGATCCGACTCGTAATGACTTACATGGGAAAAGATAATACCCCGTGCTCTCGCCCCTTTTGCAAGAGTATCGGCACGTACATTTGCTTTCCTAGGGATTAAACTTATGACAAAAGACAAAAATAAGATCTAAGGGAGGTGAAGAACTCCAACTCCGTCTTGAAACCCGGCCATTCTTGCGGATCCTCTGTTATGGCTATCAGATCTGAACAGTCCATCTCGATTATCACCAAGTAGATTCCCCCTTCCAAGATGCATGACATCGCCCAAAGTAGTCCGTCCAGCTCTGCGTGTAATGGTGATAGACTACGTCTACATCCTTGTGCTCCCGTGTAATTCCTTCCGGACACATCTTTAGAGAACCATCCAATGCCACTTGTCGCACCATTATCCACCCATGAAGCATCAATTTGACAGGTCGGGGTCGTAGTGAACATGTTAGTGGGCCGGCTGTTTTCCAACGATCGCATAAAAAAATCCATTTTCCTCTTCTTCTCCTTTCTCTTTCTTGTTTGCATCCCTCCTCTCCTCCGCCTCAATGGTTTCTAGCTGAAGTGTTTCCATAGGAGAAATTTCCTTTCCTTCAAAGAACTTAATATTTCGGGCTCTCCAAATATACCACAAAATCCAAGGGTGATTATCTCTTTGTGGGTCTAGGAGACCCACATCTTTTATCCTCCAAAAGAGGAAATCCATGTTACTAAACAAAGATGTACTCGGGAAGCCACCCGGAATGGACGGAAATTCCGAAAGAGCCCATACTTGTAAAGCAGGGTGATGAGGACATCAAGTCATCATTGACCCGGAAGACTAGAGGATGGCTCACCAAGCCGGTACATGCCTTCGGAGAGAAGCAGCTTTATCATACCAGGGCTATAGGTGCACATTTTGGAGCGTATCTACCTAACCATGAGGAGTTAATCTACAAATCGATATGTTCTGGAAATCGGACTCACCAAGGAATCTGCACGAACTGGAAGCACATCAATACCATTTTCTATGAAGAAGTTATAACCGTTTCAAGACAAGTGATTTTCAGGGAACGTGATAAAGACCGACTTGCACATTTTGGAGTGCTCAGAACGAACCAGGATGAATCAAGGAGTAAAGGAACTTGTTCTGGATTCTTGATTCATCAGGGAATGCATGAGAGTTAGAATCATACCAATACCAGCTCGGACCAAGAAGATATGCAAGATCAAACCCGTAGGTTGCTGGACCTGCCTTATTTGGAAGCTCACGGGCTTAGTGGGATTCAGACTTACGTATGGCGACCAGGAGTATGAGAAATATATCCTTGGGCATTGGTTTATACTCTTTTTCCCTTAAGTTTGGTTTTGTCCCAATTGGGTTTTCCCACTAGGGTTTTTAATGAGGTAAACCAAGGCCCGCTTCAAGAGAAGGAGAATCTGGCCCGTCCAACCTTCTTCCTTGCTTTCTATTTTAATGATTTCGGCCAGGCTTCTTTATGGCCCATTCTTAATACTTGTAACCCTATTACTTTGGCTATTTAAAGCCACTCTTTGTTTTCAATAAACTCAAGTAAGTTGATGATAAGAAAACCCTAGTATTGTCTAGTGGCCGATCTCTTGGTTCTTGCGTGGATTCCCCTTGAACAATTGATCATATTGTCTTCTTACTTGTGTGCGTGAGTTACTCAAAGTGTTCCTGTCTCTGTGCTATTCGAATCCTCCACCATCACCCACTGACCAAGGAGAGAGCGTCTTCGACCAGCTCCTTTGTCCCATCGTCCACCCGGTATCGATCGATTCCCCATCGCGTCGATCGATCTCTCTCGACCCCTCGACCACCCGCCTCCGATCTTACATCACAGGGGGCATTCAAACAAGAGGTGCCTTATCGTTTTCTCATGAGCTCCACATCTGGGACACGATAAATCCGCCCCTAGGTGTCTGTAGGCTAGGCGTTGGCAAGTTGCCAAACATCCCGATATTGATTGCCACATGAAATATTTGATCTTTCTTGGGGCTTGGGTTTTCCACACGTGGCTTTTTAGACAAGTATTACTAGGCTCTAAAATTTCCTGGTTCAACGCCTCCAGGTTACGACTTTTGATGAGTTCATACCCTGACTTAACATTGTATTTCCCGGATTTTGTACGATTAAAAGCATAACCATCTGGTTTAACATCTCGGCTGGGCCGGATTCCTAGGATCAATGGGATATCTTCAGGGTGGAAAAGATCCCGAAGAACTTGTTTGTCCCCAAAGGAAGGGGAGTATACTTCTCGGTCTTCTAGCGGGCTTGTCTGTCTGTAATATCTCCCACGTAACACACGGGCTAGTAGGGAAGATGAGTATTGAATTAGTCTCCACAACTGTTTAGCAAGCAGTGCAAAATTTTGATCTCTCAAATCTCCGAACCCCAAACCTCCCATTTCTTGGGGAATGCATATCCTATCGCATGCAATCCAATGCAAGCCCCTGCTATCCTGTTTGGAGCTCCACCAGAAATTGGATATGGCACTTGACAGTTTATTGGTAGTATCCTTGGGTAGGAGATAGCATGACATCGTATAAGTCGGTACCGCTTGTGCCACTGATTTGATTTGAACCTATTTCCCTCCCTTGGATAGGAGCTTTGAATTCCTGTTATTAACCCGACCATTGAGGCGATCTCTAACAAACGCAAATACCTTTTTATTTGGTCTGCAAATCTGTTCAGGAAGTCCTAGGTACATACCCATTCCACCTTCATTTGTGATGTCAATAGTCCTCTTAATATCTCGTCGGGTTTTCCAATCTACTTTATCTACATAGATAATAAAGGATTTTGAGTTGTTTAGTCTTTGTCCTGACGCTTCCCCGTAAGTCTTGATGATTTTGACTATCTCTTCACATTGTGGGACCTCAGCTTTGCAGAAAAAGAGACTGTCATCCGCAAAAAGAAACAGTGGGACTAACCCGAGCTATCCTTAAATCGGTGATACGTTTTTCCGCTTCTGCTCCATTTAGGAGGGAGATAAGGGCCTCCGTATAGAGGATGAACAAAAATTGTGAAAGGGGGTCTCCTTGTCTAAGTCCGCGTGAGGGTCGAATCCTTCCTTTTGCTTCTCAATTTATTAGGACTTGGTAGGTGACCGAGGAGACACAAAACATGAAGAGTTTCACATATTTCTCTGCAAAACCCATTTTCAGTGGCAGAGCTTCATGAAAGCTCCATTCAATCCTATCATAGGCTTTGCTCATATCTTTTTTAATGGCCATGAATTTTAATCTGTACAAAGGATTTGTGCGAAGGGCGTGAAATCTCTCTTGTGCCAGGAGAATGTTATCTGTAATTAGTCGTCTAGCCACCAAGGCTGATTGCGTCTCTGAAATCAAATCCGGGAGGAGGCACTTTAGTCTTTTACATAGAATTTTGGAGATAATCTTATAGCTAACATTGCATAGACTAGTTGGTCTAAAATCTATCATGGCTCTCGGTCTGTCCTTCTTGGGGATCAAAAAAATGTTGGTTTGATTCAATTGAGGGTCAAATTCTCCGGTGGTAAAAAAAAATATTTAACCAATCTTATGATATCTTGACCTAAGATTGGCCAGAAACGTTGATAGAATTTACTTGTCATCCCGTCCGGTCATGGGGCCTTGTTTGGGTTAATGTCGAAGAGGGCTTTCCTAATTTCCTCATTGGAGGGATCTTTTACTAAGTTACAGTTAACCATATCTGGAACTTTCTCGGTAATGTACCGAAGTGATTCACTAAAATCTGATGGGTTAGAAGTAGTGAAAAGATCACAAAAGTAGTTGGTAGCAACTTTCTCGATCCCTTTTGCATCCTCCACCCAGTGTCTATTGTCATCCTTGAGACATATGATACGATTCCTACCTCACCTTTGCTTGGTAAATGAATGAAAAAAAATTGTATTATTATCCCCGTGTCAGTGTATCTGAACTCGCTTTTATGTCTCCAAAAAGTTTCTTCTTCCTTAAAGACTTTACAGAGTTATCTTCTAAACTCCTCTACCTCTTCTACGGTCGAATTATCATCCTCCTGAGCTAGATCAATCTGAGTTCTTAGTTCCTCAATGAGTTTTGCTGTATTCGTTGGTAATATTTTCTTCCATCTGAAGATATGGTTCCGACACGAGGTGATTTTTCGTTGAAAATCACGTCTTGAGGTTAATTCAGGTTCGTTCCATCCGGTTGTCACCGCTTCTTTAAGTCCTGGTTTTACGATCCACTGTTTGTCAAAACAAAATTTTTTCTTTCTTCTCTGGGGAGTAATTTGGACATTAGCTAATGTAACGCCCCTTTCCCATTCTCCGCTGACCATCGAGCTGGTCGGTCAACAATCAAACAAGAACATGACCGATCGAACCCGAGCAAGTCGAACGGGAAAAGTTCGTCACAGGACGAAGCCAAAGTTAGTTCGGGTTGAGACAAAAGGCTCGCACTGATCTATCTTCGACTCCGCTATCCTCATATCCGTAGCGCAAGCAGTACTACTTGCACTACTTCAATGAGTTGTGTCGGTTCGGACTTAAACCTCATATCAGGGAAACAATTTCATCTTTAAGTAATCAAACGTCGAATACAAATTTTAACGGGTTTTACAAACAATCATCAATATAAACACATAAACAATCAAATCATAAAAAGACGCAGCTGCCGAACCGAAAATAAAACATCCAAAACCACGTATCAAAACCCGTCACAAGCAACCCGAAGCTACACCGAGGACCTCCCACGTCCGTCGCTGCTAAACCTGAAAAAACACAAAAAGAGTCTAATGAGCGATCTAAGATCACCCAGTGAATCGGCTCCCCACTAACGGCTTCTAATCTATCTAGAGTCTACAAAGTCCCGCCCCAAAACCCAAAATAACAATCAACAGAAATAAGCGGTCGATCACGCACTACCATGTCGTGATCAACCCACACACACAATCAATAGCCAAAATGAAAGAGTTAAGGAAATCGAAGGCACTGCGGCACATGTCCACGACTAGACTCGGTCTATCTACGCGCGCTAAAAAGAATCATAAAACAACACTGGGCCCTACGATCTCGGTAACTTCCACGGGTTTTCCTTGTCACATATATGGTAACTAATCCACGAATCCTAAACGTGTACGCAAGGTCCCACGAGTAGGACAACGTTCTCTGTCCATCGATACGCGGTGACTCGGACTACCCCTAGATAGGCAGAGTTTCCATGTGATTTGGCCTTAGGACATGACCCCGTAATCTCCGAATCACACACCTACCGGCGTCACCCGATAGGTTAACACCATAACCAGAATCACCATGACCTGATTAGGTAAAACTCGAGGATCCAATCGGGTCGAAAGTACCGGAACGTAAAAAATAAAACCTAGGCTTGCGGAATCTAACGCACCCTAGAGTCCTAGTGCAGAAATATAAACACGCAGACTCGCTGGGACTCTAACACAGATCACACAATCAACAATAATAACAAAAAATCCCAAACCCATTCCGCAAGCCTCTACTCTACTACCGCTCTGACTAGGTAAGATACCTAGCCAGCACCAACTAACTTACCTGGTCCCGTAACCGGAATAAGTGTCTGCAATAACTGCTCGGCTCAACACCGGGCAGTCTAATAAACCTGCACACAAAGCTCACACAACCACGCAATAATACACAATCACAATCAATCACCATAAGCAGGCCTATTAGGGTTTCTAAGTCTTTTTAACCGTTTCTTACCGCTACCTTGGATTAGCGGATTGCTAACCCATAGACGGTTTACATCTCATACCAATTCCATATTTAACTCATTCTAAGAATCTTTTACTAACTTCTCGATCCGTCGGTTTAGAGTTTGTAAACTTACTAACTCCCCGACGTCTCAATATTAAATTAATTAGTTCGTTACCCAATCCCGCTATTAACCTAAACCCCAATTCCGTTATTATATTATATACGTTCGTTTAGGTTTAACTCATATTTTTAATGTCGTCTTAATTTCCCGTATATAGATTCATTAATACTTGTTCTTATACTTATACAATATAAATGCATATACGGTCCTATACAACGGTCTATATGAATGCATCAATCAGTCTTTACTAACAACCGGGCTATATGAATTTATGAGTTTTCGAGCTGACTCACAGAAACAGTCGCGGAACGACGGTTTGATGCGGATGTGAATTCCCGAGATACCCGATACAAATCCCGGACTTCCAAACCCTCGAACTCCGAATCCCGAACACACCTGAATCACTGAATCACTGAATCACAGAACCAATGAACCACGGAATAAACCGATCCAAATTACCCTAATAAACCGGTTTAATCAAACCGGTTCGAGATTGAACCGTTGACCGGTTCAACTTGCTTTGACCCATATTAATCAACCCCAAACCAATTCCCAAATTCCGATCAAACTGTACCAATAGACTCCCTGAAGAACCGACTTCACTTTGGTGGCGGAGGAGCTTCACCGGCGGCGGAGCTCCGGGGTTGACCGACGGCGGAGCTCCGGGGTTGACCGACGGCGGAGGAGAGTTGACCGCGGCGGAGATGGCTTTTCCGGCGACTTCCGACGGCGAACCACCTATCAATATGCTTAGAATCACCAGATCTACTCATTTACCATCTCAAAATAACCAAAACCGATGAAGAAAAGAAAAGATCCCACAAACCCTTATGAAGCGGTTGCTCCTTGGCCGGATTCCGGCGAACTCCGGCGGTTACAATGGCGGCGACTGGCTGGAAAAGATAGAGGATGTTAAGATGAAGCCATAGCACTTTGTAGATCTGAATTTGGGTTAGTAGAGAGGAAGTTGTGGGTTTTCTTGCATAGGAAGCAAATGGAGGAGAAGCACCGGCGGCTTCCTCCGGCGACTCTCCGGCAGCTGAGATGACGGTGACCGGCTGGAGGTGATAGAGGAGAGTGAGATGAAGCTATAGGGCCTTACAGAGGGTGATTTGGGTTTATGGTTCACAAGTTATGAGGTTTCTTGCTCAAGAAGGTTTGGTGAACATGCTAGGGTTCTTGGGGTTTTGCTTGAAGATTCAAAGAACATGGTTGAGTTTATGGACAAAAGTTTGCATGTTATTGAGTGGTAGAGAGAGGAGAGATCGAGAGAGAGCTTTAGAGAGAGGAGTGTTTGGTGAAAAATGAATTCAATGGACAAGACCTCCTTTGCATGCATGAGATTCATTGAATTTTGGCATGCATGACACTCCACTGAGACTAAGTGGTGACCTGGGGTGAGGACAGGTGTCCTTCTGGGCATTTTTGTTGTCCAAAAACTCCTCTTAATCCTTCTTAATCACCTCCTAATCCCCCTTCCTTTCTAATGCTCGGTTTAACGGTTTTCGGGTTTACTATTTTATAAACCTTCTGGACGATCCCATAAATCCTCAAACCTCCATACTTAGATTCTCTATGCTATTTGATGAATTTAGCGTTTTGAATCTTTCCGTTCGGGCTTACGTAGTTCCGGTTATGAATTTTCAAAGTTTCTTCGGTTTTGTCGGTTTCCATCCCGACAAGCTGTAGAACGCGTTTCTGCTCCGTTTCTTCCAATTCTGGTCTTGTGAACATTCTTTATATTAAAATATAAGAATATTCGGCCCGTCTCGGCTTCCGTCTCGAACTTTGGTAAAATTACCATTTTACCTCCAACATTGGTAAAATGACAATTTTACCCCTGGTTGACTTTCTGTTGCCCTTTGACCGTATTTTTGATACGGGGTATCACAGCTAACACCGGTCTATGGTCTGATCCCTAAATTTTCAGGTGCTCCACAATAGTGTGGGAAAATAACATATGCCAGTCCTCATTACCCATCGCTCTATCGAGGCGGCATTTCACTTTTCCGGATTTTCTTCTTCCAATCCAGGAGAGAGAATTTCCTTTGAATGGAAAGTCTATCATTCCACAGTTGTTGATCATTGTACGAAATGGGAGGAACGATGCCTCCGATCTCTTCCGACCTCCTCGTTTTCATGGTTACCAACTATCTCATTGAAATCACCAATCATAAGCCAAGCATTTTGCCGATCAAGACTTATTCGTGTAAGTCGTTCCCAAACGTAACCTCGGTTTTTCACAACCGGATTACCATTTACAAAGGTCATGAAGATTTTGTGTCCTTCAAGAGTGGTCTCAATATCAAGCATATGCTCGTCTGAATATTTGATAAGAACATTAGATTCATTCATATAAAATAGAGCTAAACCTCCGCTATGGCCTATTGGCTCAACAGTGCAAATGCGCTTATATCCGAGAGAAATTTGAAGGTTTTGTAGAAAAAAAAAATTATTTTTTTGTCTCCGATAAAAAAAGAAAACTAGGAAGAAAACAACGGTAGAACTCTTTGCGGTGTTCTCTTGTCAATCTAGATCATATTCCCTAACAGTTCCAAGAAATGATATTCATCTTTTAATGTTGATAGCCTGAAGAAAGGCTTAGCAAAGAGCTAGAAATATTGACAATCCTCCGGAAAAAAAAACGTTCCTTTCCTCTTTCTTTTTCTTTTGTTCAATCCTCTAAATTTAACTTAATCTTTTTCTTCTTCTCAGCCTGTTAAGCCTTATTGGCGGAAACTGTACACCCAAATATGGGGAAATTATCTAACATTGAAGGACTTGCCAAGAATTTTAAGTTAAACCAAGATTCTTGGCACAATGTTAGACTTAGCACAAAGTTAAATTTCTTATGCTGAAACCAACATAAAGACAATCCCCCAACGAAAATTTTTGCTTTTCTCTTGTTGTTTTATTACAACAGTACTAAGCATAAACAAATTTTGGAGGAAAAGCTCAACAAGAGACTTAAAGCTCGAATAATGTTAACGACGAGATACATGTGCTGTTGAGTCTTGTTGATGCTTCTCTGAGTATGAGATTGGTGAGAGGACTAGCTTCTCCGAGATGACACCAAGTAAGATTAGATCAATGCAGGGCTCAATTTGTTTCTTCGATTGTAACAGCAGAATAAATTAAGCACAATACAAAAGGCTCAATCTGTTTCGTCTTTCGGTGAGCAGCAGAATTCTTGTCGGCATCGACGAAGACTCTGAGATAGAAACACGGCGAGGTGGAAGGAATCTTTGATCCGATGAACAGTTGCAGATTAAAATCTCTCTTCAAAATACCCAAAAACTGATGAATAAGTGTATCTTGTCACCCGAATCAGGGGAGAATTGATCTTGCAGAAGAAGTATAGCTCGGCCGCACTCCTTGGAGAGAAGGAAAGCAGCTTCCGGGGAAAACCAGTGGATGCCCAAGAAAGAGACTGAGAATTGCGACGGAGCTAGACTGGCAGATCTTGGATGTCGTGATCGGTGTTCATAAAGAGTTGGATAGGTCTCCCCTATTAAGATGTATGGGATTCCAACCTAAAACCAATTGGTGATAAGTGTAGTGGCCCATATCACTTATATATTATGTGAGATCCCTTCCAACTACCGATGTGGGACAATATGTCCTAATACGTCCCCTCGAGATAATGGTCGTTTGGCCACTAATCTCGGAATACTCGGGCTTAAATCGACGGCACCAATTTGGGTCTGGCTTGTCGATGGTTGGACCAACTTTTGGGTCGGATCGGGTTGGACTGCATGGATCGGGCTCTGATACCATATTAAGATATATGGGCTTCCAACCTAAAACCAATTGGTGATAAGTGGAGTGGCCCATATCACTTATATATTATGTGAGATCCCTTCCAACTACCGATGTGGGACAATATTTCCTAATATCCCCAACGACGAAGTTGCAGTCAGCGAGAAGTGAAGAGAAGCGTTTCACCTGACGAGGATGAGCAAAGGCTGGTGATAAGTGGATTGGCCCAAGTCCCTTATATATTAGTCAAGGTCCCTCCCAACTTCCAATGTGGGACAATTACACACTCTCTAGAGATTAAGGCTTCATGGCCCATTAATCTCTACAATATCTCAATACCTCCCCTCGAGATAATGGCCCTTCTAGCCATTAATCTCGACGGACCATCAATCCTAGGGTCCGAAGGCACGGGCCAATTTTGGGTCGGGTTACGAGAGTGTGTGGATCAGGCTCTGATACCGTGTTAAGTTTCTTTGGCTTCCAACCTAAAACCAATTGGTGATAAGTGGAATGACCCATATCATTTATATATTATTTGAGATCCCTTCCAACTACCGATGTGGGACAATATGTCCTAATACGGCGGTGGTGATGATTGGTGTGGTGAGGAAGATTTAATAACCAGTGAATACTGATGTACAAATTCTTTCTTTAGTAAGAAAGCTATGGTATGTAGATTCAAAGCAGGGAAATAAGGAGAGCTTAGCATAAAGCTAGATATTGGAAAAGATTTCAAACTCTCATGGAGAGATGGCATCAACATAACACAAAGAGCAAAGGCCTTGGAAATGTCAACGGAGTAAAATATCCAGAAAACACTCTCGGAGGTAGCTTCAAACGATGAAGGTGTCGTCCCTTCAATGGAAGTGAAAAAAATCAAGGCCTAGTCTGGGTTTGGAGATTCCAGTTTTGGAGACATGGTGCAAGTAGATCGGAAAGGGGATGTTTCAAAGATTCAAAATTTGAAAGCTTCAAGCGAGAGAGAGAGAGAGACTCATGTTTATCTCTTTTGTATATATATAATATATATATATAGATACACACGTCTAATTTATCATAAACTATAAAACTAAAGAAAGTATTAAACTCGTAATTCATAATTCATAAAATCTTTATTCTTATTAGTAGATAAAACAACACAAAAATCACCACATTTTTAGTATCCTGCCTTTGATGTAAAAACATCCAATGGACATTTTTTTCTTCTTTCCATGTTCTGCAATTCTCTCCTTCGTCTTCCTGTTTTACATTCGACAAATATGATGACGGTGGAGGAAGAATTTGATGACGGAAGAGGACCGAGTAGATCCGGCTACATATATTTATTACCATTCTTTTCCAACGGCTTCCTCGTGATCACTGATATATCATGGTTTTTACGAGTTTTCAAGCCATGATATAAGTCTTTATCTAGGATCTTTTAGTTGTCTTGGAGTCTTTTGAGTCCTTTGCAGGTTTAAGTACGTTTGGAGCATATTTGAAAATTATGGCGCACTCTGGAACCTTAGGAGAATTCATGCCGAAGAGATGAAGTTGGAGACGATATTTAGAGATCAAGCCTGATCAGACATTTCTCGCATGTCTTCTAGATATTTGGAGATTTTCAAAAAGACCCAGAAGTTTTTCATAATTACAAAGAAGTCCAAAACGTGTTTTAACCTTTATATTATGTTTTCTAAGTCATTGTTTAGACTTACGCTTTATTTTACATTGAAAGAGTTGAAGAGATATTGGGGCTGATCAGATACTCCCAGAGAGAAGATTCTGAACTCATGTTTCTTATTCTTTTTGATTTATATGATATCTATTTCCTCCATGTTTTTTGTTTCATTTGATATGTCTGAGTAGATCTCTTGTTAGGTTTAGGGATTCTCGTTAGGGATTTCATGGAATGTTAGATTAATTGATTAATTGGGAATCATAACTTCTAGTTCTTCGTCTAGGTTGTTCTTAATGCTAGATCTTAACTGGCCATTTCGATTATTTATATTAGGTTGATTAGCGCAGCGAGCGTTGGTTAATTAGCTAGAAAAGAACGTAGATGAGAAATTATTCTATTCACAAAGAGATTTGGTTTTGGGAAATTGTGAACGAACGAACCTGAAATTAATGCATGTTTAGAACTGTATAACTCGCAAAGAGATTTGGTTTTCTAGGTTGTTAGACATAGTTAATATTCGCAACGGAAGTTGGTTTGTTATACTCCCGTGTTTCGAGTTCTAGAATCGTTCTTAATTTCAAACCCAATTGATTGATTAACTTATATTCTTGATTTCATTAGAACTTCCCTGGACCTGACGCTTTCTCTGGTTGAATTCACCCAACTTACTTACTTGCACTGCTATTTCGTTCACCACTGTTTGCTTAGAGTAATTTGATAACTAATAATATATTGAGTAATCTGAACCCCTTTGTTCGATACCCTAAGTGCTACATTCGACATAGTTCTACACTTGCAGTTAGATCTTAGGGAAAAATTAGACCTATCAATCGCCTTCTCTATTACTAGAGCATCCAACAACATTCTTAGTAAATCGATCCAAAACAACCCATATTGCATAACTACTTCGTTCGGGTTCTTTCGGAAATACACTTATCAAGTCCATAGCCACAACTTACCATTTCCACTCAAGGATATGTAAGTTTTGCAATAACTCTCGTTGCACTTGATGCTCAGCTTTAATCTACTGAAAGGTCTGACTGTTCTACCCATTGTGCAGCTGATCTCTTCATTCCTGGCCAATCTCGGTGCTAAAACAACAGCAAATCGCTTCTCTTCCTTCTTCTTTTCACTAGGTTACCGATACCCGCAATTGTTTCTATTATCCTTGAACATTCATCTTTTCTCTGCATAATTCTTCTTTGGCTACACCCGACTGGTCTCTTTACTTAGATCACTATCATACCTTCATTTTCCTATGATTTGTTTCTCAAGATCTTACTTCTAACCAGCTAGAATGACACCTTTCCAATACTAGAACACTATCGAACCTGTTTGACAAGGTTGGTTTCCAGATTTTCTATGGGACACATACCTTTACCATCGTAAAGGTTCTCTCCTCACTCACAAAGATCTTGATGCCACATTCGAGACTAACAAAAATGGGTGGGTTGCACCAACAAGTAATGTTACCAATCAACAACTTCGACTCCATGTTCAATCATTTATCATTGAATGCAATTTTATCAAGTAACTTAACTTATAAAAATTCAATCACCCAAACTCATACATGTTGATGAACCCTTAGAAGGTCTGGGTTTCTCTATATCTATAGCATATATATTTCTGATCATTTTGTGGCAGAGTAATAGTTGGATGTGCGTTTGGTGAGTTTGCGGACATGACATTGCATAATGTCCAGGTTCA
This sequence comes from Orychophragmus violaceus, assembly GCA_030180135.1. Taxonomy (NCBI): domain Eukaryota; kingdom Viridiplantae; phylum Streptophyta; class Magnoliopsida; order Brassicales; family Brassicaceae; genus Orychophragmus; species Orychophragmus violaceus. The sequence goes on along the minus strand of CM058237.1, from coordinate 98,621,408 downwards.
TCACAAGTATAACAACTGATGAAGTACGGCTTAATCCCATCTTGTCTTGCATTATGGCATGTTCGGGAAACATGTACCGTTCCTCCACACCAATAACAGTAAAGAGTAGAGTCCTGATATGGAGCAAACCGTCCTCCTCTACCACCTCTACCTTGTCCTCTTTCTGAGAAATGGCCATGGCAAAACGAGCTTAATCCTCTTAATCGTTGGCCATCCATCCTCTGAAATTGGTTTTGTCGAGGCGTAAAAGCCTGACTTCCTTGACTTGCTTTACTTGCTGCTAGTCCTTATTCTATATTGACCGCTCGTTCCACTAGTTCATTCATGTTGTAAAACTTTGATGCTTCCAGAATATTCCAAATCTCGGGTCGTATTCCTCTCAAAAATTTTCTTATCACCGTTGATTCTTCATTAAGGCCATAGCAGGCATACCTCCTCATTCTACATAACTCCACCTCGTAGTCTCTTACACTCCAAAGTTCTTGTTTAATATCATGAAATTCTGTTTCCATCCTATCTTTAGCTTTCGTTGGGAAATACATCCTTTGAAACTCTCTCTTGAAGCTCGAACAAGTAATGGTTATGTTACTATATTGTCTCTCCACCTAATTCCACCAATTAAGTGCATCATCATCAAGATAATACACCGCCACATACTTCTTGAACTCATGAGGACATCTTGTTGCAATGAAGTTCTTTTCTACACTACAAGAAATATTGGTATTAACAGCAAAATATTAGAGCTACTATACAATATAAAATGACAATAATAAGTTGCTATTATTAAGTTTCTAATAGCAAAGGATTTCGTGCTATTGTATATTAATATTTAATAGCAGACAAAATTTACGCTATTATATCTAGGGGGTCTAAGATAGCTCCTCATGTCATGGCTAACACTAAAACGCCATGATAGGCATATTATAGCGTTTCCACGACGCTAACAATGTGTATTTTTCTTATAGTGCTAGACTCTGAATCCATCCATCTGCTTCTCGAGGATTAACGTCTCCTCGGTACTGTCGTGTTCCCAAATTTTTCATTATGGTAACAATTTGTAGATAACTTGGGGAAGATTCAGACTGCTGAGATGCATTGGTTGCCTCTTGCGGCCTACAAACTAAACGGTCCAACAGTTTTTGTACCAACTCTATCATTGGATCCTATCTTTGGGTCGGATTTAAGGTTGGTGTTCTCGATGGCCATATTGTTGTTTCCATCAACTCATGGGTTTCGAGTGTCGTCATTTGTTCTCGAGATCTTGGCTCCCTCCTTGGACTATAATATTCACGAAGCTCACATTCTTGTTGATATTTCTTTGACTTTTCCAGGTCAGGCATTTCATCGGCCCATGACGGCTCTTCGGGCGAGTCTAGTATATATACATCACCATCTATTTCCGTGGATGCTTCCAAAATGGTTGGACCACGTCCATCATCATACAATTTCTCTGACTCTGACTCATTGCGGTCTTGTAAACCCATTACCCTTGACTCATACGTTGTTTATTCCCTTTCCAAATCCTGTAAGGGATCTGTTTCCACTTTCAAATCAGAGTTATAAAATGGGTCATGGTTCCGTTCATATTCATGCCCAAGGTGATCATACTCTTGAAGGAACGTTTAGTTGATCCTGATGTAATTCACAGATTCATATCAACCTAAACATGTGATCTAGGTTCTTCTCAGAATAGAAACAAACGATGATCTCACCTTATACCTGTTTGCAGCGGAAATAGATGGTATGTCTGAGATCAGAGAAACACCGAGGGATGAATCCTCCAAAGGTTCACACACGCGATCACAGGAAACGACTGCTAGATCACTAGAGGATTTCGGCGCAGAGAGAGAGAGTTTACGGCTCTGGTGTTAGGGTTAATTGATCAGAAACTCGAGTTTTAGCTTATAAAACTTGTCTGATTTCGTTTGGGCCATTTGGCCCAAACACCAATTAACTAGTCGGCATTCGCACACTGTGTCGACCGACACACCTTGTGTATCGATCGACACAGAGTAGCTAAATCATTTTATTCTCTCTAAGTACAGTAAATGCCTAGCACTTTTACCGTACTTCTGCTAAACCGTTCCTACACATTTTCCTGTTAGCTTAGGCGTGTGACCCATATGGGATCATATAATAAAGGCAATAAGTCCAAGACTTATAGATCATGAGCGGACTCTAGCAAGCCATCATGACCCCCAGTATTATATGACTTATGTCTGATCATTGACATACTCTTACTTTCTAGAGACAGTACCGAGATTACTGGACACAATTCCAACAATCTCCCACTTGTACTGGAATCTCTGTATTCATAATCCTTTTGTCACAATATCTCGATTAGTCATAAGGCAAGATCGGTGTCATCCTTATAAAACCTAATCTTGTTCATCGGACTCTGATTCGATACTGACAATCCAAACGACTCGGGAAAGTCCGTTTGAGCATGGCCATGCATTTTCCAGTATTCAAATCTCCGATTGGCCTAGAGATATTCTCTCCATTTATATTGGAGGGACAAATTCCGTCTTGTTCCATCACTGTAAACTATTCATTTCATAATGTACCCAAACAAGGTCCTTATAACTATCGCAGAACGATAGCGTTAGACAATGATCAAAGTGCATCAGTCCATGTGCAGTCACATGCATGCGAACTCAGGTCTAAGGACTATACTCTATAGTCGTAGTAAGAATCTCTTATGACACAGATATAAATATCCTGAAGAGTTCTTATAAGCGGGTCTTGTCTGGTCGTATGTTCCCAAACATACACCTATGTACTGACTTTGATGCCGCGCATCTATGACACACTGAGACTTTGTCATAAGTCACGTACCAATCCAGTCTCACACGGTTGTTGGTGTTCCAATTTCAACAACCTTCGACTAGGGACGGGATGATATAAAACATCTATCAAATATAGGGTCTCATGATCAAGCTAAATGACTTCGATGACTCAAGATCAAGTCATTTACTTCGATGACCTATAAAATGGTTCATATCACTTTGGAACGATTATTTCATCACAGTTAAAATAATCTTGAAATAATAATTTCATTAAACATAAGAATGTTTTACAAGAACATATCAAATAACTAAATAAAAGCCCTCAAACTCCCACTCAAATTTAGATTACATTTCTATGTCTCTAATGCCTACAGCTTCAGTCAGAAACTCGAGCTTAGGCCTTGGGAGTGGCTTTGTCAACGGATCAGCGACGTTATCATCTGTCTGAACTCGGCTGATCTTGACTTCCTTTCTATTAATGATGTCACGTATCAAGTGATATCTTCTTAGAACATGCTTGGATTTCTGGTGTGATCTTGGTTCCTTTGCCTGAGCTATAGCACCATTGTTGTCACAAAACAGTGCCAGAGGCTCAGCCGCATCTAGTATCACACCTAGTTCAATAATGAACTTCCGTATCCAAACAGCTTCCTTCGCAGCTTCTGAGGCGGCGATATATTCAGCTTCTGTGGTGGAATCTGCAACGGTGTCTTGCTTGGAGCTTCTCCAACTGATTGCACCGCCATTCAGACAAAAGATATAACCGGACTGTGACCGGAAATCATCTTGGTCTGTCTGGAAACTTGCGTCCGTGAATCCACTGACTTTAAGCACATCACTTCCACCGTACACTAAGAACTTATCCTTAGTATATCTTAGATACTTCAAGATATTCTTTACGGCAATCCAATGGTTTTCACCTGGATTTGACTGGTATCTACTCGTCATGCTCAATGCATAAGCAACATCAGGACGAGTACAGATCATGGCATACATGACAGATCCTATTGCAGATGCATAAGGAATATTCTTCATGCGCTCAAGCTCAGCAGCCGTCGTAGGGCTCTGCTTCTTGCTTAGCGTTGTGCCATGTACCATCGGCGTGAAGCCCTTCTTGGAATCCTTCATGCTGAATCTTTGTAGGACTTTGTCAATGTATGAATCTTGACACAAGCCTATCAGCCTTCTAGATCTATCCCGGTAGATCCTGATTCCAAGAACGTATGCGGCTTCACCCATGTCTTTCATGGAAAAACAACTTCCAAGCCAGTCCTTTACCGACTTCAGCATTGGAACGTCGTTTCCGAGAAGCAGTATGTCATCGACATACAGAATAAGAAATACAATCTTGCTCCCACTAGATTTCTTATACACGCATTGTTCTTCTTCGTTTCTGATGAAGTCAAATTGCTTGATCGCTTCATCAAAACGAAGATTCCAGCTCCTCAATGCTTGCTTCAATCCATAAATGGATTTATGAAGCTTGCATACTTTTCCAGCATTCTTTGGATCTATGTAACCGTCAGGTTGCGTCATATACACATCCTCTTCCAGAATTCCATTCAGGAAGGCGGTTTTCACGTCCATCTGCCAAATTTCATAATCATGAAAAGCTGCAGTTGCTAGTAGAATCCGAATAGATTTCATCATAGCCACTGGTGAATAGGTTTCATCGTAATCCACACCGTGAACTTGTCTGAAACCTTTTGCCACCAACCTGGCTTTATAAATCTGGACATTTCCATCCACGTCAATCTTCTTCTTGAAGATCCATTTGCACTCGATGGCTTTTACACCAGCGGGTAAGTCAACCAACGAAAACACTTGGTTGACCGACATGGAGTCCATTTCGGAATCAGTGGCCTTGCGCCACTTAGAGGAATCTGGGCCCATCATGGCTTGATTGAAGTTCGATGGTTCATCACCATCAATGATCAAAAGATCATGACAGTCAGTCACGAGGAATCCTTGATATCTCTCGGGTTCGTGACGGATCCTCCCGGATCTTCGAACTTCAGGTACTACAGGTTCAGGCTCTACAATTTCTTGTAGGTCCTCCTGCTGCTCTTCCTCATTAGGTTGAGCAGTATCCTGTTCATCTTGAATTTCTTCAAGCAGTACCTTACTCCCACTGTCTTTCTTAGAGAGAAACTCCCTCTCAAGAAAGTTACAATCCCGGGCAACAAAGATCTTGTTCTCGGAACGTAGATAGAAGTAATAAGCCTTGGTTTCCCGTGGATAACCAATGAAGTAGCATTTGTCAGATTTTGGTGTAAGCTTGTCTGAGATCAATCTCTTGACATAGGCTTCACAACCCCAAATTCTGAGATAAGACAGCACTGGAGCTTCTCCAGTCCATAATTCATATGGTGTCTTTGCTACTGCTTTCGATGGCGCTCTATTTAGAGTGAACACTGCTGTTAGCAGAGCATATCCCCAAAGGGATATTGGAAGGTCTGTGTGACTCATCATAGATCGAACCATATCCAATAAGGTCCGATTTCTCCTTTCAGACACACCATTCCATTGAGGTGTTCCAGGAGGAGTGAGTTGGGATACGATCCCACACTCTCTCAGATGATCACTGAATTCTTGGCTTAAGTATTCTCCTCCTCGGTCGGACCGAAGAGCCTTAATGCTTTTGCCAAGTTGGTTCTGTACTTCATTTTGGAATTCTCTGAACTTCTCAAAAGATTCAGACTTATGTTTCATTAAATAAACATATCCATACCTACTGAAATCATCAGTAAAGGTAATGAAGTACTGATAGTTTCCTCTTGCATTTGTGGACATTGGGCCACACACATCAGTGTGTATCAGGCCCAATAAGTCACTGGCCCTCTCGTTAGGTTTATTAAAGGGGGCCCGTGTCATTTTGCCCATCATGCAGGATTCGCATTTCTCACATGACTCAAAGTCAAATGAGCCAAGAAGTCCATTCGAATGGAGCCTCTTGATGCGTTTCTCGCTGATGTGCCCTAAACGACAATGCCATAGAAACGTTCGGTTCTCCTCATTAGGTTTGAACCGTTTGGTATTAATGTTATAAATTGGCGCGGATTGATCGAGTATGTAAAGCCCATTCATAAGAGGGGCAGAACCATAGAACAAATTGTTGCGATTGAAGGAACATAATTTATTCTTAACTGAAAAATCATAACCTTCCAAATCCAACAAAGAAATTGAAATAATATTTCTGCTTATAGCAGGTACAAAATAACAATTATTGAGTTCTAAAATCAATCCCGAAGGTAAAGACAACAAGTAAGTGCCTACAGCTAGCGCTGGAACTTTCGCTCCATTCCCAACTCGTAGCTCCACTTGTCCTTGCTTCAGCCTTCTACTGTTGCTGAGTGCCTGCATATTAGTACAAATATGAGCCCCACAACCAGTATCCATAACCCATGAGGTATTATTAGAAGTAGTTGTATTAACTTCTATAACAAAAATACCTGTTGAAGAAGTCTCATAAGTCTTCTTCTTCAATTCCTTTAGACCTTCCTGGAATTTCTTACATTCTCTCCTCCAATGCCCTGGTTCTTTACAGAACCTGCATATGTCAGTTGGCCCAGCCTTGGACTTGGGCTTGGGCTTTGGCGTGTCCTTGTCCGCGACTTGGACAGCCTTGGCCTTTCCCTTATCCTTAGCAGAGGATTTCTTAAACCCCTTGCCCTTCTGCACCATAAGCACATTGGGGTCCTTGGCGGTTTTCCTCAAATTGGGCTCCGCAGTCTTGAGCATTCCGTGAAGCTCAGGCAATGTCTTACTCAAGCCATGCATGTTAAAGTTCAGAATGAACTGATCATAGCTTGCAGGTAATGACTGCAGAATGATGTCGCAGGCAAGTTCCTGGCTGATTGGGCAGTCGAGTTTCTGAAGATGATCGAGATAACCCATCATCTTCAAGACATGAGGACTCACTGCCGCATTCGCAGCCAACTTGCAGTCCAAGAGGTTCTTAACTGTTTGAAACCTCTCAGTCCTAGCCTGCTCCTGAAAAAGTGATTTCAGGCTTGCCATTATCTCGATGGGTGACAATACACTCTCGAACTGTTTTTGCAGCTCCGGAGTCATTGTCACCAACATCAGGCAATAGGCATCATTTTCATCTGACGAATGCTTTTCCCAAGCATTATGCAGAGTCCTGGCGGCATTGGCAGGAGGCCTCTCGGGGAGAGGATCACGAAGGACATAATCCTTCTTCTCCTGCTTGAGGACTAGCCTCAAGTTCCTTGACCACGTCAGGAAGTTCGTTCCAGTCAGCTTCTCCTTTTCGAGAACAGACCGGATCGAGAATGTGTTTTGTGTGCTTGTAGTAGTCATAGCTGAAATATATAGATAAAAAGGTTATTAGTTAAAATGTTCAATATGATTAATCTCGTATTAAATTTAATATGATTAATCACGCATTATATTCAATAACATAAGTTACCCTCAATAGAATATAATGATTCCAAGATCCACATATAACTAAGATTAAAGTGGGCCACTGGCCATCACCAAACCTTAGCTTATATCGGTAAGCCCTATATCGGCTAATTATATCCGTGATATAACTCTTGGTTGTGAATCTGGGCCCGAGGCCCAATCCACTCTGATGTCTCAAGGCCCGGGACTCCCGATGGCCCAGTCAAGAAAACTAGACTATACAGTCATGTAATCATTAATGTCTGGGACTCCCAATGACATTTATGAATCACAAACCGTCTTATCCACGCAAAAGCAGACACCCTCACACTGTAAGGCCATGAATACAATTGAATGGGCTTCGACAGCTGACATAGAATGGACAAGACATCCAACGCTTGATATTGTTTGAGGTTCGTAGGTTTATTTAAAAATCATTCCCAAAATAGAAGATTACTATTTCGGGAAACTTTCCATTTTGGAAACCTACTATTTTTGGAAACTTTCTAAAATTGGAAACTTTCTAAAAACGGAAACTTTCTAACTTTAGAAATTTCTTTAAAATCCAAAACCCGCAAATCCAGAAACTTCTAATTTAAGAAACTTTCTAATTTCAAAATTTCGGAAACTTTAATTTAAAATCGACTTTATAATTATATAAAATAAATTTTAAATTAATCTGAAGAAAGACTCAAATAACTGGCCCAATTGTTTTAACTTCTTGGCCCGAGGCCCAAGAACTGGTCCATGTCCAAGACATGACCCAATTGTCCAATTAAATGACATAACCGGTCTGGTTCATTAAAATTGGTCTAACCAAATTTTAATTACTACGATGACCACAATTGTCAACCGGTTATTTACTAAACCGGATTTTCTCAATTTATTTGGTCCAACCAAATCAAATTAGAAAATCCTGGTTTAGGCACTAAATCCAATAATTCTTTCGACATTGGATTTCTTGTCCCGGTTTAACCAGACTTAATAAAATTATTAAATCTGTTTATTAAACCAGGACGAATTAATTTTAATCAAAATTAAACCGAGCCTTAAACCAACCATGTCGATCGATGGACCAACCGTGTCGATCGATCCTTCAACCACATCGGTCGATGCTCTCAGCATCGATCCTGCATCGATCGTGCATCGATCCTGTATCGATCGATGCTCTCACGCATGCACTGAACCGAGTCAAAACCCTAACCGTGTCGATCGATGTGCACCAACCGCATCGGTCGATGCACCAATATCGAACCTGCATCGATCCTGTATCGATCGATGCTTTCACGCGTTAACAGGGTTAGCCGATAGACTGTATCGACCGATCCATGCGATCGTATCGATCGATCCATGCGATTCTGGTCGATACAGACTTTTGAAAATCGCATTCTACCAAGTCAATATAGCTTGGTTTCTGCGATTTTAGGTGTGTTTAGATTTCAATTCTTGTTGCTTAAATGGTTTATCTTATCAGTAGTTGATTCAAAACTCTTTTAAACAAGAAAACAATCCTAAACATTGAATCTAAACAAGAAAAACCATAACCATGGCTCTGATACCACTGAAGGAACGTTTAGTTGATCCTGATGTAATTCACAGATTCATATCAACCTAAACATGTGATCTAGGTTCTTCTCAGAATAGAAACAAACGATGATCTCACCTTATACCTGTTTGCAGCGGAAATAGATGGTATGTCTGAGATCAGAGAAACACCGAGGGATGAATCCTCCAAAGGTTCACACACGCGATCACAGGAAACGACTGCTAGATCACTAGAGGATTTCGGCGCAGAGAGAGAGAGTTTACGGCTCTGGTGTTAGGGTTAATTGATCAGAAACTCGAGTTTTAGCTTATAAAACTTGTCTGATTTCGTTTGGGCCATTTGGCCCAAACACCAATTAACTAGTCGGCATTCGCACACTGTGTCGACCGACACACCTTGTGTATCGATCGACACAGAGTAGCTAAATCGTTTTATTCTCTCTAAGTACAGTAAATGCCTAGCACTTTTACCGTACTTCTGCTAAACCGTTCCTACACATTTTCCTGTTAGCTTAGGCGTGTGACCCATATGGGATCATATAATAAAGGCAATAAGTCCAAGACTTATAGATCATGAGCGGACTCTAGCAAGCCATCATGACCCCCAGTATTATATGACTTATGTCTGATCATTGACATACTCTTACTTTCTAGAGACAGTACCGAGATTACTGGACACAATTCCAACAACTCTCTCTAAACCTTTGGCCCCCTACGCCTTCCTCCTATCATGAGGATTGGTTTTCCAGTGTAAATGTTATGATGCATATATGTCTGCAGAACAAGGGTTAGTCTTAATTTCATATACCTAAGAAGAGGATATGGATGATTTTCTAACTGCCTTTTGCGACACATTTGACTCGATAAAACATAGAAAGAGTCCCATATGAATATAGAAAACCATGCTCTGATACCATCTTTGTAACACCCTCGATTAGGTCTAGGTCAAAGTTGACTTGATCAGCCATGCAAGAATCAAATAAGAACATGCACAATCAACCACATATCCAAACCCGACCGAAGATGCGGCAATGTGTACACGGACATTCGTTCCAAGGTTTCCGAAAAAAATTCAGATTCCCTAGAAGAAAAGTCCGAGCAAACATATCTTATCAAAGGTGGCTCAAGGATTTTCAACCCGAGATATATCCAATAGTTAGTTTGTCCGGACCAGGACCAATATCACATGGTAATCCGATATTCCTCAAAAACTCGTTTTATTCATATAGTACATATTCTTCAAGTACATTCCAACCGATAATTATAGATCCGGCCAGGAATTCAAAAAATTATTATACATATTAATAACCATGATATGTGTGTGTATATAGATTCTTTTACCTGGAATTTTGAGACTTTTACAGGTTAGCATTGGAATGGAGCGCAGTTAGGAGTTTTGGAGAATTTATAGAGAATTCTTGTGTGTATATATACTATTTTACCTGGTATTCCAAGTCTTTTACTGGTTAGCACTGGAATGGACTAAAGTGTGAGTTTTGGAGCATTTCTGGAGCATTCTGCAAGAAGTCAAAGTTGGAGCCGTCACCAGATGTGAGTGTTACCCGACACCACCTCGGTGTCGGTCGACATCGACCCCGACTAGACAAAGAAGCGAAGTTTAAAGACATCTTTTGAAGAATTGCAAAAGATCTCAGATTTTTATTATTTGTAATTAAGCCCCTGAATGAGTTATAGGCGATTAATTAGGTTTTAGAGTGTTTTCATCTCTTATCTTTTGTTCTTGCTTTGGAGATTTAAAGATATAGATTTGAGGCTGATATGCTACTCTGTAACCTTTGAGAGAAGGATTTCGAACTCCTTTATCTAAATATATTATGTCTTTGGTTTTCTATTCATCATATGTTGTTCAATCAATATTATGTATGCGTAGTTTACCTTGTTAGATTTAGGAATTCATGTTAGGGATTTCATGCTCTGTTATATCTCTAGTTAATTAGGATTCACAATCAATATGTTCATCACCTAAGTTTCTCTTAAAACTAATTATGGACTGATCACCTTGAACTTAGATCTTAGGTTAATAAATTGGCACGAGAGTGTGATTTATAATCTGAAAGAACTTAGTTTTAGCAATTTAACTAATCGCAAAGCGATTTTGTTTAGGTAAATTGTGAACAGAAGAACTTACACTTAATGCTTGTCTAGAACTCTAAGTTTGCAAAGAGAATTGAATCATTAGGTTGCCAGACATAGAAAACGATTGCATCGAGAGTTTAATTGTTTTATACTTGTGTTTCTTGTTCTTGAACTTTTAATAATCCTGATTAATTAGTGTCTTGCATTGTATGATTTCTTGAGAACTTCCCTAGTCTAGCGCTTTCTCCTATCGAATCTACAACTTTATTCACTTGCATTTTTTACTACTTTTCACCATTTGCACCTGCTTAGCATTGATAACAAAGAAACATTCTATTGATAATCTTCGGTCCATTGTTCGATACCCTAAGTATTACAACATTGACATTGTACCCTTGAAGTAGATAACTATGGTAAACTTTGACCAATTAAGTTTTTGGTGGGCCTATGTTTTATCGACAGATTATCGTTTTATATCCTTACTAAGATTTTTATTTTAGTTACTTACATCTTTCTTCCTTGCTTGTCTTTGTTGTTTCAGGAAAATATGACCAAGAGACTTTAGTGTCGACCGCCATCTCATCAGTGTCGCCCGACACAGAACTCAAAATCAGATTTTGATTTTTGTGTATGCCTAATCGTTCAACCAGGAGCAACCCAGACAAGGAGATGTTGTATTTTTAGAATCATGAGCTTGCTAGGCTAGAGAGAACGAACCGGAAAGCGAAGAAACCATAGAAAATGTATCAAGCCGTGATTGTTACTGCAGATGAGAATGGAGTTCTTTGTGATCGTCAGGTTCAAGTGTACAAGGAGCATGGACAGAGGTTTGACGCTGCAGGAAACTGAAGGATTATGTGAATTCATGGTGAAATTGTCAGGTTACATCCTAGCACATAATCATCTAGGATCTAGGTGATTTGCAGATGAATCATAAACAGATCAGATTCATTACCTTGTGATTGCAGCGGATTGATCAAAGGAATGAAGAGATCTGCAAGAGCTGATAGAAACCGGCTCCTCCTAGGTATCCACACTCTTGCAAGCTATTGGATCAGGCTGCTAGACCAAGCTGGAATTGTCAGAGAGAGAGAGGACGGCTCAGCCTCAAAATCGCAGATGGGGTATTACTTTTGCCCTAGGCGCCATTCCTCTTCCTTATATGGGCCCAAGTTATTAAACTAATGGCCTATTGGGATTTTGAGCCCAAGGCCCAAACCAGACAAAAAGACTGTATTTTGTCTGGCCCAATTCTCTGTACAAATACAGTAAATGCCTTGCATCTTACTGTATTAATTCCTTTTTAACTTTCCCGTTAGCTATGGTGTGTGACCCTTAGGGATCATACAATACTGGTAATAAGTCCTAAACTTAAAGATCATGAGCGGGCTCTAGCAAGTCATCATGATCACCCAGTATTTATGACTTATGTCTGATCTCGACACATATCATACTTTCTAGAGATAGTACAGTAGATTTCAGGACATTCCCAACAATCTCCCACTTGTACTGGAATCCTACATTCCCTAATCCTTTTGTCACAATATCTCGATCTGGCATAAGGCAAGATACGTGTCATCCTTATATAGCCAGACCATGTTCATCGGACCAGATTTGATACTGACAATGCAAACGACTTGGGCAAGTCCGTTTGGGAGTGGCCACTCTCTTACCAGCTATCAAGTCTCCGATTGGCCTAGAGATATTACCTCCGTTAAACGGCAGGGACAAATCCCATCTTGTTCCATCACTATGAACTACACACTTTATAATACACCCAACCAAGGTCCTTATAGCTCCCAGTTACGAAACAACGTTAGACAATGATCAAAGCGCATCACTCCATGTGCAGCCACATGCATGCGAACTCAGGTCTAAGGACTATACTCTATAGTCGTATATGAGAACCTCTCATGACACAGATATTAATATCTTGTAGAGTTCTCATCAGCGGGCCATGTCCGGTCATATGCTCCCCTACATATACCTATGTGTCGACTTTGATGCCGCGCATCTATGACCCCTCGAAACTTGGTCATAATTCTCAACACAATCTAGTCTCTAGTGGTTGTTGGTGTTCCAATTTCAACAACCTTCGACTATGGACACTATGATTTATGTCATTTCGTTAAATATGGGGTTTCAGGATCAAGTCTACTCATGTACTTCGATGGCCCATATATAATGACATGAATCATTTTGGAACGATTATTTATATCACAGTTAAAATAATCCAGAAATCATAGATTTCACAAACATAAAATATTATGTTTACATGAACCTTTCAAAACAACTAAATAAAGCCCTTTACAAACTCCCACTGAAATTAAGACTACATCTTAATTTCACTTATCCTACAGCTACAGTCCGCGACTCGTGCTTAGGCCTAAGGAGTGGCTTCGTTAATAGATAAGCAACGTTCTCATTCGTTGAAACTTGCTGATCTACTTAACACCTCTGTCATTTATCTCACGGAATAGGTTATACCTACCCTCAAGGTGTTTGGACCTCTGATGTGCAGCTAGTCTCATCTATGCTGGGAATCACATCAAGTTCAGTGATGAACTCTTCTTTCCAAACAACCTCTTTCGCCGCTACCCAAGCTGCGAAATGTTCAGCTTAAGTCATGGAGTCAGCAACAGTGCCTTGCACCGCCAGACAGACACAAGATATAACCGGACTGTGACCGGAAATCATCTTTGTCTGTTGGAAACTTGCCTTTCAGACTTTACCGACTTGTAGCACCTCACTTTCTCCGTAAATCAAGAACTTATCCTAAGTGTTTTCCAAATACTTGAGGATATTCATTACGTCTATCCAGTGATTCTTTGCTGGATTTGACTGGTCTTTACTTGTCTTGCTTAACATTAAAGCAACATCAAGACAAGTACGTGTCATGGCATACATGATAGATCCAATTGCCGACGCATATGGAATCTCATCCATGCATTCAAGCTCAGCAGATATCGTAGGATACTGTTTCTTGCTTAACGTAATGCCATGTGACATTGGCATAAAACCCTTCTTGGAATGCTGAAAACGTGTAGGACTTTGTCAATATAAGAATCCTGACTTTGTCCTACCAGCTATTTTGGATCTCTACCTTTAGATCCAAAATCCAAGAACATACGTGGCTTTACCCATGTCAATCATAAAACCAACTCCCAAGCCAGTCCTTTACCGACTGCAGCATTGGAACGTTATTTCCGAGAATCAGTATGTCTTCGACATACACTATGAGAAATGCAACATCGCTCCCACTTATCTATTAGTAAACGCACAGTTCCACTTCGTTCCTGTTCAAGTCAAAACCTTGACTACTTCAACAGAACGAAGATTCCAACTCCGATATGTTTGCTTCTATCCATGAATGGATCGATGAAGCTAACTTACTTACAGTATAATTTTTCGGAGTCCGGGCTCACTTTCGCTTCTGTGAATTTCGCAGGTTCGTCACTTTCAATGATCATCAGATCATGGCAATTAATCACGAGAAATCACTCTCGGATTAGTGACGGATTCAAATCTGCGAACTTCAGGCTCTACAGGTGTAGATTCTACAGAAATCTGTAAATCCATCCGCTGCTCTCCCTCAACAGGTTGAGCAGCCTCCTGTATTTCTCGAATTTCTTCGAGTTATACTTTTACTCCCACTGTTCTTCTTGGAAAGCAACTTCCCTTTTAGAAAACAGAATTCCGAACAACCTAACTTCGTTTTCGGAATGGACGTAAAAGTAACAAGCCTTGGTTTCCCTAGGACAACCAGCGAAGTAGCACAACTACAAATACTCAGTAAAGACGAATTTGGATTATTTCCAGTCCACATTTAAGTGGTGTCTTTCAACTGATATTGGTAGAATTATTTCAGCGTAAACTTAGATATTTCTAGAGCTTTATTCTTAAAGAATATCATGGAAGATTCGTGTGACTCATCTTTAATCATTTCTAATAAGATCTGATTCTTTCTCACAGAAACACCTCAAGGTTTTCAGGAGAAATGAGCTGTGAAACGACTTCACACTCATTCAGATGATCACACCATCAATGACTTAAGTATTCTCACTCGTGATCTAATCCAGAGTCTCAATACTTCTGTCACTCAGTTTCTATACCTCATTCTGGAACTCTTTCGACCATTTCAAGGAATTCCGACTCGTGTCTCATCAAATGAACACAGTCATACTCACTGAAGTAATCAGTAGAGACAATGAAGTACAGTAAATTTTCTCTGGCATTACTGCTCATCGGGCCACATACATGAGTATGTTCAAGGTCCAATAAGCCTTTGGGCTTTTCTCTAGCTCGGCTAAGATGGGCCCTTTGTCTTTTGGTCCAGTAAGCAGAATTCAAGTCTCATAAGATATCTGATCAAATGAGCCCAAAAGTCCATAACTATGGGGTTTCTGAATCCGACTTACTCTATGTGACCAAAACATTTACGCCAAGAAAAATCAGGTTTAATTCATCAGATTTAAACCAATTCGGTATTTATGTTACATTTAGGCACTCTTTGGTTTAAGATATAAAACCCATTCCTTGAATAGGGTGCTACAATCAATATTTCATTGAGATCAAAAGAACAAAACTTGTCTTTTATCAAAATGAAAAACATTCAAATTCTTACAAGAAAATGAAAGACAACTCTGCTTAAAGCAGGTACATTGTAGCAATTACTTAATACAAAACCAAGCCTCAAAGGCATCTACAAGTGAAAACCCTACGGCTGAGGCAGCATCTATAGCTCCTTCCAGACTCGCAGTTCCACTTGTCCTTCCTTCAACGTTCTACTGTTGCTTAGGCTCTGCATATTATAACAAATATCAGTGCCACAACTAGTATCCAATACCTATAAGGTAGAACTTGAAGTAATAACATGAATACCTGAGGAAGTAGTCTCATACATCAACTTCAACTCCTCATAATCTTCCATGAATTTAATGCAATCTCTCTTCCAATGCCCAGTCTCTTTACAGTAGCAGCACTTACCAACGTAAGATGTATCTGACTCGGGCTCAGAAGACACACGCTTGCCATGATTCAAAATCTGGACAACTTTGTCTTCACCCTTGTCAGCATTAGGTTTAGTAAACCTACCCTTCTCCATTATGAGATTATACAGGGTACTCTTCACGTTTGGCTCAACTGTCTTGAGCATATCATGCAGTTCAGTCAGCGTCTTCGTTAAGCCTTTCTTGATATAGTTCCTTCCGAACTCATCATAGCTTGACGGCAGTGACTGCAGAATGATCTCAGTTGCCAATTCTTGGCTAACTGGATAATCCAGTTTCCTCAGGTTATCAATGTAACCCATCATATTACTGACATGAGGACTCACTGGATGATCATTTGGTAGCTTGCAGCTAGTGAGAGACTTAACCAACTGGTATCTCTCCACTCTTACCTGCTCCTGAAATTTCAATTTCAGGCTGCTGATCATCTCTATTGGCGACTCCATGTTCTCATATTGCTTCAGCAAATCTGAGTCCATGGTAGCCAATATCAGACCACGCACATCTACCGCATCATTATAATGCTTATTTCAAGCATCATATACTGCATGAGAGGCATTGGACCTGATCCTCTCGGGGAGAGCTCTCTCAAGGACATAGTCCTTTCTCTCCTGCCTGAGGACTAGCCTCAGGTTCCGCGACCAAGTCAAGAAATTTGATCCGTTCAGTTTGTCCATCTCAAGGACAGACCGGATCGAGAAAGTGTTTTGATTGTTTGTGCTAGTCATAACTGAAATATAGAGATAAATAGAGTTTTAGTAATTTAGTTCATAAAAGAGTAATCTTAATAACTTATAAGAAAACTCGCATTGCATTCAAAATTTCTTTGTTTAACCTCATAAGAATGCAATGATTCCGAGACCCATGTTCAGCTAAATCCAAAGTGGGCCACTGGCCGTCACCCAGAAGTAGTTTTACTTGGTAAGCATACACACAGCTAGTTATATCCAATAACTCTCGGTTGTGAATTGGGCCCAAGGCCCAATACACCAGATGTCTCAAGGCCCGGGACTCCCGATGGCCCAGTCAAGGAAACCAATCTCTTACAGCCAAATAATCACTAAAGTCTGGGACTCCCAATGAAATTAGTGACTATATACTACTTTACTTACGCAAAAACAGACACCTCACACTGTAAGCCATATCTGTAATTGAATAAGCGTTAAGTAGCTGACAAGATTGGGCAAGACATCCAAGCTTGATATTGGTTTTGAGGATTTTAGGTTTTCTTTCCAAAAATAGAAGATTACTATTTTGGGAAACTTTCCAATTCAGGTAACTTACTAAATATGGAAACTTTCTATTTTAGGAAACCTACTTATTTTAGAAACTTTCTAAATTCAGAAACTTACTATATTTAGAAATTTCTTAACATGCCAAATTAGAAACTTCTAATCAAAGAAACTTTCTAATTTAATGTTTTATTAAAGTTTTCGGTTGGGTCACAAATTATAGGCCCAATTCTTGGCCCAAGACCACAGAATTCCAATTGGCCCAATAATTTGACATAACCGAGTCGGTTCATTAATTCTGGTCCAAGACCAAATTAATTACTAAATCCAACTAGTTATTTACTAAACCAGACCAGCTCTAAATTATTTGGTCCAACCAAATCAAACTTAGACCAGCCTTCGGTTTAGGTTAAAATTCAATTTTTGAATTTAAATCCGGTTTAACCAGAAATTAAATAATACCATGTATTAAATAATTTCCAGCAAACCGCGATTTGGGTTAACCGCTTGAACCATAATTATTAAATAATCAATCGATTCATTCAAAGTAATCCTTATTCTAATAATTGAATTTGAAAAAAAAAGATTCTCAATCATAACAAAATCTTTTACAAATCAACATGCGATTGATAATTAATCCAACAAGTGATTTTAACTTTGTCCAATTCGCTTATGACATTCACAAAAGTGACATTGTTTGACTTTGTCCAATTCGCTTATGATAATTAATCCAACAAGTGACATTGTTTGACTTTTCCATTATCGATTCATGCTATTCACATTACGAACAAGACAATCACTAAAAGACAAAAGCAATTCTTAACATGCTATTAATTGAACAAAGTCAACAAGCTTCCATCACGATTCACATTAACCACGATTTTTGCAATCACATAAAGACAAAACCCACATTGAACATTAACAAACCTTGTTTAATAATTCGATCGTGACTTATGACAAAGTCAACAATCGATTCTTACTTATTAACATGCAAAGCTTATGACTGAAACAAAGTCAAAATTCTATTGATACCAAGCGATTCGTTTGATTATTATACAACAAAGTCAATAAGCGATTGTCTTATGATTACAAAGCAAAGTCATATTACGATTCACACAAAGAAAACGATTACGACTTTAATCATCAAGCTTTCTCATCGATTTGTTATTTCTAGGTTTTCAAAGATTCAATCAATTTTACTCAACCTAGTATGATCCAAAAGGCAAAACCCTAACGACCTAGGCTCTGATACCACTGAAGGATTATGTGAATTCATGGTGTAATTGTCAGGTTACATCCTAGCACATAATCATCTAGGATCTAGGTGATTTGCAGATGAATCATAAACAGATCAGATTCATTACCTTGTGATTGCAGCGGATTGATCAAAGGAATGAAGAGATCTGCAAGAGCTGATAGAAACCGGCTCCTCCTAGGTATCCACACTCTTACAAGCTATTGGATCAGGCTGCTAGACCAAGCTGGAATTGTCAGAGAGAGAGAGGACGGCTCAGCCTCAAAATCGCAGATGGGGTATTACTTTTGCCCTAGGCGCCATTCCTCTTCCTTATATGGGCCCAAGTTATTAAACTAATGGCCTATTGGGATTTTGGGCCCAAGGCCCAAACCAGACAAAAAGACTGTATTTTGTCTGGCCCAATTCTCTGTACAAATACAGTAAATGCCTTGCATCTTACTGTATTAATTCCTTTTTAACTTTCCCGTTAGCTATGGTGTGTGACCCTTAGGGATCATACAATACTGGTAATAAGTACTAAACTTAAAGATCATGAGCGGGCTCTAGCAAGTCATCATGATCACCCAGTATTTATGACTTATGTCTGATCTCGACACATATCATACTTTCTAGAGATAGTACAGTAGATTTCAGGACATTCCCAACAGAAACATCATCCATGCACCTGTTATTGAAGCCGCTGAGGGCGCAAGGCTTATTCATGGTGAGGCGCAAGCTGCTGGATAGGTTGTTGTAGTGCAAGCAGGAATTACTCTTGCTGATTACAACGAACCAGATAAGTTCTATGAAAATAGATCAGCGATCAGACCTCTGCAATAGAGAGGTATGATTTTGAGCTTCAGATGTCCTACTACACTCTTATCGGACAACATATGTTCCATGGACTTCCTCATGAGCATCTCATGTACCACATCGAGATATTTGTGGATCTGGTAACTAGCATGAAGAATAATGGAGTCAGCTATGATTTCCTACACTGCAAGCTCTTTTCACATTCTCTGAGTGGGGAGGCTGTTGACTGGTTGAAGCAGGTACTCTTACTACTTGTCATGCTATCAATAAGGCTTTTCTGCGCAAATTCTATGATGATGGTAGATCAGACCAGCTGAGAAATCAGATTACTCAATTCAAACATGGTCCTATTGAAGCCTTTAAGGCTTCCTGGGTTCGCTTTAGAGCGTATCAACGTGATTGCCCACACCATGGTTTTTCACAAGTTCACCTTCTGAACATCTTCTTTAGTGGTGTGGACTGGAGGTATCAGATGGCGTTGGATGCTGCTTGCAATAGGAACTTCAAAACTAGGTCTCATGAGGAAGCAAGTGAGCTACTTAAGAACTTGGTAACTAGAAATAATACCAAGAATGCTGACTGTGAGAGGAAGCATGGATGGAGTTCAATTTGCTGAGATGTCGAAGAAGTTGGACTATATGCACAACCTTCTGATGAACAAGAAGCAACTCAACTTTGATGCAGAAGTTGAGACCTATAAACCTGTTGAAGAGTATGAAGAAGAAGATGTCAACTTCGTTGGAGGAAATGATTTTCAAGGTAAGGGGTTTGGGAATCAACATGGAAATAGGATCCACACTGTTAATGGTCAGAAGAGTGCTTTCAAAGCAATCAAAACTCTTCTAGCTTTGTTCAGAAACCTGCGATTCAAAAGCCTTTTCAGCAAAACAACTCCTTTCAAAGTACTTATGGAGCTTCTTCTTACCAACCACCTCCTGCACCAACTAATGAGAGCCGACTGGAAGCTATGATGGAGCAGGTTCTTGAGGGACAGCAGAAGACTATTTCAACAAGAAGATAGATGCGATGTATGTTGATCTGAATGGGAAGTTTGAGTCTTGGAGCACACATTAGAAACAGTTGAATACCCAGGTTACTCAAACTGCTGGAGCTAATATGAGGCAAGATGGATTCCTTCCTGAAGGACTGATGCTAATCCCAAACATTAGTGCAATGCCATAGTGTTGAGGAGTGGAAAAGAGGTGCAAATTGTTCCGAATAGAGGTTAAGTGCTAAAGACCTTGTGGAGTTAGAAGAGTTAGAAGAAGATGATTTTGCAGTAAAAACACCTGTGTCGGTCAACACTCCCATTGGGTATCGGTCGGTCGACACCAGTGGTACAGAAGGATTCTTCGAGTTCTCGTGATGGACAGAAATCAACCAAGGTCGATTCACCTAAGGCTGACACCAAAGAAAAATATGTCGTGGATTCAAATCCACAAGTCAGTTTTGACCGACATCGCTTCGATGTCGAGCGACACCATGGGCGTATAGAGTATGCTTCTCTGAAATTGCAGGCTGAGGCTGATACGAAGGGTTACAAACCCAATATACCTTTCCCGAGAAACCAAATGAAGTCTAAATTCGAGCGTCATGAAGCTAAGTACAAAGCTTTGCTGAGTAAGCTCACTCTTCCCGTGCCTTTGATGGAAGCTATCAAGACTACTCTGGTTGTCAAAAGATGCTTCAAATAGATGCTGACTTCCGATATGGGTGATGAGGAATGTGTGATGATGATCAGTAAAGTCTGTAGAACTGTCATCCAAAACCGAATTCCAGAGAAACTGAAGGACTCAAGAACCTTTGTCTTGGACTGCTCTAACTTCAAAGACAATTTTGAGAGATCGTTGTGTGATTTGGGATCGAGCGTCAATATGATGCCTTATACAGTTGCTAAGCAGATGGGGATGACAGAGTTTGCACCTACTAGGATCTCTCGGATCCTAGCTGATCAGGATTCATGAAGGTCTATTGGAGGATGTACCAATGAAAATTGGTGGATGTGTTATTCCTACATACTTTGTGATTCTGAAATACAATGACGAGCCTAAAGATCCTCTTATCTTGGGCATACCATTCTTAGCTACAGCTGGTTCCATCACTGATGTGAAGCAAGGGAAGATTGGTATGAATGTGTGTGATATGGTGATGAATTTCGACATGGCCAAGTTGATGAGGTAGTCCACAATCGATTCACAAACTTTCTATGTGAAAACATCCTGCAGATCCTTTGGAGCGAGCATTGATGGGTATTGCGCAGGATATGGAGAGTCATGATGGCATTACTGTTGGATATGTCAGACTGATGGACGCCAGTGAGCAGTTGATGCACTTAGTAGCTCAAGAGGATCTGGTTTGCACTTCACAGAAAGTTGCAACACTTGGAGATTGGAACAAGGAAAAGGCTCCCAAAATTAAGCTCAAACAACTCCATGCAGGCCTCAAATACGCATTTCTCGGTTAGAATTCTACTTATCTTATTATTGTTAATGCTTATTATAATAACGCAGAACTCAATTTGTTGGTAAGTAAGATGCGCAAGCATCACAAAGCTCTTGGCTATTCTCTTGATGAAAATTCAGGTATCTCTCTTGACTTGTGCATGCAATGGATCCAACTTGAGGTTGAGAGTGTGTTATCGATTAAGCATCAGAGGCGTCTGAATCCTAACCTAAAGGAGGTTGTGAAGAAGGAGATCATGAAGTTGTTGCATTCTGGGATTATTTTTCCCATTTCAGACAGAGATTGGGTCAGTCCGGTTCATGTGGTTCATAAGAAAGGAGAAGTCACAGTGGTGAAGAACGAGAAGAATGAGTTGATTCCTACATGGAAGATCACTGGTCACATAATGGGTATAAATTACAGGAAGCTTAATGCAGCTGCCAGGAAAGATCACTTCTGTAATACCCGGTATCAAGAAAATGGTCAACGGAAAGTCAACAAGGGGCATTTCTGTAAATTCCAAGAGATGAAGGGCATTTTGGTAATTTTACCAAAATGCAAGCCGGAAGTGGAGACGGGCCAAGTTTTCTTCTTTTTGTCTATAAAGAACATTTAGAAGACCAGACGTCGAAGAAATGGAGATTAAACGGGTTTTACGGACTATCGGGAAAGGAAACCGATAGAACCGATCAACTTGTAAAATCCATAACCGGAGCTACGGGTGTCCAAACGGAATGATTCGAATTGCTAAATTCATCTAAGATCATCAAACCTGAAAATTAAGCTTGGTGAATTTATAGAATCATCCAAAGAGTTTCTAAAATGTTGAACGTATAACCATTTTTCCGAGAAACCGATACAATGTTCGGGCAAGCAAGAAGACGATCTAAAGTCCACCAAAAATTATGAGATTTTGACCACAGCTCCATTAGAAGATGTAGAAGCTTTGGGTGAAAGGATTCAGCAGGATTTGACTCCTAGATGAAGTTATAAGTTTTAGACCATTAAGGAGTAATTAGTGGCTAAAAATCTAAAATAAATTCTTTGGAGCTTGGACTTGAACCAGGGTATTTAGGGCTGATTAATAAGTTGATATTGACCTAAATCCAGCTCAGAATGAAGCATGGGCCACGAAATTGAGCCCAAGAATTTTAGAAGCTTCTTAGGTGCATGAACCTAAAAGATGTGTTGTCATCAATCCAAGGGCTGCATGGAGGAGGCTACAAGTGGATGGTGGATTATCAAATGCATTGTTTTTGGATGGTTTTTGGTGAGGAGGTCGTGGCACAAGATGGAGGAAGAAGAGAAGACAAATGGAGGGTGAAGATCACTCCACTTTTACTATATAAGGAGACCTTCCCCCTCCCATTTTCTTCACACCAAACTCAAAAAGAGTAAAGAGAAGTAAAGAAGAGAGAGAGAAGAGAGGGAGAAGAGAGGGAGAAGGGAGGAAGAAGAAGAAGAAGAAGAAGAAGAAGAAGAAGAAGAAGAAGAAGGAGGAGGAGGCGGCAAGAAGAAGGAGGAGGAGGAGGAGCCGGGAGAAGAAGAAGAAGCCGTAGGGAGGAGAGAAGAAGGAGGAGCCGGAAGGGAGAGAGAGAGAGAAAATAGAAGAAAGATGGGGAAAGGAATATTACTACGTCGGAATATTCCGAAGAATATTCTTCGGAAAGGAATTTTCCCGACGTAATAATCTTCCCGATAAACCGGATTTCTTTTATTTAGAAATAGGATAGACGGTTGTAGTAGCCATCATATGAGGGTTATCCGGAGGTTCGGAATCATTTGGTCAACGGTGCGGGTCAAGGTCGGGTCAAAGCAGCGGAGGTTCGGGAAGGTACGGGTCAGCATCGGGTTCGTGCCGGGTCTCGTTGTTCCGCTAGTCCGTCAATCCGTCCATCCGTCGTCATAATAACACTGTGAGTCGGCTAAATTGTGTGATGCATTTAGAATAGTAAATATAGATCCATGAATTATAAACCATAGATTTAGGTTGCATACCTTGATGATTGAACTGGTTAGAACGGTTAGGTTGATTAATAACTCGGTTAATTAATTAAATTGATAGGTTAAGAGATGCATGCTAGTTAGCTTATATTCGTTGATAGTTCGTTGATTGCATGATTGAGTGTTGCATTAATTGGTTGATAGTTCGTTGATTGCTTGATTGGGTGTTGCATACATATAGAATGGCATGCTAGAACCTATATGCATATATGTGATAGTAAGAACGTAATTAATGAATCTATATACGGGAAATTATAAGTTAATTAAAATATGGTTAAATGACATAACACACTTAGAATATAATAACGGGGTGGATTAATGAATGAAAGTTAATAAATAATGAGATGCCGGGGAGTTAGTAATCTTACTAACTCTAAACCGACAGATCGAGGACGTATTAAAAGATACTTAGGAAGTGATAAGAAGTGGTGTGATTGATGAGCCGTCTACGAGATTAGTAATCCACTAATCCCAAGCTAGCGGATTGAATGAGTAAAGGTTAAGGAAATATTAAAAGACTAATAGCCTAATTTATTGTTTATGTGGTGTTGTGATTGATTGAATCATTGTGTGATTGTTTATCTACTTCGGTGTTGGGCCGAGTAGACTGTTGATTGTTTGTGTGATTGCTTGCTTGTTTATCTACTTCGGTGTTGGGTTGAGTAGACTGTACTGTAGATACTTGCTCTGGTACGGGACCGAGTAAGTTTGGGTGATGTGGAGGTTGGTGATAGGACTTGCGGGATGGATTGGGGATTAAGATAGTAGTTCTATTTGACCTTATTGGTATTGCGTGATAGAGTCCCAGCGAGTCTGCTTGTTTACATTTCTGTTATTAGGACTCTATAGGGCGCGTTAGATCCCGCAAGTCTAGAGATGGCGTTCCGGTACTTCCAGCCCGATTGGATCCTCGGGAGTTGAGAACCTGGTCAGTTCACGTATCTTCGGTAGTGGTTCTGGAAGGTGTTAACCTATGGAGTGACGTCTGTAGGGGTGTGGTCTGGAGAATACGGGGTCGCGTCCTAGGGCCGGACTGCATGGAAACTTGGGTTATCTAGGGGTAGCCTGAGTCACCGCGTATCGATGGACGGAGAACGGTGTCCTAGCCGTTGGACTTCGTGTTATCTCCTAAGAGTCGTGGGAGGTTTTAGCTACTGTGGTGGCAGCTAAGTGTTCCCGTGGAAGTCAACGAGTTTGCAAAGTGGGCCCAGATGGTGTGGAGTTGTTTAGTGCCGCGATAGATAGATCGAGTCTAATCGAGAACATGTGCTGCAGTGTTCTCGATTCCCTTCGTTGATGATTGTGTTGTTATTTGATTGCTTGTGTGTTGTGGAGCTCGTCACGTCGTGGTAGCACGTGACCAGCTATTTATACTTGATTGTTATTTTGGGTTTGGGCGGGATTATTAGATTATTAGCAGCCTTTAGTTGGGAACCGTCTCACTGGGTAATCTTAGATTACTCATTAGACTCTTTTGTGTGTTTTCAGGTTTGGCATAGCTCGGCGGACGCGTAGGACACTCGGAGTAGTCTCGGGTTGGCATTGGGTATCGGTTTATCGTTTACGCATTTTTGACTGTTACTTTCGGTTTCGGATTTTGTTGGAACGTTCCGCTAAATGTTTGTATTAGACCGTATATTACTATGAATAAGATTTATATTTTTCAAGTAATAAAAACGGAATAATTCCCTGATATACGGTTTCGTTCGAACCGAACACAACTCGTGGAAGCGGTACAGGTTGCGAAGCCTTGTATTGTGGAAACGAGGTAAACGGAGTCAAGGATAGTTTGGTTCGAGCCGTTGTCTCAAACCAGATTGTCTCTGGCTTTCGTATTGTGACAAACTCTTCTCGTATGACTGCTCGGGTTCGATCGGTCATGTTCTTGTTTGATTGTTGGCCGGTCAGCTCGTCGGTCAGCGGAAAAAGGGAAGGGGGCGTTACAAAAGGTGGTATCAGAGCATGGTTCGTCATGGGTTCGAAAATTCCGGTTTTTCAAAATTTTCAATATTTTATCAAGTCAAAATGTGTCGCCAATGCAACCATTAGGAATCCGAGTCACGGCCGTCTCTGGGGAAATGGGTGTGTTAGAAAATTTTATTAGGATTGTGCTAATCATTTTGTGTTTTGTTGCAGTCACGCAACAGAGTTGTCCTGGGAGGATTAGTGTGTGTGTGTGGTTTGCGACGACAAGAGGAGAAACCTTAGTATGGATGACCGAGAGTTCATTAGTTCTACCCCAGTTAGTCGAAGCCTATATTACTAGCATACGGAGTGTTCACGTATTCGCGGTCTATCCCGGAGCAGCGGTGGGCAGACATGATGGTGGACTATTCAAGCTATCCAGGCCAGAGGAGTTCGACGTCACTTAGCCGCAGGCGACTTCACTAGATGTTTGTCAATCATTACCACCGGTCCGACTCGTTCCTCTTATATTGGACCCTCCTTACCTTGCATGCGGTGCCTTGGGTTTCCATTTCGTTTGGTGGCAGGTTTACAAGTCCAATCAGACGCCAGTCCCAGCAGACCAGTCGCCACCACCGATGAAACTTCCGCCTAGTTTCACTTGCGGCCGAGAAGTACATTGCGCTCTTTTCCCGACATGACCGAGACTGCGTCGCTCTGCCACCACCACCACACTCATTCCATCCTCCTGGTGCACCTGTCGGTTAGGAACCACATGAGTTGTACCGCTCATGTGGGAGATTAGGAAGTAGATTAGGCCCAGGTAAGTAAGGGCTCTAACTCGCTTTTTGATGTGTGTATATCGGTTGTGTAGCGGTGTTTCTTTTGGGACAGATTGGGAACCGCTAGTATGTAGACTCCGACGGACCTATGTATCTAAAACTCTATGCGGTGAATAGATGTTTTATTTACTTAGTGGATGTGGAGTATTTCGGTTGTCGTTTTGAGTAGCGGAGTGGTTATATTGCATACTCATGATAGTTGTGAATGCAATATAGTTACGATGTGAAAATAGATGATGGTCCGAACAGACGGTTTCCATCAGAACCTTGAGAGACGACTGCAATCTCCGATTTGCTTGAATGATTGTGTGTGATTGATTGCCTTGCTTGGTTGTTAGAATTGTGAATTGTTGTGATTGCTCGCTAGGTTGGTAGTTGTTGATTTTGAATTTTTGCATTTCGTTTAATCGCTAGGTTGCTAGAAAGTTATTTTTGATTTTAATTAGCGAGACCGTTTGGTTTGCTTGGGTAGAATTGTTCTTGGTAAGCTCAGAAATGATAAAGCGGTTTTTAGAAACTTATTCGAGATTGAGCGGAATTATAAGATATTGTTATTTAGCCATGTGTGACCGTAAGGTACATGACTAAATAACCATATTTCTATGAGAAAGTGATATCGGGATTAAGTTAAAAGAGGTTTAACCGTTCCACTGTTGTTGTTGAGGTTGTTGATGTAGGACGTGATGGGCGATTGACGAGGATACTAGACCAAACCCGAACCTGAGAGACGAGATGTTATTTCAAGAAGCAGTATGACCCGAGCCTGCAAGAAAGTTAGTGTGGATTCAGAAAATAGTTTGGGTATCAGTGGCAGAAGAAATCAAGACGGATTCGTTGATGAGTTAGTGAAGAGATCCAGAAGCACCGAAGTCAGTGGAAGCGTCCGTTTGAGGGTAACAGTGAGGAGAACAGTTTCGAAGTCAGCAAAGCATGGAGATCAGTGATCGAGGAGGATCGAGGCGTGCATGAGTATGGCAGTTTTGTTGGAAGGAAGAAAGTCGATATGTCACTCGAGGTGGTAATCATTGGAAACAAGTTAAGCGACGGGAATGGAGGGCGAGTTATTATTGCGTGACCTGGAGCATTGATCGGCGCAGAGAAATGTATGAAGCGAAACATAGCAATGAGTTAGAATTGGTGGATTTGAGAGTCAGAGATAGAATCGATGAAGCAATCAAATGGAGGGAGAGTCGGTATTGTGCCATTCGAGGAGGCTGAAGCAAAGTGGGGAAGTCAAAAGTGTCGATCAAAACGATCATCAGTTGGCGCAAAAAGTTTGAGGAATCAGCATGGATCCTTCCGACAAAATCAGTGGTTGGGGGATCAAAGTTGAATCAGAAGTTCGCTGAAACAATCAAAGATAGAGAACCAAGAAGTGATCGTGAGTTCAGTTCTCAGTGTGGAAAGTTCAAGACGTGGGTATTTTGGAAGACGGTTTTTCAGAGGTCAGTAAGCATCGGGAGTACAGTTAATTTGGTTCAGCGTCTGAGCATTGGAGCAGTAGAATCAGTTCAGAGTGGCGACTTACAGGGTTCTGTTCCGATTCAAAGTTTGTAGAAACGGAGAATTCGGGGACCGAATTCCTGTAAGTGGGGAAGAATGTAATACCCGGTATCAAGAAAATGGTCAACGGAAAGTCAACAAGGGGCATTTCTGTAAATTCCAAGAGATGAAGGGCATTTTGGTAATTTTACCAAAATGCAAGCCGGAAGTGGAGACGGGCCAAGTGTTCTTCTTTTTGTCTATAAAGAACATTTAGAAGACCAGACGTCGAAGAAACGGAGATTAAACGGGTTTTACGGACTATCGGAAAAGGAAACCGATAGAACCGATCAACTTGTAAAATCCATAACCGGAGCTACGGGTGTCCAAACAGAGTGATTCGAATTGCTAAATTCATCTAAGATCATCTACTACCTGAAAATGAAGCTTGGTGAATATATAGAAGCATCCAAAGAGTTTCTAAAATGTTGAACGTACAACCAGTTTTTCCGAGAAACCGATACAATGTTCGGGCACGCAAGAAGACCATCTAAAGTCCACCAACAATTATGAGATTTTGACCACAGCTCCATTAGAAGATTTAGAAGCTTTGGGTGAAAGGATTCAGAAGGAATTTACACCTAGATGAAGTTATAAGTTTTAGACCATTAAGGAATAATTAGTGGCTAAAAATCCAAAATAAATTCTTTGGAGCTTGGGCTTGAACCAGGGTATTTAGGGCTGATTAATAAGTTGATATTGACCTAAATCCAGCTCAGAATGAAGCATGGGCCACGAAATTGAGCACAAGAATTTTAGAAGCTTCTTAGGTGCATGAACCTAAAAGATGTGTTGTCATCAATCCAAGGGCTGCATGGAAGAGGCTACAAGTGGATGAAGGATGATCAAATGCATTGTTTTTGGATGGTTTTTGTTGAGGAGGTCGTGGCACAAGATGGAGGAGGAAGATCATTCCACTTTTAATATATAAGGAGACCTTCCCCCTCCCATTTTCTTCACACCAAACTCAAAAAGAGTAAAGAGAAGTAAAGAAGAGAGAAAGAAGAGAGGGATAAGAGAGGGAGAAGGGAGGAAGAAGAAGAAGAAGAAGGAGGCGGCAAGAAGAAGGAGGAGGAGGAGGAGCCGGGAGAAGAAGAAGAAGCCGGAGGGAGTAGAGAAGAAGGAGGAGCCGGAAGGGAGAGAGAGAGAAAATAGAAGAAAGATGGGGAAAGGAATATTACTCCGTCGGAATATTCCAAAGAATATTCTTCGGAAAGGAATTTTTCCGACGTAATAATCTTCCCGATAAACCGGATTTCTTTTATTTAGAAATAGGATAGACGGTTGTAGTAGCCATCATATGAGGGTTATCCGGAGGTTCGGAATCATTTGTTCAATGGTGCGGGTCAAGGTCGGGTCAAAGCAGCGGAGGTTCGGGAAGGTACGTGTCAGCATCGGGTTCGTGTCGGGTATCGTTGTTCCGCTAGTCCGTCAATCCGTCCATCCGTCGTCATAATAACACTGTGAGTCGGCTAAATTGTGTGATGAATTTAGAATAGTACATATAGATCCATGAATTATAAACCATAGATTTAGGTTGCATACCTTGATGATTGAACTGGTTAGAACGGTTAGGTTGATTAATAACTCGGTTAATTAATTAAATGGATAGGTTAAGAGATGCATGCTAGTTAGCTTATATTCGTTGATAGTTCGTTGATCGCTTGATTCAGTGTTGCATTAATTGGTTTATAGTTCGTTGATTGCTTGATTGGGTGTTGCATACATATAGAATGGCATGCTAGGAACTATATGCATATATATGATAGTAAGAACATAATTAATGAATCTATATACGGAAATTATGAGTTAATTAAAATATGGTTAAATGACATAACACACTTAGAATATAATAATGGGGTGGATTAATGAATGAAAGTTAATAAATAAAGAGATGCCGGGGAGTTAGAAATCTTACTAACTCTAAACCGACAGATCGAGGACGTATTAAAAGATACTTAGGAAGTGATAAGAAGTGGTGTGATTGATGAGCCGTATACGGGATTAGTAATCCACTAATCCCAAGGTAGCGGATTGAATGAGTAAAGGTTAAGGAAATATTAAAAGACTAATAACCTAATTGATTGTTTGTGTGGTGTTGTGATTGATTGATTGTGTGATTGTTTATCTACTTCGATGTTGGGCCGAGTAGAATGTTGATTGTTTGTGTGATTGCTTGCTTGTTTATCTACTTCTGTGTTGGGCCAAGTAGATTGTACTGTAGATACTTGCTCTGGTACGGGACCGAGTAAGTTTGGGGGTGATGTGGAACTTGGTGGTAGGACTTGCGGGATGGATTGGGGATTAAGATAGTAGTTCTATTTGACCTTATTTGTATTGCGTGATAGAATCCCAACGAGTCTACTTGTTTACATTTCTGTTATTAGGACTCTATAGGGCGCGTTAGATCCTGCAAGTCTAGAGATGGCGTTCCGGTACTTCCTGCCCGATTGGATCCTCGGGAGTTGAGAACCTGGTCAGTTCACGTATCTTCGGTAGTGGTTCTGGCAGGTGTTAACCTATTAAGTGACGTTTGTAGGTGTGTGGTCCGGAGAATACGGGGTCGCGTCCTAGGGCCGGACTGCATGCAAATTTGGGTTATCTAGGGGTAGCCTGAGTCACCGCGTATCGATGGACGGAGAATGGTGTCCTAGCCGTTGGACTTCGTGTTATCGCCTAGGAGTCGTGGGAGGTTTTAGCTACCGTGGTGGCAGCTAAGTGTTCCCATGGAAGTCACCGAGTTCACAAAGTGGGCCCAGATGGTGTGGAGTTGTGTAGTGCCGCGATAGATAGATCGAGTCTAATCGAGAACATAGGCCGTAGTGTTCTCGATTCCCTTCGTTGATGATTGTGTTGTTATTTGATTGCTTGTGTGTTGTGGAGCTCGTCACGTCGTGGTAGCACGTGACCAGCTATTTATACTTGATTGTTATTTTGGGTTTGGGCGGGATTATAGATTATTAGCAGCCTTTAGTTGGGAGCCGTCTCACTGGGTAATCTTAGATTACTCATTAGACTCTTTTGTGTTTTTCAGGTTTGGCATAGCTCGGCGGACGCGTAGGACATTCGGAGTAGTCTCGGGTTGGCATTGGGTATCGGTTTGTCGTTTACGCATTTTTGACTGTTACTTTCGGTTTCGGATTTTATTGGAACGTTCCGCTAAATGTGTGTATTAGACCGTATATTACTATGAATAAGATTTATATTTTTCAAGTAATAAAAACGGAATAATTCCCTGATATACGGTTTCGTCCGAACCGAACACAACTCGTGGAAGCGGTACAGGTTGCGAAGCCTTGTATTGTGGAAACGAGGTAAACGGAGTCAAGGATAGTTTGGTTCGAGCCTTTGTCTCAAAGCAGATTGTCTCTGGCTTTCGTATCGTGACAAACTCTTCTCGTATGACTGCTCGGGTTCGATCGGTCATGTTCTTGTTTGATTGTTGGCCGGTCAGCTCGTCGGTCAGCGGAAAAAGGGAAGGGGGCGTTACAACTTCCCTCTCCCTTTCATTGATCAGATGCTGGAAAGGTTAGTGAATCATCCATACTACTTCTTCCTTGATGGGTATTATGGCTTCTTTCAGATTCCCATTCACCTGAATGATGAGGAGAAGACCATTTTTACTTGTCCCTATGGTACTTTTCCATTTCACAGATTGCCATTGGGACTATGTAATGCTCATGCGACCTTCAAGAGATGCATGATGTCTATCTTCACAGACATGATTGAGGACTTCATGGAGGTCTTTATTGACGATTTATCTGTCTACGGACCATCCTACCACGGTTGTCTGGATAATCTGTGTAAGGTGCTTGCAAGATGTGAGGAAAATTACCTAGTTATAAATTGGGAGAAGTGTCATTTCAGGGTAAGAGATGGCATTGTACTTGGGCACAAAGTATCTAAGTCAGGAATAGAAGTTGATCGAGCTAAGATCGAGGTGATGACGGGGATGTAGGCTCCAGATTCAGTAAAGGCAATGAGAAGCTTTATTGGGCATGCTGGATTTTACAGGAGGTTTATCAAAGACTTCAGTAAGATAGCTCGACCACTCACTGCACTTCTCTGCAAAGATGTGAAGTCTAAGTTCACAAAGGAGTGTCATTTTGCATTCCAAGAGCTGAAATATGCTTTCATTTCTGCTCCAATTAGGAAACCTTCAGACTGAGAATTGTCCTTCGAGGTGATGTCTGATGCCAGTGAATTTTCGGTTGGAGTTTTACTTGGTCATATAAGGGATAAGAAACTTCATGCTCTCTACTGTGAAAGTAGAACGCTTGATGATGCGCTGAGGAACTATGCAACAGCTGAGAAGGAGTTGCTAGCAGTTGTCTTTGCTTTTGAGAAGTTTCGTTCCTATCTGATTGGATCCAAGGTGATTGTGCACATATACCATTCTGCACTCAAATATTTGATGCAGAAAAAGGATGCTAAGGCGAGATTGTTGCGAAGGATTTTCTTCTTCGGGAGTTTGATATAGAAGTAAGGGAAAAGAAAGGAGTGGAAAAGGTTGTTGTTGATCATCTCTCACGGATCAGGGTTGATGAGGACGTCCTTGTAGATGATTTTATGCCTCAATAGAACATCTACTTGGTTGAAACAAGTCTACAAACGGAGTTACCGGTTCAATGTCGGTCGATGTTACATTATTGTCGGTCGACACTAAACTCGATAAAATGTCCAGAAATCGATCAACGTCGACACCTAGGGTCGACAGGAATCAGTGTCGGTCGACATCTCCCCAGTTGTCGGTCGACATCCTCCGCAGACGAACAAATGAATTTTGGATGGTCATTTTGATGCATTCATAGATGTTGTTACCCAAGGTTCAGTCTCCAATAGACATTGGTATGCTAATATAGCAAACTACCTAGCTGTAGAGGACCAGCATGAGGTGTTTAAAGGCTATGTGAAGAAGAAGTTTCTTCGAGAAATAAGGCGTTATTATTAGGATGAACCTTATCTGTACAAGGATTGTTCTTATGGTATCTACAGACGATGCATTGCAAAATCTGAAGTTGAGAATGTGTTGTAACACTGCCATGGTTCTGAGTATGTTGGACACTTTGCTACTTTCAGGACATGTCCAAGGTTCGTCAAGCAAGCTTCTGGTGGCCTGCCATGTTTAAGGATGCTCTGTTGTTTATCTCGCAATGTGATGTCTGTCAGAGGAGAGGGAAGGTAAGTAAGAGACATGAGATGCCACATAACTTCATCTTGGAAGTTGAAGTCTTTGATTTCTGGGGCATCCATTTCATGGGTCCATTCCCATCTTCATACAGGAATAAGTACATCTTGGTTGTTGTGGACTACGTCTCTTAGTGGGTTGAAGAAATTTCTAGTCCAACCAACGATTCATCGGTAGTTCTTAAAATGTTTAAGACTATCATCTTCCCCAGATTTGGAGTGCCTTGGATTGTGATAAGTGATGGTGGTTCTCACTTCATCAACAAGGTCTTCGAGAAGCTGCTAAATAAGCATGGTGTCAATCATTGTGTGGCTACTTCATATCATCCTCAGACTAGTTGACAGGTTGAAGTTTCCAATAGACAGATTAAGGACTAGGAAGGATTGGTCTACTAAGGTGGATGACTCATTATGGGCCGACAGGACTGGTCTAAGATGCCACTAAGAACTACATTGTTTCATCTCCTCTACGGGAAATCTTGTTACCTTCCAGTTGAGCTTAAGCACAAGGCATTCGTGGGCTGTCAAGCAGATGAACTTCGACCTCAAACCTACTCCAGAGAGGCGGTTTGATACAGCTGAATGAGTTGGATGAGATCTGATACCATGCGTATGAGAACTCAATGACCATGTACAAAAGCGTATCATGATAAGAATATCATCTATCGCCACTTCGATCCTAATGACCATGGACTTCTGTATAGCTCACATTTACAATTGTTTCTTGGAAAATTGCGCTCTCGTTGGTCAGGTCCCTTCACCATCATGGAGTTCAGAACATATGGTGTTGTTGTCCTGGTGATTTCCAAAGGCGAGGATTTCATTGTCAATAGACAACATTTGAAACACTATTGGCAGAGAGCCGAGATTCCAGAAGGCGACATTGTACCTTTGGATGATGCAGCCGCTCCCTAGTCGTAGTTCAGTTAAACTAGTGACATAAAATGAGCGCTTGGTGGGAGGCAACGCACTGGTAAGTTATAATTTTTAGGACTTATTCGTTTTTCTGTTTGAGATATTGGTTTTACTGTGTTTTTGTGTTATCTTTCGTAGGACCAGAATCAATCAGCCCTGATTGTCGGTCGACATCCCCGTCGACATTCCAGATCGATTTTGGGGTTTTGAAAAATCAATGTTGGCCGACATCCCCTTGATGTCGGTCGACATTTATTAAATCGAGGTAAAGTTTCTTTAAATAATCGTGACTGCACTTCTTCTTCCGCATTATTCCCCTTCGCAAAATTCACCCTCAAATCGCCAACTCTCTCTCTCTCTTTTGGACTGATTTGAGTGATTCGAAAGCCTAAACAACTTGTTTTTCTCCCCCAATCCATTGTCACTCTCTTTTTCATCGATCTTCAAAGTTATGACTTCGAAATCACCTTTTCAGTTTTGGCCCTAAGGTTAAAAACTTTTATTTTGCTTGCAATAGCTCATTTTGATGCTTGAATTTTGCCTATTTAGATTGTGCTAACGGTAATATAGGTTTCACATATGATTTTCATGGTTGATTATCAAGTTCTGAAAATTTCTCGATTTGATGATGAACTTGATCGTTCGTTGATTCTGATGAGCTTTAGGACGAAATTGGGATGGAATGTGTTTGTTTCGGATGATGTGGTTGATTGATGCTTAATTCGATGAAATTTTGTCGTTTTGAAATGTGTGTGTTTTTGGTCTCATTTTCGACTTGGTATGTTTCTTATCTTGCATATGGCATCGACCAAAGCGACCAAAGAGGAACACCACAGAAGCTTCAGGTTCAGGCTCTGCACATCCACAAGCCGATACCGCAGACACGGCTCCTTTCACAAACCCACAAACTCACGCTCCTTGGCCAAGGCGTGAAAATTTAAGGATCCCATACAATCGGGTTTGGGAAAACGACTGAATATAAGACAAACACGTGTGTCTACAGAGACATCTTGGAGGAGTGGGATGACTATGATTCCTTGTACTACAACGCCAGGTTAGGCGTGAAGATCATTTCCACTCGGTTTGCTGACGTTGCAACCTTGAAGAAGATGGGGGTTCGTGAGGACATTCTGCGCATCATGAGGAGGATTTTCTTGGGTACCATTTGTACCAAACAATATGATATGCATGAGGAGATGGTCAGGCAGTTAATGGCCACTGTCAGTCTACTATACCAACGAGATGGTCCGTATCGCATCGGAGAGCATTCTGACATTCATCGCTTAGGGTGTCAGATACAGACTCTACATTTCTGTGTTATGTGATATCTATGAGTTCGACAAGACTCGAAAGAGAGTGACACTTCCTGAGAAGTGGCCTGACGCGCAGATGTTTCGTTCTCACTTCAGTAGTGGCATCTACAACTCGTAGAAGACTAGACAGACTGCAGTGAGACACCCAGTTTTGAGATATCTTGCACGTCTCTTGGTATGATGAGGGTGTATGAGCGGTTGCTGATGTACTTTGGCATTGGCCACATTATCGATGAGCATGAGTATCAGGAGGCGCATTGGCGGATGATGTGAACATGGAAGCTGTGTTTGCACATCACTTGGTCTCTCTTAAGACCAAGCCATTTACTGGGAAGGACAAGATGAGAGAGTCTGTTGGGAGTCTCTTGACTCCGATCTTTGACCACTTTGGGATTGACAGGAGCTTATATAAGGTGTGCACGAAGAGATCCACTATGGATGTTGAGCACTTAAAGAGTGCTACCTGGCTTAAGGAGGACCTGATTAAAGGGGAGATAATGTGGAACTTCACTGATTCATCTAAAGTGGGGTATCTTTTAAGCTTCCAGACAAGAGGCTCACAACTATCACCGATGATCCCCTAGTTGCTGCGTTTCCAGCCTTCTTAGGATCTCATGCGACCTGCTTGGGGCATCTCTACTTTACTTAAAGGCTCATCTTCTGGAGCCGTTCCATCTGCTGTTGAGCACGACCATGTCCATGATCTTGCTGGAGATCCATCTTATGTCTTTCCAGAGCCTCCTTTGCCACCGAGTGATATGCCTTCTGGAGACTGGTAGGACTAAATGACTGCTACAATTCGACAGCTCTGGA
Organism: Orychophragmus violaceus; assembly: GCA_030180135.1. Classification (NCBI taxonomy): domain Eukaryota; kingdom Viridiplantae; phylum Streptophyta; class Magnoliopsida; order Brassicales; family Brassicaceae; genus Orychophragmus; species Orychophragmus violaceus. The sequence continues at coordinate 98,585,316 of CM058237.1, read as the reverse complement.
AGGGTGTCTTTAGTTGTTCATGTCGTCGTGCACCACAAGTTTCCAACCCTCGTCGACGTCGTCGCGACCCCACCGCACCTGCACCAGACTCTCTTAGGACGAGGAACTCGACGAGGCTGCTGATTCTGATGACATATGGATGACGTGAATTCTCAGGAGTTCTAGTTCTTCCATTGCTAATTGTTCTGCTTTCTTTTTTATCTATTTTGAGTCTTTGAGTCATTTTTATGTCTTTTCTTGAGTCAGTCTGTTAGTCCTTTCAGTTTGGAACTTGGGATTTATGAGTTTATGATATGTATTGTTGCTTCTGACATTGCATTTGAGTGATCTAACATAGCTAACAAGTGATGGTTTTGAGTGAAAACTCACTAACATGAACATTGCACGTTTGTTGTTATGGGTTTGACCACACGATCTTAGTGTCACCCGACACTATGTCAGTGTCGGTCGACACCCACTGCGTTCACATGTACTGATTTTGACTCAATTATCCCGATGATAAAATTTGATTTCAGCCAATCCCAAGCTGCAATTGCACAGAGGCCAGTGCGGTTTAAGTGTGGGGAAGATGGTTACTAACGACATGTCCTGTTTTCTTAAAGTCAGTCCATTGTTTTTGTTACGTTTTATTAAGTCAAAACTGGTATGAAACTATGATTTTTCGAGGAACTTTTTGCATTCACATGAACTTAAATAATTATTGGACAGACTTTCAGCATATCTATGACTATTCGAAAACCATACACTAATCAACCTACCAAGGATAACCATATTACCTCAGGTATTCAGAGGATCCATTACTGACTTCACCCCTAACCTGACTTGAATTTTCTCACCAGGAGCTTGGTATAAATTGGATCGGATTCCACTTTCAGCCTTGAAAGACCTATAAATATGTCTGAGTACGGTTCCCCTCTCCCTTGCCTTCAAGCTAAAAAAAAAGAGAATAAATCTGCGGATAAGCTAGTAGCTTCGAAGTGAATACGGAAGTGGTAGAGACCCATATTACCTTATGTGCTTCATGGAAACGTGTCCAAAGTGTCACCCCGAATAAAAAGGGAAGAGCAGCTGATAAAAAAAAAATGATTAACAGTGGGGAAAATCAGCTGCTGAAGCGAGAAAAGGGAGAGGAAATAAACCAGAAGTTTGACAGTCTGTGAATAGGGTACTGACTGAGTAAGAGTCCATGTGTCCTCTGATCGATACCTTGATATGCTCAGAGATTAATCCCTAGAGTTACACTGCAAGTGCACAGATATTCAATTGTAGTATATAGGACGAATCCACAGAGACTCAAGAAACCTACGATAGACTATAGAGTGTCAAATTAAGCTAAGCAGAGCATAGAATAAGCAGCAAAACAAAGCAGAAATATAAAGCAAATGGTTTGTAAATCAATCAAGCGAAGCGTCGAGTCAAGGGAGTTCTCAGGAAATCAGGAATACTGGGAAATCAATCAATCGGGATCAAATTAAGAACGGTTCTAGAACTAGAATAACAGAAGTATAACAGACCAACATTCATTGCGGATATTATCTATATCTAACAACCCAGCAAACCAACTTTCGTTGCGGGTTCTAGAGTTCTAAATAAGCATTCATCTCAGGTTCATTCGTTCACAATTTCTTAAGCCAAATTTCTTTGTGAATAGACATATTGCTCATCTAGGTTCTTTTCTAGCAGATTAATCAACTTTCGTTTCACCAATCAACCTAATTTCAATAATCTAAGTGGCCAGTTCAGATTAAGCATTAAAATCAACCCTAAATGAAGAACTAGAAGTATGAATCCCAATTAATCAATTAACCTAATATTTCGTGAAATCCCTAATGAGAATCCTTAAACCTAACAAGTAAACTACTCAGACATGGCAATCATAACAATAAACATGTATGAAATAGAAAGCATACAGAGATTGACAGAAGAATAAAAGGCGTTCGAAATCTTCTCTCTGTCGAGTATCTGATCAGCCCCAAAAAGCTACAATTCTCTCTCTCTAAAACTCTCTGAATGTAGAATAAAGCGTAGCCGTAAACAATGGCTTAGAACCCTAATATATTAGTCTAAACACGATTTGGGCATTTTGTAAATCTGGGAAATTTCTGGATAAAAGCTGTAAATTTCCAAGAATGCAGATTTTTGTGCGCAGAATTCTGAATCAGGGGGTGCGTCGACGCAGCCAGAGAACTCTGTGAAATCACTATGTAGTGCATAATTGCTCCAAATGCTTCCAAAATGTCCAATTAAGCTCCAAATGTATCTAAACCTGTAAAACACTCTAAAAGACTCCAAAACACACATAAAAGACTCAATAACAAAGACTTATATCATGGTCGAAACCCCAAAATTATGATATATCAACTCCCCCACACTTAGCTTTTGCTTGCCCTCAAGCAAACAGAAAACCAAGATCAGGAGAAGAAGTTTGAAAACTTAAAAAACTCATTTCATCGTTGAAGTACTACACTCAGATTCTCCTTAGTAAAGCACATGAATAATGAACCTGCAGACATCAAGACTAACATGTACTCCCACATTTAGCAATTGTCATAAGTAAACTCCACAATAGAGCATTCAAATTCACTATACTGACTTCTAAATGCTAATAAGTGCGGTCTCACCTAGTCAGTATCGATCAAAGAACACATGGACTCTTACTATGTTAGCATCTAACCACCATACTATCATTTTCTTGTTCCTTTCTTCTCCTTTTCCTTCCTTAGCATATGATTTATCCCAATTAGGTATCATTTTTTTTATCAGTGCTCTTCCTTTTTATTCGGGGTGCATACTTTTGACACTATCCATGAAGCACATGAGGTAATAGGGGTCTCTACCACTCCCTTGATAACTTCGAAGCTACTAGCTTATCCTCAGTTTAATACTCTTTTTCACTTTAAGGAAGGGGAGAAGGGAACCATCCTTAGACATGTTTACAAGCTGTGTCAGAACTAATAGAGTAATCCGACTCAAAGTAAACCAAGCCCCTAGGGGAGAAAAATTAAGTCAAGTTAAGGCTGAAATCAGTAATAGATTCTATGAATACCTGAAGTGATATGGGTGTTCTCAGTAGGTTGATCTATGTTGGGTTTTCTAATAGGTAGAGATCATATGCAAACTCATCCAATGGTCACTTAGGTTCCTGCAAGTGTAGTGATCTTCTAAAAAAGTCCTAGTTTCCTACTCAAGTTTAACTCAATAAAACAACTCAACTAACTCTAAGAAAACAAAAAACGATGTGTCAGTAACTACCTCCCCCACACTTAAACAACATTGTGCCCAGTTTTATAGAAGCTTGCGCTCGAGAGAACAAATAATCATAATGAGCAGAGTGAAAAATTTGGAACACTTACTTGTCGCAGATGTGCATCGATCGATGCTCAGGACCGCATCGATCGATGCTCAGGACCGCATCGATCGACGCATCTCGTGTTTGCTTTCTCGCGGTTTAGAATGAACTGTTGCCTGAACCGCAATCCATATGGCATAAAATCATCAATCTCCAGCGGTCATGTTTCTACCACAAGCCTAACCGCATCCGACACCTGCATCGACCGATGCACAGGACCGTGTCGATCGATGATGCTCGTATTGACCTATTCTCACGCCTTGAACACACCAAAACAAGAAAAATCAAAGCAACCAAAACCAAAAACGAAAAATAAAGTAAGAACAGACTCACCAGTGGGTTGCCTCCCACTCAGCGCTTGTTTTAACTCATTAGCTTGACTATGGGAAGGAGCTTAGACTCATGGTGGATTCAACAGAGACAATGAATGTCTCTGTGAATGTCTCCTCATCCAAGGTGGTGTATAAGCAATAGGATCATGATATTTCCCAAGGAATGAGGGAATATAACCAGGGTGGGATACTGCGTTTTTCTGCATTCACAGCAATGCGGTTAGGAGGTTTAAGTCTAGCGGAATCATACCTATGCTTTGGTGGAGGTGAGATGTCAAGAGCTTTCTGCCTAACAACAGTTGCAGGCTCTGAAGATGTTAGAGCAGGCTCGGGATGAACCGTCATCTTCTTCTTTCCAGTATCAGTCACCTTAGCCTCACCGATCTGAATCTCTGGCTCCACCTCAACACTAAAGCTTTCTCCATCTATGGTTAATCTCTGCAGCTATCCATCTTGAACTGCAGAGGCTTATCTCCCAGGTGGAGACCAATCAGACCATGTCTCACATCAATAATTGCTCCAGCAGTAGCTAAGAAGGATCTGCCAAGCAGCGGAGGATCAAAAGGTTCAATCTCATACTTCATCACCACAAAGTCTGTTGGAACCAAGTAGTCTCCAACTCTGATAGGAATGTCCTCTAGGACTCCTTCTGGAATACTCTTCGATCGATCAGCTAGGATAAGAGAGATCCTAGTAAGCTGGAAATCCATCAGTCCCAATCTCACAGCCACAAAGTATGGCATGAGATTCACACTTGAACCAAGATCACACAATGACCTTTTAAATCTATCTCTGTAGATAGAACAATCCAACATAAAATTCTCTGGATCTTTTAGTTTCTCAGGAATCCTGCCTTGAATCACAGCGCTGCATACTTTAGAGATCATCAGTACACGTTCTTCATCAGTCATATTGCCTGAAAGCATGTCATTCACAAATCTCTTCATCATACGAGTGGTCTTAAGAGCATCAATCAAAGGGACTTCAAGGAGAACCTTACTCATAATCTCCTTCTATTTAGCCAACTGAAGCTCATACTTTGACTTCTTGAGGAAACAAACTTTCGGTTTATAAACTCTCTCATCAGCAGCCTTGAGCTTTTCTGTACCTGCATTCTATCCACGGACCTTGCATCGATTGATGCTAAGGGTGCGTTGGTCGATGCTAATCTTATGTGTGTCGACCCTTGCGTCGACCTCGGTCATGACTCCTTTGTTCAAATCTCCGTCAAAACTCGAACTACCCTCAGATCTTGTGTATCGATCGACACAAGAGGTGTGTCGATCGACGCGTCTCGTGGACAGAGACATCTCATCGTCCGAAACAGCATTTGTGAGTTGATTCTCCTCATGACCCAACTCGAATCTCCTCTCCACCAGGATAGCATTGACGTATTGCTTATGATTCTGAGTCATCTTTCCCTTAATATTTGCCTCAGCTTGTGTCATTCGATTGTCCAAATTGTGAACTCTGCTTGTCAGAGTATCCATCCTTCCACTGAGATCTTGGTACATGGAGTCCATCTTCCCATTCAGATCCACTGTCATCTTCTTCTGACCAAGAAGCACTTTCTCAAGCATTGCCATCATCTTATCAGACTTCTCATTAGGTGGAGGAGAAATCTGGTATGACGAAGATTAATAGTCTCTGGAGAATGAGCTGCTCTGCTGAAAGGGTCTCTGAAATGCAAGCTTTGGAGTGTAGCCAGAGGTCTGTCCTTGCTGATTTCCATATCTCTGACCTTGATAACCAGTTCCATCTATGTAATTGACATTCTTTGAATCATCAACTGGTCCAAAAGTCTCTACATCTGCAACAAAATGGACATGCTTCCCAAGCAAAAGGCTGTGGACGGAATCAATCTTGTTCTTCATCTCTGCCATATGCGAGCTATCAACCTTTCCACCTGATTTCTTCCTCTCCAAATCAGCATTCTTAGTGCTATTACTATACAACAAGTTCTCAATTAGCTGCTTAACTTGCTCTGGAGATTTGATATTGACTTTTCCATTGCTAGCAGCCTCCAAAGCCATATGATACCACAAATCAATAACTCTGAAGAAAATGCCGAGCAGCTGAACTTCAGAGAAACCGTGATGAGGGTAGTCTCTCTGGTACATCTTAAAGCGTACCCAGGCGGATTTGAGGGCCTCTGTAGGTCCCTGTTTGAAGCGTAGAAGTTCCTCTCTCAGCTGATCAGATCTAGCATCATCATAGAAGTGTCTAAGGAACTTACTCTTAACTGCATCCCTAAGTAGTCAGAGTCAGGTGGAATCTGCTTCAGCTAGTTTATAGCTTCTCCTCCAAGAGTGTTTTCGAAAAGCTTACAGTGCAGGAAGTCATAGCTTACTCCATTGTGGTTCATCCTTGTTACCAATGATTCAAACTTCTTAATATGGTCCATAGGGTGCTCATGCGGGTATCCATGAAAGAGATGATGTCCCACAAGAGTGTAATAAGAAGTCTTCAGCTCAAAATCATTCCTCTGAATGGGAGGAGGTACAATCACAGACCTGTTAGCATAAAACTCATCATGCCTGTTATAATCAGCAAGAGTCCTCCCAACTGGTGCATTAGGCTGTACATTAGCTTCTGAATTTCCTCCACCTGCACCTCCACCTTGTTGTCATGCGCCCACAGGCACAACAGGTTCCTCAACAACTGGCTGGACAATGACATTTCCATCCGCATTAACTCTCTGGCCCTGGTTGTTGTAAACATTATTCTCTAGATCCCTCAGAACACAATGTTTATCCCGAGTCAATATCACAGCATTGGGATTCAACATCTTCAGTGGCTTCTGAGCTTTCATGTTCTCTCTATCAAGCCTTGAAAGCTGCTGATTTCAAAGAAAAACAAGCTCTTTATCCGGATTACTCCTCATTGCGCGATCAAGCATGAGCTATCTGATTTACGCGAAGTGTTTCGACCGCCGCTAGCAGAGCGTCGATCAATGCTTAGTCGGGGCTGTGTTGATCGATTCAGAAGTGTGTCAATCGATGCACGTGTTCTTCTGCGAACCTGAAACGCAAGAAAAGAGACAAAACATAAGAAAAATTAGTAAAAAAAAAAGCCTAGTCTAAATTCTAAACTCAAATCTATCGAAGACTAAAAAGAGTCCCCAGCAACGGCGCCAAAAACTTGATACGCTCAGAGTTTAATCCCTGTAGTTACACTGCAAGTGCACATATATGAAATTGTAGTATATAGGGGTCTAATCCAGAGAGACTCAATAATCTTACGATAGACTACACAGTGTCGAATTAAGCTAAGCAGAGCAGAGAATAAGCAGTAAACAAAGCATAAATATAAAGTAGACGGTTTTTAAATCAATCAAGCAAAGCGTCAGGTCAAGGGGGAGTTCTCAGGAAATCAGGATACATGCAAATCAATCACTCGGGATCAAATTAAGAATGGTTCTAGAACTAGAATCACAGAAGTATAATAGACCAACTTTCGTTGCAAATATTATCTATGTCTAACAATCTAGCAAACCAACTTTCGTTGCGAGTTCTAGAGTTCTAAACAAGCATTAATCTCAGGTTCATTCGTTCACAATTTCCTAAGCCAAATTTCTTTACGAATGGACAAATTGCTCTTCTAGGTTCTTTTCTAGCAGATTAATCAACTTTCGTTGCACCAATCAATCTAACTTTAACAATCTAAGTGGCCAGTTTAAATTAAGCATTAAAATCAACCCTAGATGAAGAACTAGAAGTATGAATCCCAATTAATCAATTAACCTAATATTCCGTGAAATCCCTAATGAGAATCCCTAAACCTAACAAGTTTACTACTCAGACATGGCAATCATAACTGTTGGAATTGTGTCCAGTAATCTCGGTACTGTCTCTAGAAAGTAAGAGTATGTCAATGATCAGACATAAGTCATATAATACTGGGGGTCATGATGGCTTGCTAGAGTCCGCTCATGATCTATAAGTCTTGGACTTATTGCCTTTATTATATGATCCCATATGGGTCACACGCCTAAGCTAACAGGAAAATGTGTAGGAACGGTTTAGCAGAAGTACGGTAAAAGTGCTAGGCATTTACTGTACTTAGAGAGAATAAAACGGTTTAGGCACTGTGTGTCGATCGATACACAAGGTGTGTCGGTCGACACAGTGCGCGAATGCCGTCGAGTTAATTGGTGTTTGGGCCAAATGGCCCAAACGGAACCAGACAAGTTTTATTAGATAAAACTCGAGTTCAGAACAGTTAACCCTAACACTCCAGCCGAAAACTCTCTCTCTGCGCCGAGTTCTTCTAGTGGTCTAGCAGCCGTTTTCTGTGATCGCGTGTGTGAACCTTTGGAGGATTCATCCCTCGGTGTTTCTCTGATCTCAGACATACCATCTCTTTCCGCTGCAAACAGGTATAAGGTGAGATCATCATTTGTTTCTATTCTGAGAAGAACCTAGATCCGCATGTTTAGGTTGATATGAATCTAAGAATTGAATCAGGATCAACTAAACAATCCTTCAGTGGTATCAGAGCCAATGGTTCTGGTTTTTCTTGTTTAGATTCAAGTTTAGGATTCTTTTTCTTGTTTAAAAGTGTTTTGAATCAACTACTGATAAGAGAAACCACTTAAGTAACAAGAATTGAAACCTAAACACACATAAAATTGCAGAAACCAAGCTATATGATTTGGTAGAATGCGATTTCAAAAGGTCTGTATCGACTGCGATCGCATGGATCGATCGATACGATCGCATGGATCGGTCGATACAGTCTATCGGCTAACCCTGTTAACGCGTGAAAGCATCGATCGATGCAGGATCGATGCAGGTTCGATGTTGGTGCATCGACCGATGCGGTTGGTGCATCGATCGACACGGTTAGGGTTTTGACTCGGTTCAGTGCATGCGTGAGAGCATCGATCGATACAGGATCGATGCACGATCGATGCAGGATCGATGCTGAGAGCATCGACCGATGTGGTTGATGGATCGATCGACACGGTTGGTTCATCGATCGACATGGTTGGTTTAAGGCTCGGTTTAATTTTGATTAAAATTAATTCGTCCTGGTTTAATAAACAGATTTAATAATTTTATTAAGTCTGGTTAAACCGGTACAAGAAATCCAATGTCGAAAGAATTATTGGATTTAGTGCCTAAACCAGGATTTTCTAATTTGATTTGGTTGGACCAAATAAATTGAGAAAATCCGGTTTAGTAAATAACCGGTTGACAATTGTGGTCATCGTAGTAATTAAAATTTGGTTAGACCAATTTTAATGAACCAGACCGGTTATGTCATTTAATTGGACAATTGGGTCATGTCTTGGACATGGACCAATTCTTGGGCCTCGGGCCAAGAAGTTAAAACAATTGGGCCAATTATTTGAGTCTTTCTTCAGAATAATTTAAAATTTATTTTATAAAGAATATAAATCGATTTTAAATTAAAGTTTCCGATATTTTGAAATTAGAAAGTTTCTTAATTTATAGAAGTTTCTAGATTTGCATGATTCGGATTTTAAGAAATTTCTAAAGTTAGAAAGTTTCCGTTTTTAGAAAGTTTCCAATTTTAGAAAGTTTCCAAAAATAGTAGGTTTCCAAAAATGGAAAGTTTCCCGAAATAGTAATCTTCTATTTTGGGAATGATTTTTTTTAATAAACCTACGAACCTCAAATAATATCAAGCGTTGGGTGTCTTGTCCATTCTATGTCAGCTGTCGAAGCCCATTCAATTGTATTCATGGCCTTACAGTGTGAGGGTGTCTACTTTTGCGTGGATAAGACGGTTTGTGATTCATAAATGTCATTGGGAGTCCCAGACATTAATGATTACATGACTGTATAGTCTGGTTTTCTTGACTGGGCCATCGGGAGTCCCGGGCCTTGAGACATCAGAGTGGATTGGGCCTCGGGCCCAGATTCACAACCAAGAGTTATATCACGGATATAATTAGCCGATATAGGGCTTACCGATATAAGCTAAGGTTTGGTGACGGCCAGTGGCCCACTTTAATCTTAGTTATATGTGGATCTTGGAATCATTATATTCTATTGAGGGTAACTTTTGTTATTGAATATAATGCGTGATTAATCATATTAAATTTAATACGAGATTAATCATATTGAACATTTTAACTAATAACCTTTTTATCTATATATTTCAGCTATGACTACTACAAGCACACAAAACACATTCTCGATCCGGTCTGTTCTCGAAAAGGAGAAGCTGACTGGAACGAACTTCCTGACGTGGTCAAGGAACTTGAGGCTAGTCCTCAAGCAGGAGAAGAAGGATTATGTCCTTCGTGATCCTCTCCCCGAGAGGCCTCCTGCCAATGCCGCCAGGACTCTGCATAATGCTTGGGAAAAGCATTCGTCAGATGAAAATGATGCCTATTGCCTGATGTTGGTGACAATGACTCCTGAGCTGCAAAAACAGTTCGAGAGTGTATTGTCACCCATCGAGATAATGGCAAGCCTGAAATCGCTTTTTAAGGAGCAGGCTAGGACTGAGAGGTTTCAAACAGTTAAGAACCTCTTGGACTGCAAGTTGGCTGCGAATGCGGCAGTGAGTCCTCATGTATTGAAGATGATGGGTTATCTCGATCATCTTCAGAAACTCGACTGCCCAATCAGCCAGGAACTTGCCTGCGACATCATTCTGCAGTCATTACCTGCAAGCTATGATCAGTTCATTCTGAACTTTAACATGCATGGCTTGAGTAAGACATTGCCTGAGCTTCACGGAATGCTCAAGACTGCGGAGCCCAATTTGAGGAAAACCGCCAAGGACCCCAATGTGCTTATGGTACAGAAGGGCAAGGGGTTTAAGAAATCCTCTGCTAAGGATAAGGGAAAGGCCAAGGCTGTCCAAGTCGCGGACAAGGACACGCCAAAGCCCAAGCCCAAGTCCAAGGCTGGGCCAACTGACATATGCAGGTTCTGTAAAGAACCAGGGCATTGGAGGAGAGAATGTAAGAAATTCCAGGAAGGTCTAAAGGAATTGAAGAAGAAGACTTTTGAGACTTCTTCAACAGGTATTTTTGTTATAGAAGTTAATACAACTACTTCTGATAATACCTCATGGGTTATGGATACTGGTTGTGGGGCTCATATTTGTACTAATATGCAGGCACTCAGCAACAGTAGAAGGCTGAAGCAAGGACAAGTGGAGCTACGAGTTGGGAATGGGGCGAAAGTTCCAGCACTAGCTGTAGGCACTTACTTGTTGTCTTTACCTTCGGGATTGATTTTAGAACTCAATAATTGTTATTTTGTACCTGCTATAAGCAGAAATATTATTTCAATTTCTTTGTTGGATTTGGAAGGTTATGATTTTTCAGTCAAGAATAAATTATGTTCCTTCAATCGCAACAATTTGTTCTATGGTTCTGCCCCTCTTATGAATGGGCATTACATACTCGATCAATCCGCGCCAATTTATAACATTAATACCAAACGGTTCAAACCTAATGAGGAGAACCGAACGTTTCTATGGCATTGTCGTTTAGGGCACATAAGCGAGAAACGCATCAAGAGGCTCCATTCGAATGGACTTCTTGGCTCATTTGACTTTGAGTCATGTGAGAAATGCGAATCCTGCATGATGGGCAAAATGACACGGGCCCCCTTTAATAAACCTAACGAGAGGGCCAGTGACGTATTGGGCCTGATACACACTGATGTGTGTGGCCCAATGTCCACAAATGCAAGAGGAAACTATCAGTACTTCATTACCTTTACTGATGATTTCAGTAGGTATGGATATGTTTATTTAATGAAACATAAGTCTGAATCTTTTGAGAAGTTCAGAGAATTCCAAAATGAAGTACAAAACCAACTTGGCAAAAGCATTAAGGCTCTTCGGTCCGACCGAGGAGGAGAATACTTAAGCCAAGAATTCAGTGATCATCTGAGAGAGTGTGGGATCGTATCCCAACTCACTCCTCCCGGAACACCTCAATGGAATGGTGTGTCTGAGAGGAGAAATCGGACATTATTGGATATGGTTCGATCTATGATGAGTCACACAGACCTTCCAATATCCCTTTGGGGATATGCTCTGCTAACAGCAGTGTTCACTCTAAATAGAGCGCCATCGAAAGCAGTAGCAAAGACACCGTATGAATTATGGACTGGAGAAGCTCCAGTGCTGTCTTATCTCAGAATTTGGGGTTGTGAAGCCTATGTCAAGAGATTAATCTCAGATAAGCTTACACCAAAATCTGATAAATGCTACTTCATTGGTTATCCACGGGAAACCAAGGCTTATTACTTCTATCTACGTTCCGAGAACAAGATCTTTGTTGCCCGGGATTGTAACTTTCTTGAGAGAGAGTTTCTCTCTAAGAAAGACAGTGGGAGTAAGGTACTGCTTGAAGAAATTCAAGATGAACAGGATACTGCTCAACCTAATGAGGAAGAGCTGCAGGAGGACCTACAAGAAATTGTAGAGCCTGAACCTGTAGTACCTGAAGTTCGAAGATCCGGGAGGATCCGTCACGAACCCGAGAGATATCAAGGATTCCTCGTGACTGACTGTCATGATCTTTTGATCATTGATGGTGATGAACCATCGAACTTCAATCAAGCCATGATGGGCCCAGATTCCTCTAAGTGGCGCAAGGCCACTGATTCCGAAATGGACTCCATGTCGGTCAACCAAGTGTTTTCGTTGGTTGACTTACCCGCTGGTGTAAAAGCCATCGAGTACAAATGGATCTTCAAGAAGAAGATTGACGTGGATGGAAATGTCCAGATTTATAAAGCCAGGTTGGTGGCAAAAGGTTTCAGACAAGTTCACGGTGTGGATTACGATGAAACCTATTCACCAGTGGCTATGATGAAATCTATTCGGATTCTACTAGCAACTGCAGCTTTTCATGATTATGAAATTTGGCAGATGGACGTGAAAACCGCCTTCCTGAATGGTATTCTGGAAGAGGATGTGTATATGACACAACCTGACGGTTACATAGATCCAAAGAATGCTGGAAAAGTATGCAAGCTTCATAAATCCATTTATGGATTGAAGCAAGCATCGAGGAGCTGGAATCTTCGTTTTGATGAAGCGATCAAGCAATTTGACTTCATCAGAAACGAAGAAGAACAATGCGTGTATAAGAAATCTAGTGGGAGCAAGATTGTATTTCTTATTCTGTATGTCGATGACATACTGCTTCTCGGAAACGACGTTCCAATGCTGAAGTCCGTAAAGGACTGGCTTGGAAGTTGTTTTTCCATGAAAGACATGGGTGAAGCCGCATACGTTCTTGGAATCAGGATCTACCGGGATAGATCTAGAAGGCTGATAGGCTTGTGTCAAGATTCATACATTGACAAAGTCCTACAAAGATTCAGCATGAAGGATTCCAAGAAGGGCTTCACGCCAATGGTACATGGCACAACGCTAAGCAAGAAGCAGAGCCCTACGACGGCTGCTGAGCTTGAGCGCATGAAGAATATTCCTTATGCATCTGCAATAGGATCTGTCATGTATGCCATGATCTGTACTCGTCCTGATGTTGCTTATGCATTGAGCATGACGAGTAGATACCAGTCAAATCCAGGTGAAAACCATTGGATTGCCGTAAAGAATATCTTGAAGTATCTAAGACATACTAAGGATAAGTTCTTAGTGTACGGTGGAAGTGATGTGCTTAAAGTCAGTGGATTCACGGACGCAAGTTTCCAGACAGACCAAGATGATTTCCGGTCACAGTCCGGTTATATCTTTTGTCTGAATGGCGGTGCAATCAGTTGGAGAAGCTCCAAGCAAGACACTGTTGCAGATTCCACTACAGAAGCTGAATATATCGCCGCCTCAGAAGCTGCGAAGGAAGCTGTTTGGATACGAAAGTTCATTATTGAACTAGGTGTGATACCAGATGCGGCTGAGCCTCTGGCACTGTTTTGTGACAACAATGGTGCTATAGCTCAGGCAAAGGAACCAAGATCACACCAGAAATCCAAGCATGTTCCAAGAAGATTTCACTTGATACGTGACATCATTAATAGAAAGGAAGTCAAGATCAGCCGAGTTCAGACAGATGATAACGTCGCTGATCCGTTGACAAAGCCACTCCCAAGGCCTAAGCTCGAGTTTCTGACTGAAGCTGTAGGCATTAGAGACATTGAAATGTAATCTAAATTTGAGTGGGAGTTTGAGGGCTTTTATTTAGTTATTTGATATGTTCTTGTAAAACATTCTTATGTTTAATGAAATTATTATTTCAAGATTATTTTAACTGTGATGAAATAATCGTTCCAAAGTGATATGAACCATTTTATAGGTCATCGAAGTAAATGACTTGATCTTGAGTCATCGAAGTCATTTAGCTTGATCATGAGACCCTATATTTGATAAATGTTTTATATCATCCCGTCCCTAGTCGAAGGTTGTTGAAAATGGAACACCAACAACCGTGTGAGACTGGATTGGTACGTGACTTATGACAAAGTCTCAGTGTGTCATAGATGCGCGGCATCAAAGTCAGTACATAGGTGTATGTTTGGGAACATACGACCGGACAAGACCCGCTTATAAGAACTCTTCAGGATATTTATATCTGTGTCATAAGAGATTCTTACTACGACTATAGAGTATAGTCCTTAGACCTGAGTTCGCATGCATGTGACTGCACATGGACTGATGCACTTTGATCATTGTCTAACGCTATCGTTCTGCGATAGTTATAAGGACCTTGTTTGGGTACATTATGAAATGAGTAGTTTACAGTGATGGAACAAGACGGAATTTGTCCCTCCAATATAAATGGAGTGAATATCTCTAGGCCAATCGGAGATTTGAATACTGGAAAATGCATGGCCATGCTCAAACGGACTATCCCGAGTCGTTTGGATTGTCAGTATCAAATCAGAGTCCGATGAACAAGATTAGGCTTAATAAGGATGACACCAATCTTGCCTTATGACTAATCGAGATATTGTGACAAAAGGATTATGAATACAGAGATTCCAGTACAAGTGGGAGATTGTTGGAATTGTGTCCAGTAATCTCGGTACTGTCTCTAGAAAGTAAGAGTATGTCAATGATCAGACATAAGTCATATAATACTGGGGGTCATGATGGCTTGCTAGAGTCCGCTCATGATCTATAAGTCTTGGACTTATTGCCTTTATTATATGATCCCATATGGGTCACATGCCTAAGCTAACAGGAAAATGTGTAGGAACGGTTTAGCAGAGGTACGGTAAAAGTGCTAGGCATTTACTGTACTTAGAGAGAATAAAACGGTTTAGGCACTGTGTGTCGATCGATACACAAGGTGTGTCGGTCGACACAGTGCGCGAATGCCGTCGAGTTAATTGGTGTTTGGGCCAAATGGCCCAAACGGAACCAGACAAGTTTTATTAGATAAAACTCGAGTTCAGAACAGTTAACCCTAACACTCCAGCCGAAAACTCTCTCTCTGCGCCGAGTTCTTCTAGTGGTCTAGCAGCCGTTTTCTGTGATCGCGTGTGTGAACCTTTGGAGGATTCATCCCTCGGTGTTTCTCTGATCTCAGACATACCATCTCTTTCCGCTGCAAACAGGTATAAGGTGAGATCATCATTTGTTTCTATTCTGAGAAGAACCTAGATCCGCATGTTTAGGTTGATATGAATCTAAGAATTGAATCAGGATCAACTAAACAATCCTTCAATAACAATAGACATGTATGAAATAGAAATCATAAAGAGATTGATAAAAGAATAAAAGGGGTTCGAAATCTTCTCTCTGTCGAGTATCTGATCGGCCCCAAAAAGCTACAAATCTCTTTCTCTAAAACTCTTTGAAAGTAGAATAAAGCGTAGCCGTAAACAATGGCTTAAAAACCCTAATCTATTAGTCAAACATGATTTGGGCCTTTTTGTAAATCTGGGAAACTTCTGGGAAAAAGCTGTAAATTTCCAAGAATGCAGATTTTTGTGCGCAGAATTCCGGATCAGGGGGTGGCCGACCCACATAATGCGTCGACCGACGCACTATGCAGATGCAGCCAGTGTACTCTGTGAAATCTTTAAATAGTGCAGAATTGTTCCAAATGCTTCCAAAACGTCCAATTAAGCTCCAAATGTACCTAAACATGTAAAACACTCTAAAAGACTCCAAAATTACATAAAAGACTCAATAACAAAGACTTATATCATGGTCAAAAACCCTAAAAACCATGATATATCACACCTCCTCGATGAGACCACATCTAATTGTTTACAGAGGTCAGTATGGTGAGTTTGAATGTCTTGATTTGATTGTGGAGTTTACTTGAGAAAGTTGTTAAGTGTGGGAGAAGTACATTGTGGTCTCGATCTCTGCAGGCATGTTTTCGTGTGGATTACTAAGGTGAATGTGAATGTGATGTTCTTAGGACGAACTGAGTTTTTGTGTTTTCAAACTTATTTCTCTGATCCTGGTCTTTCGTTTACTTGAGGGCAAGCAAACGCTATGTGTGGGGGAATTGATATATCATGGTTTTTCAGGTTTTTAACCATGATATGTGTGTATAAATAAAGTCTTTTACCTGGTATTTCGAGTCTATCGAGTCTTTTACAAGTTAGCACGGGAAGGAGCGAAGTTAGGAGTTTTGGAGCATTTCTGGATCATTCTGCAAAAAGTCAAAGTTGAAGCCGTCACCAGACGTGAGTGTCACCCGAAACCACCTAGGTGTAGTTCAACATCGACCTCGGCTAGACAAAAAAGCGAAGTTTAAAGACATCTTTTGAAGAATTGCAAAAGACCCCAAATGTTTCATTATTTGTAAGTAAGTCCATGAACGTGTATTAGGCTATTAATTAGGTTTTAGCGTGTTTTCATCTCTTATCTTTTGTTCTTGCTTTGGAGATTGAGAGATATTGCTTTGGGGCTGATCTACTACTTTGTAACCTTTGAAAGAAGGATTTCGAACCCCATTATCTATATATATTCAGTCTTTCGTTTTCTATTCATCATGTGTTGTTCAATCAATATTATGTCTCATTAGTTTACCTTGTTAGATCTTGGAATTCCCGTTAGGGATTTCTTGCTCTGTTATATCTCTGGTTAATTAGGATTCACAATTAATTTATTCATCATCTAAGTTAGTCTTAAAACCAATTCTGGACTGATCACCTAGAACTTAGATCTTAGGTAACTAAATTGGCATGAGAGTGTGATTTATTATCTGAAAGAACTTAGTGTGAGCATTATAACTAATCGAAAAGAGATTTGGTTTGGGTAAATTGGAAACGGAAGAACTTAGACTTAATGCTTGTCTAGAACTTTAAGATTGCAAAGATATTTGAATCATTAGGTTGCTAGACATAGAAAACAATTGCATCGAGAGTTAAATTATTTTATACTTGTGTTTATAGTTCTTGAACTTGTGCTTAATTCGAATCCTGATTAATTAGTGTCTGGCATTGTATGATTTCCTGAGAACTTCTCTAACTCTAGTGCTTTCTCCTATCAAATCTAAAACTTTATTCACTTGCATTGTTTACAACTTTCCACCATTTGCACCTGCTTAGCATTGATAACAAACGAACATTCTATTGATAATCTGCTGTCCATTTTTCGATACCCTTGACAATGTACACTTGCAATAGACAATGTACACTTGCAAGTATTACAACATTCAAAAGGTACACTTGCAATAGATAACTAGGGATAAAATTTGACCTATCACCCCGCATAAGCTCCTCCAGTCCAATTGGACACACAACAGGTTACCTGCAAGACAAGTAGAGTCGTGAGCAAGTTGTTTGCTCAGTGAGTCGGGTTCCACCCTAACCGCATAATCAGTTCCCCACAAACCCAAAAACAATGATTACACAACCATTAATCCATATCCAATTAATAATGCGTACATAAATCATATATAGTACATGCATATGCTTTCTCGATAAACACCCCGTAAAGGCCTTTGTTGCGCATTTAATATTGCCCACATCACATCACTATTCACGCTTTTGTACCACCCGACTCCGTAGCTACAAAGCCTACAAAACAACTTGGTCATTAATCACATACACACATCCAGCTGCCTTAAAATACCAGGGCGCTTGGATTAAATGTATTGTCATACGGTGCACAGACATAGTCTGCAATCCCGTCTCTTCGTTCTCAGTCACACTGGTGGGTTTTCAAATTTCCAACAAAAAATCTTCTCTTGCACTTCCCTCATAATGCATAATTATAAAATTTTCTAGTTCGAATAAAACTACTAATTTATAGCATAATTATTCTGCATTCTAACCGCCTAGGCCTAACAGCCAACATGCTACATTCCATTATCATCAAACCAAACACGGCCATTATCATGGATCAATAATCATCATAATATCTCTTATTTGTCTTGCAGTAAAGCAACAAGCATAACCGCGACTCACCTTAGCCTTTCCGTACAAGATAATGATAGCATATGGTTCCCGTCGGTTCACAGATCTCTTAGATAAAGTCGATGTTCTAAGATGGTCTGGGCATAATTAAGAAAATATAAGCTAATATTTGGATTCGGGACGGGGAAATAAGTCGTGAAGGAAAATTTTAGCTTAAGAGACGTACCCAAAGATTTTCCGTCCTGAGATGCTCGATAATTTCCCGATGACCTCTAAGCTGGTCGGTTTCTCTTATACTAATTTTTTCAATTAGGTTTCGTGTTTGGATCTTAATTTATAATAAATGGGAGGTCTCCTATTTATACTAAAATAAAAGGAACGTTCTGACTCATCAGGCCGCAAGACCACCTCCGAAATTGCATATGTCGGTGCCGGAAAAGTGCATCATCGCAACCAAATGAAGCAGGACAAGAGGTATCCAGGCCACGCATGCAGGTGAAGCAGGACAAACAAGAGAAGCAGGAGAGCAAGCAGGTGAATCACGAAAATCTTCTGAAGCAAGGATGGCATTGTCCAGCTTACATGCTTCTGCCTCCGATTAACCGAAACGTCATGTTCGAAAGCCCCGATTAACACAACTGAAATACCCACGACCAATTCCTTATTTTACCATCTTAATAGCTTTTCCATACTTCATTATTATTTTCACATTCGTCCTGAAACAAGTCCAATAGCCTTGACTTGAAGAGTTCCCGACAAATGCCCCGATCAATCCGCACAATCTAAATGGCTTTCCATTAATCTAAAATCAACTCATGTGGATATCTTAGCTTCATTAAACCTTAATATCCTGATAGGTTTCACCAAAAATTCTATCGGAAGAGGAAGAAGAATGCAGGTGTTGGAGGTTCAAAGGCGGGAAACATTGTAGCTGATACAGCTGAATCAGAATAAAAGAAGGCAAAGACTCTGATCCATTTAGAGGGTTTGCTGTTATTTGCATTACGAGAGAAGAGCTGACTTAAATACTTTCGTTTGTTCAATTTGGATATTTTTCATGCTTGAATGTTGTTGATTCTGGACGTGATGAGTCTGAATCCCACAATCGTGATGAGATCGGCGAAGAGGATTACATTCTTATGAGATTGTAATCTGATTCGTACTTCAAGCTTTGTGTCTTTCAATTTCAATAAAACTCAGCTCTATTTCTCAGATTTCAGTTCTTAATCGATTTTTTACAGAAGTTCAGATAGCTAAATTCTATCATTGGTGCGGTGAAACTGGTCGATCCATTACGCTATGGCTATGATTATGTCACCATCGATGCGGCGATGACTGGAGGAAGAAGAGAAAGCGGAACAACTTAAATCGGTGCTGAAAATCTTAGGGAAACAACCGTTTAACATCAATCGCGACGATAGCTCATCGTCACCGCCACGAACAACGCAACAGCATCATCAGGTACCGTGGAAGTCGTAACACCATTGGGATGACGATCTATTAGGTTATCGAGCTGGTTCCTTGAATTTAGCAACTCGCAATAGCATGCTAAAGAAGATTGAAATGCCTAGTTGTGATGGAACTCATTTGAGTGAATGGATTGCGTATATAGAGCATTTCTTTGTTGTTGGAAGGTTCCGAGAAGAAGATAAGCTGGAGTTGGTTGCATTGACAGTTGATGGCAAGGTCAAACGTTGGTTTGCTTGGGTTATGAAACGGGGAGGCTTCCGTAATTGGATGGATTTCAAACAGAGACTGTTTTTACGATTTTCTGAATCTATTGATGAGGAACCAGACACATGCTTGTTCTCTATCAAGCAAACAGGGTATGTGGCTGATTACATTTCGGAGTTTGAGGATTTGTCGGCTCAAATGACGGGGTTAGAAGATAAACATCTTGAGCGTATCTTCTACAGTGGCTTAAACACTGAAATCAAAGAGCTGATACGAATGAAGGATCCAGTTGGTTTATCAGGTTTCATTGCAGCAGTATTACGAATGGAATCCAGTGCATTTTGCAAGGTAGTGGGAGATTCTGTGTCGTCTCAGGGCCGTGAGAGTGGTACTAAGCTGGGGGCGCAGGGGAGAAACATTTATAATCAGAACCGTGTTAGATGGGATCGGTCTAAGCTGAATCAGTGATTACTGAGGAAAATGTTAATCCACAGCAACAAGGGATGCGTCCAAGAAAGAAATATATTGATGCGAAATTAGATGCAATGCGTCGGGACAAAGTTTTCTTTAAGTGTAAAGCTCCATGGTCCAAGTCGCATGATTGTCCAAATAAGGCTTTGCGTGTGTTAACAGTAATCAACGGCTTAGATATGGAAGTACTGAACTCTACCGTGGACGATTGTGATGAAAATCTACAGGAATGCACTCAAGAGTTCTGTACCTTATCGTTTAATTCGTTCTTGGGCATTACATCACCAAAGACGACTAAGCTCAAAGGAAGAATGAGTCGAAGAGAAGTGATAGTCATGCTCGATAGTGGAGCATCTCACAACTTTATCTCACCTAAAGTTGTGAAGAGGTTGCAATTGAGACTTTCTGCAGCAAGCAACCTATATGTGTTGTTGTGAAATGGTGTCAAGGTTTCTGCCTTTGGTATGTGCCGTGATGTCAGTTTCCAACTAAATCATATTGATTTCACATCAGACTTCATTTCTCTTGAACTGGGAAGCGTTGATGTTATCCTTGGTGTTCAATGGCTTGAAACCTTAGTAAGTGCGAAGTTGATTGGAAGACACATGAACTTGCATTTACCTATAAAGGCAACCGAGTGACTTTATTGGGAGACCCGTCGTTACATTGTCAAAAGTTGTCGTTCAAGTCATTGACACCAATATACGGCTCTCATTACACACGAAGGGAAGTGGTGTGTATGAGTGCTGGCGTAACATCATCGAAACCAGAGGATTGCTTGGAACTTACTGAATTGCTATATGAGTTCCAAGACATATTTGCTTTACCAACAACATTGCCACCATTTCGAGGACAGGAACACGCCATTAAGCTGATTGCTGGAGTTTCAGCGGTGTTGGTACGTCCTTATCGTTGCCCTCATGCTACCAAACTGGTCATGGAACAAATGGTTAGTGAGATGTTAACGTCAGGCATAATCAGGGCTTGTACAAGTCCATTTTCCAGCCCTTTTTTGTTGGTAAAGAAGAAGGACAGTTCTTATCGTTTCTGTGTCGACTACAGGGCATTAAACCGCTCTACGATACCTGATAAGTACCTGACTCCTGTCATAGACCAATTATTGGATGAGTTACATGGTGCTACGGTTTTCTAAAAGATTGACTTACGGTCGGGTTATCATCAGATTCGTATGGTAGAAGAGGATATTCAGAAGACAGCATTTCAGAATATTGAAGGCCATTATGAGTTTTTGGTAATGCAATTTGGCTTGACAAACGCCCCGGCGACGTTCCAAGCCTTGATGAATAAGATCTTCAAGCCTTTTATGCGCCAGTTTGTATTGTTTTTTTTATTATATATTAATTTACAGAAAGACCATGGCGTTGCATCTGGAACACTTGCATGCAGTCTTTACTGTGTTACGAGACCATCAGCTATTTGCTAACCAAAAAAAGTGTTCTTTTGGTGTATATCGAGTTGATTATTTGGGCCATATCATTTCAGCTAATGGTGTAGCCACTGATGTGCGAAAGACTGAAGCTATGACTGCCTGGCCAACTCCCTCGAATGTTAAACAGTTGCGTGGTTTTCTTGGGCTCACTGGCTACTACCGCAGGTTCGTTAAGAATTATGGTTTGTTGGCACGTCCTCTAACCAGTTTATTGAAGACAGCAATGAGTCGGGCTCCGGTATTGGCACTCCCTGATTTTGATAAGGTTTTTACTATTGAATCGGATGCTTCTGGTTTTGGTGTAGGGGCAGTGTTAATGCAGGAAAAGAATCCTATCGTGTTCTTTAGCCATGCCCTTATGGCGAGGGAGCAATTAAAACCGGCTTACGAAAGAGAATTGATGGCAATAGTCTTGGATGTGCGTAAATGGAAGCACTATCTTATTGGCAGGAAGTTCTTGGTCCATACTGATCAAAGAAGTCTCAAATACCTATTGGAACAGAAAGAATTTAATATGGAATACCAAAAGTGGTTGACGAAGCTGTTGGGTTTTGATTTTGATATCGCGTATAAACCGGGGTGTGAGAACCGGGCTGCTGACGGGTTGTCTAGGAGTATGTCGATATCTGCATTGTTGCTGGCTCTAACAGTGCCTTTTGTGCTTCAATGGGAGGAATTATATAAAGAGACTGAAGAAGATGCAGATATACAACAATTGATTGGTCAGGTGGAAGCAAAGCGGTCGTCAGTGTTGAAGTACCATATGGTTCAGGGACGTTTGTGTTATAAGAGAAGGCTGGTGATCCCTAAAACCACGGCTTTCATTCCTTTAATCTTATCTGAATGTCATGATAGCAAAGGTGGAGGCCATTCCGGCGTCCTAAAAACCTTAAAGCGAGTGCAGCTTTCATTCCATTGGGAAGGTATGCATCAGCGGATTCAAAAGTATGTGGCTGAGTGTGCTATTTGCCAAACTCATAACATTCTACTTTATCTCCTGATGGTCTCTTTCAACCTCTCCCTATTCCTAATCAGATTTGGGAAGATATTAGCATGGATTTTATTGTTGGACTTCCTACTTCCAATGGAGTGAATGTGGTGTTAGTTGTGGTGGATAGGCTGAGTAAATATGCTCATTTTATGGGCTTGAAACATTTGTTTACCTCATTGGATGTTGCAAAACAGTTTGTGGCAGAAGTTGTCCGTCTCCATGGTTTTCCTCGAAGCATTGTTACGGAAAGAGATAGCACATTCTTAAGTTCCTTTTGGAGTGAAGTATTTAAGCAAGCGGGGACACACTTGAAATACAACACGGCCTACCATCCACAGACAGATGGTCAGACCGTAGTTCTCAATCGCTGCTTAGAAACATACCTTCGTTGTTTCGCTTCATCTCATCCGCGGACGTGGTATCAGTTTTTTCCATGGGCTGAATTGTGGTATAACTTGTCCTTCCACACTTTGTTGATGACTACACCATTCAAGGTGGTCTATGGCAGGGATCCTCCACATATTATACGGTTTGAGCAAGGCTCCACTGCTAATTTTGAATTGGAAAAGGCGTTGGTTGAATGAGACGAGATGCTGGTTCATTTGAAGCAGAATTTATTGAAGGCACAGGATATGATGAAAGCACAGGCTGATAAGCACAGGCGTGATGTTGAGTTTGCCATCAGTGATATGGTGTATCTGAAGCTACGTCCGTACAGGCAGCAGTCTGTGGCTCGTCGCTTTTGTGCAAAGCTAGCTGTGAAGTTCTTTGGTCCTTACCGTGTACTGGAAAGGTTGGGACAGACTGCTTATCGCTTGGCTCTTCCACAAGAGTCTCGCATTCATCCGGTATTTCATATATCACAGTTGAAGAAGTCTTTAGGTGATAATGTACTGAGTCAACAGTTACCGGAGGCTTGTTTGGATCCGGTTATATCATGGTCTAAAACCGGTAAAAACCATGATATATCATTTATCAGTGCTCTTCCCGTTATGGGGTGTACTTTGTACACATTCCATGGACGCACATGAGGTAATAGGGGTCTCTACCACTCCCGTGACCACTTCGGAGCTACTAGCTCATCCTCAGTTTATTATTCTTTTTTTTTTTTTTTACTTTAAGAGAAGGGGAGAAGGGAACCTTACTTGGACAGGTTTACAAGCTGTGTCAGAACTAACAGAGGAATCCGACTCAAGGTATACCAAGCCCTTAGGTGAGAAAATTAAGTCAAAATTAAGGGCGAAGTCAGTAAAGGATCCTCTGAATACCTGACTTGATATGGGTGTCCTTAGTAGGCTGATCCGCATTGGGTTTTCTAATAGTCATAGATTGATCCTGCAACTTCATCCCAATGGTTACTTAAGTTCCTGCAAGTGCCGTTAACTTCTCAAAAATTCATTGTTTCCTACTTAGACAGTTTTGACTCGATAAAACAAATTTTTTTGGACTGAGCTAGAAAAACAAAAGCGTGCGTCAGTAGCTACCTCCCCCACACTTGAAACACACTGTCCCCAATGGTGTCAAGCCTAGGATTGGTAAAAGAAATCGGAATGAAAACAAACCGAAAAGGGTCAGAACACTTACCTGTCGTCTATCTGCGTCGATTGATGCCACGAAGGTGTTGATCGATGCAAGGCGATTATGCCCACGGTTAAGTAGATTAACCGGTGTCTGATCCGCAATTGAACCGACAAACCGTAAATCGCAACTGCATCGACCGATGAACAATGTGTGTCGATCGATGCAATGCGATTCGGCCTGTTTCTCACGCCTCTGAACTCACTTAAACAGAAAAAACAAAACACCAAAATCAAAACGAAAAATGAAAACAAAAACGAACCTAACAGTGGGTTGCCTCCCACTTAGCGCTTGTTTTTAGTCATTAGCTTGTCTATGCGATGGAGATCAGACTTATGGGGGATTCAACAGAGACTTGGAATGTCACAGTCTCTTCATCCAAGGTGGCGTATAAGCATTCGGATCATGAGATCTCCCAAGGAAAGAGCAAACAGAACCAGGGCGGGAGCGAAGCTTGGGTGGGATTCTGCGTTTTCCTGCATTCAAAGCTGAGGGATTAGGAGATTTGAGTTTAGAATATCCATACCTTTGCTTTGGTGGAAGAGAGAGATCAGGAACTTTCTGCTTAAGAGCAGTTGCAGGATCATAAGATGTTAGAGCAAGTTCAGAGTGAACTGCCATCTTCTCTTCTCCAACAGGAATCTCTGGTTCCACTTCCACACTGAAGCTCTGTCCATCAATGGTGGATTTCTGCAGCTTATCCACCTTGAACATCAATGTCTCATCTCCCAGGTTGAGATCAATTAGACCATGTCGCACATTAATCACAGCTCTAGCAGTAGCTAAGAAAGATCTACCAAGTAGTAGAGGATCATCAGGTTCAATCTCGTACTTCAGCACCACAAAGTCTGTCGGAATCAAGTAGTTCCCAACTCTGACATGAACGTCCTCAAGAACTCCTTCCGGATATCGCTTTGAACGATCAGCTAGGATAAGAGAGATCCTAGTAGGCTGGAATTCCACCATTCCCAATCTCTCAGCCACAGAGTATGGCATGAGATTCACACAAGATCCTAAATCACACAGAGAACGCTTGAATCTGTCCTTAGAGATGGAACAGTCGAGCACAAAGGCTCCTGGGTCTGGTATCTTCTCTGTAATCTGAATCAGCTTCTTTTCCATCACTTTTATGCAGTTAGCCACTTCCATCTCCTGTTTAGACAGCTTAGGAACCTTAGGATATGGCACAGAGGGCTTATAGACTCTGGTCCTGTCTGGGATTTGTATCGACCGATGCACGGTGTGTGTCGATCGACACAAGGCGATTTCGAGCAATTTCATCAGACGTATGATAGGTCAAGAATTATTCCTATTCTAACTGCAAGTGCACAGTGATGCAGATGTAGTACTTAGGGTATCGAATCCACAAGGACTCCGGTCACACGATAGATTATGAGTAATTCGGATTGAAAATAAGCGAAGCAGATTGTAAAGCAGTAAACAAAATAGCGAGTAAACAAATCAAGCAAGGCGGTTGTAAGCAATCAGACAAAGGCGTCAGGTTTCGGGAAGTTCTCAGGATATCAGGAAATCAGATTAACAAACAATCAGGATTCAGTCTATAGCGTTCTTGAACTAGAATCACAGAAGTAAAACTAACTAGCTTTCGCTGCGATAATTATCTATGTCTAACAACCTAGCAAACCAACTTTCGTTGCGAATCCTAGTGTTCAAAACATGCATTAATTCCAAGTTCGTTCGTTCACAACTTCTCTAAACCAAATTTCTTTGCGAATAGATAAATTGCTCACCTAAATCAGATCTAGTTAATTAACCAACTGTCGTTGTGTAAATCAACCTAAAATCAATAATCTAAATGGCCAGTTCAGATTAAGCAATGAGAACAGATTAGATGAAGAACTAGATGATGAATCTAAATATACTTGTTGTTCTAACATTCTTTCAAATCCCTAATGTGAATCCCTAACCTAACAAGAGATCTACTCAGACATAGCAATCATAACAGAAAACATAGTCAAAATAAATATCATAAAATAATCAAGAGAATAAGAACACGGGTTCGAAATCAAGTCTCTTTCGAGAACAAAACCAGCCCCTAAAATCTCCTAAACTCTCTCTAAGAAAAGCTTAGAATAAAACTTAAGTCAAAAGCGTCACCTAACAAGTGTCTGTAAAACCTAATTATATTGCTAATCACGTTTTGGGGCTTTTTTGTAAATATCAGGAACTTCTGGGCAATTGTGCAATTTCTTCATTCTTCATAACTCTCGCGAGAAAGGCCCATAACGCATGTGCATCAATCGACACCAAAGGTGTGTCGATCGACACAACTCTCAGATATCGACAGTGAACTCTATCTCTCGGGTTAACTCTCTGTAATGCTCCAGAAAGTGCCATAATCACCAAATCTATTCCAAACGTGCTTGTACCTAATAAACACCTGAAAAGACTCTAAACGCAGTAAAAGACTCGATAAATAAGACGTATACCATGGTTAAAAGCCCTAAAATCCATGGTATATCAACTCCCCCACACTTAGCCTTTGCTTGCCCTCAAGCAAAACAGAGAACTAAAACATGTAAAGAGGTTTGAAAACTTTCAGAAACTCTTTTTATCCTAGAAGCAACAACACTCAGATTCACCTTAGTAAGCCACTGAAAGAATCAACTGCAAGACATCAAGACAAACATGTACTTCCCTCACACTTAGCAAATGTCCTAAGTAAACTCCACAATCAATCCAAGCAATTCAAATTCACCCTACTGGCTTCTTAAAATATTAAGTGCGGTCTCACCTAAGGATTATCGATCAAAAGGCACATGGATTCTTACTTTATCAGCTCTAGACCACCACACTATCTTTTTCTGGTTCCTTTCTTCTCTTTTCCCTTCCTTAGCATTCTGATTTTTCCCCATTGGGTATCATTTTTTTCTTATCAGTGCTCTTCCCGTTAAGGGGTGTACTTTGGACACATTCCATGGATCGCACAGGAGGTAATAGTGTTTGCTACTACTCCCGTGACCACTTCGGAGTTACTAACTCATCCTCAGTTTAATACCTTTTTTATGGAAGGGGAGAAGGGAACCATACTCGGATAGGTTTACAAGCTGTGTCAGAACTAACAAAGGAGTCCGACTCAAGGTATACCAAGCCCTTAGGTGAGAAATTTAAGTCAAATTAAGGGTGAAGTCAGTTAAGGATTCTCTGAATACCTGAATTGATATGGGTGTCCTAAGTAGGTTGATCCGTATTGGGTTTTCTAATAGTCATAGATAGAACCTGCAACTTCATCCCAATGGTCACTTAAGTTCATGCAAGTGCTGTTAACTTCTAAAAAAATTACTGTTTCTTACTTAAACTGTTTTGACTCAATAAAACAAATTTTAGAAATAGGACTGACTCTAAGAAAACAGAAAGATAGAAGTCAGTACCACCTCCCCCACACTTGAAACACACTGTCCCAGTAGTGTCAAACTAAGGTTCGGTAAAAATAATAGCAAAAATGTTGATGGGTGTGTTAAGTTCTGTTTTATTTTTACCTATCTCGCTCATGCAACGATCGATGCGCATAAATGCGTCGATCGCTGCAAGGCGATTTTACATGTGTCGATTGTTGCTCAGGTCCGCAACGATCGCTGCAGTGCGATTTCTCGTGTTGTGACGATTGACACAATGTTGTGTCGATCGACGCACTGCGATTTCTCGGATCAGTCAGCAAGTCAGCAGGTTAGTCCGTGAGAAATTCTCAAATTTTGAACCTGAAAGCTGAAAATCAATGTAGACAAGCAAAATCAAAGCAACAGATAGTTCAAATGCAAGCATATCATCCAAAAACATAAGCATCCTAAGTAATCAAAAGAAAAAATGCAAAAGAAAATGAAATACATAACCGATGTCTGGAAATGCCACTACTCTCACTCGTCATCTATCCCAGCATAAGGATCAATGTCGCTGGTGGCCTCAGGAGAGCGATGTCGACGTCGACTGGCAGGAACGGGCTGATAAACCTGTGGCTGTCTCCTGCAAGTGCAGCCACGCATCCACTCCCAGATAGTCTTCAGTATCCCATCCTGACGCTCTCTCCACTCAGTCTCAGACATCTCTCCCAAAGGGACCGATGGAGATGGATAAGGACCAATGTCCTGTGTAGCAGGAGCAGCAGGAACCTCGGGTGCAGGAGTAGAAGCAAAACTCTGAGCAGATGGTCCCAGTGCAGAAGAAGAAGAAGCTCCTAGAGGGTGAGCCATCGTAGGAACGCCGCGTCTCAGGTTCCCAGGAGGCTCAAAGCGCAAGGCCTCCAAGGTATCAACTCTAGTAAGCTCAGCAGCAGGAAGCTTCACACACCACTCATCTGCCTCCCAACAGTGGGGATCCTGAAATGCTGGAAAATGGGAGTGAGTAAACTCCCTACGGACTCAGTCTTCTTCCCAGAAAATGGCTTAGTCTTCAGCTCGCACAAATGGTCTGCAAAAACTGCTCCCAAATTCAGCTGGGGAGCTGGATCTTGCAACGGTGTCTCCTCGAACAGGTGACTCACTCCAGTGTATAATAACTGCAACTCCAGCTTCCTTTGCTTGTTCACCTCAGCCTTGCAAAGGAGAGTGTATCCCAAAATGCGCCCTACATACCGCAGGACCGGATGGCGCAACTGTATCTGCTTTGTATGGCGTTAGTTATACACTTCACAGCCAATGTAGTCCCAGAAAAACCGACAGCTCTCGGTATCCCACTCTCTAACGAGAGAGCCATGAGTGGCCTGATCGTCAAAGCCATAGATCCTGCAGAGATCACGAATGCTAATACGATACCTGTGTCCGTCGCACATGAATGTGAATGTGCCCTCTCGAGCTTTCCTGAGAACAAGATCCCTGTAATAGACGCTACAAGTGGACAACAGCTGTCGCACCAAGTCAGGATAGAGATCATAACTCCTCATCGGCATCGTCCCTAGCCCTATCTGTCGCGTAACCTCTAGCACATGACTGTCAATCCCAAGTATCCGACAGGCCTGGTAGTCTGCAAATCGCGTAGGCTTGAGAGTCATGTCATGCCACGCGTTGTAGAACAGTGTGTCATAATCGTCCCAAGTCTCAGAAACTGGTCTATCCAAACACGCATCACTCTCAGTCTCTGTCTTAGCATCATTAGCCCATACTCTAGTCACAGGAATCTTGTCTTGTTCTGCTTTCGGCCAAGGAGATCGCACTGTGCCAATCTCGCCAGTGTAAGGAGCAGGCATAGGAGATGTGCGTACGAACCAGTCGGCAGGTGGTTCATCATCAGCAAGCACATTCCGTCTCTTCCTCGGTGCCATCTGAAATAAAAGACACAGGAAATGAGGCCATGTTAGTCTTGTTGAATATCCTGTGAAATCGCAGAGCAACGATCGTTGCACAAGTGCGACGAACGTTGCAAGGCGATTTTACAGTCGCTAAGTAACGATTCAAATCGCTCCCAAATTCGTTCCACAATCCTCTAAATAGCATGAATCCATCACTAATCACCCTAAATCAAGTTTATAATAGCATGGAATCATCATTTTCAACCCAAAATTCTCTAATCCTAAAACCCTAAAATCGAATCCGAAAATGAATAAATTAAGATGCATTACCTCGGATTTTCTTCGAATGGGTTAGAGATATAGATAAAGCGTGTAAAAACAAGCAGAATAGCACTTTGAATCAACAAAAACGATGAATAAAAGAGTGATTTAGGGAGATGGAGTCTCGTGTGTACGGACGGCGAAGTGGAGAGGAAGAGAAGAGAAAAGGGTTTTGGGCACTTACCTGGTCGTGGGTGCAACGATCGTTGCTGATGAGCAACGATCGTCGCTATTGAACCGGTTCGATTCCGGTTTAGCTCAACGTACCTTAATTTTGCAATTTTAACCAATTGCAACGACCGTTGCACAGGACCGCAACGATCGTCACAAGGCGATCCCATCTCTTTGTCATTTTCTCCCTGCAATGACCGTTGCACATGTTGGCAACGATCGTTACACATCTCCAGACTCGTGTTCTGTATCCAGAACTAAGCAAAAACAAAACGAAAACGTGAAATCCTAAGAAAAACACCAAATATAAGAAAGAAAACACTAAAACCTAACAGTGGTTTGCCTCCCACTCAGTGCTTGTTTTAAGTCATTAGCTTGACTATTGGTAGGAGATCAGACTCATGGGGGTTTCAACAGAGACTTAAAATGTCTCTGTGAATGCCTCTTCATCCATGGCGGTGTGTAAGCATTATCAGCGTGAGACCGTCCAAGGAACGTAGGAAGAAATTCAGGGCGGGAGTGAAACTTGGGTGCTGTAGAGCGTTTCCCTGCATTCACAGCAATGGAGTCCGGAGGTTTAAGTTTAGAAGGTGCATACCTTTGCTTTGGTGGAGATCTGATGTTCGGAGCTTTCCGCTTATGAGCAGTTTTAGGCTCTGAAGATGTTAGAGTACATTTCTGAGGAACCACCATCTTCGTTTCTCCACTATCGGACGCTGTAATTCCACCAATCTGAACTTTATCTTTCAAATGACCCCCAGTTGAGACCATCTTCCTCGCATGTGTCAACACACAAGGATGGACTCTCGAAGCGTTAGCTGGTGAGTCTTCAATCATCTCCTTATCTACCACTACCATGCACTTGTCTACATCTCGCCCATGTTTAGACCTTATAGGAACTTTTAAGAATGGTATTGGAGGTTTGTAGATCATTTCCTTAATAATTCCACGAGAAACAAGTGAGGCTGATTTTTCACGGTATGCAACGGTCGATGCACTTGGTGCAACGATCGACGCAGATAGTTCATCTCGAGTTCCAGCTTCAGTCTCGGGTTTTTCAGCTTCTTCCACAAGTTCAGCAATCTTAAACTCAAATTTCTCTCCTTGGCTCTGTCCATTATCAATCTGAACTTTCCAAGCTCTGATGTGGGTGTCCATGACACTGAAAGTGGGTTGATTGGCATTGATGGATTTTAAAAAAACACCAATGTCAATCTCCATTGAGTCTGGTCCGTCGAAGCTCTCAAACTCAGGGATTTTAGTTTCGAATTCCTCTTTGTTTTCCACAATTTCCATAGCTTTAACTTCAAGATATGATCCCTGATTCAGCCTATGGTCAACCTGAACTGAGGTGGCGTTGACATGAGCTTTCTGAGCATTCTTCTCTTTGGCAATATTTGAAATTTGATCCACCTGTGTATCCAGCAGTCTTATATGAGTGTTCAAGGACTCAAACTTACCATTCAAATCAGTGTACAAGGTCTCAAGCTTCGAGTTGAAAGACACAGTGGTTTGTTGTTGTCCCTCAAGACACTACTCCATCATGACTTCCAATCTGCTCTTATGTGTAGTGTGGATCCTAAAACCCACACTCTGATTTATAAAAAAGGTGGGCTAGATTCTTGGTTAAACGTAATCAACGAGCTGACAACAGTGAAAAAGTGGATTTATATTGATTTGAAGTGTGTGAACAATAAGAACTCGAGCTACAGAGCGATTGTGAGTCTTAATGCTAGGTCTAAGTATCAGAATGAATGATCCCCCCCATTCTCGAGTCGTCGAAGCCTCCTTTTGTAGCCTTGATCTTCACAACTGCTTTCCTTGATTTCCGGAGTTAGCTTGAACAACTCGCATGATTCCTGGGATCGTGCGCTCAACCCGTCTCTTCCTTCTTAGCCGGTCAGTTGCTAACGGTTCTGCTCGTCACCTGTCGAGCTCTACTCCGAAGTCGGAGCCTCCTTTGTTGAGTTGGGCTTGGGCCCGAGTGCATATGGGCCTGGTCGTCAAAGCTGGATGAAGCCTTATCCAGCCAATTCACTTGGGAGTGAATTTGGGCCCAAACATTTGCCCCCAGCTCTTTAAGCGGACTCCCGAGCTTGAAGGGCGAGATCTTCTTGGGAAGGCCCACGGTCTTCTTGGATAAGGCTGAATCTGGCAGTTTGAACCGCGCCAGAGATATTTGGACGATTTGGCTTCTCGCATGCACCGTTGGATGGAGCGCAGAAAGTAATCCCGCCAAAACGAGTGGCTGGGATGAGAGCGTGATGCCAGTCGCGCGCGTATGAAGCGCGTAAAAAGATGCTCGCGTGATTTGACGGTTGCGATACGCAAGATTTTGAAAAGATTTTAGGAGTCCCGAGGTTGCGTCATTATGACGTCTTTATAATCCACCTCCTCGTGAACCCACTCTCCAATACACAACCGCCGTTCACAAGGTAACTTCTCCACTTCTTCTTTATAGCGCTTGTTCTTCCTTTATCTTTACGCTTCTATTTCTCTCTCTTTTGCGGTTTTTCTCTCACATGTTTGCGAAGAGGAAACTGCTTTCTTGAGATCTTTAAACGATGTCAAAATCGAGTTTGGTCGCGGTCAAAAAGGAAAAGCAGGTGGTCGAAGAAGAAGAGTACGAGCACCCCATTCCGACTACGAAGGTGGAGGATATTGAGGGTCTGTATTTATCGTGCGGCCTACCGAGGTCGGTGACGCTGAAGCTTCTTGATCCCGGAGAAACACCGGAATCGGTTAGGACGGGTTATTGCTGTGCCTATAAGGCCTATTTCGAGAAATGCAACC
Source organism: Orychophragmus violaceus (assembly GCA_030180135.1). Lineage (NCBI taxonomy): Eukaryota > Viridiplantae > Streptophyta > Magnoliopsida > Brassicales > Brassicaceae > Orychophragmus > Orychophragmus violaceus. The sequence continues at coordinate 98,552,656 of CM058237.1, read as the reverse complement.
TGGTCTTTCCGATTCCTCGTCTTCTGTTGGTCGTACTGGGCGAACTTGGGATGGCCCTTCCGCAGCTAACCCCAAACTTCATCCGCTATCTCATCGAGCTATTGGTTAGGGCCCGAGAGGAGGGATTTTCGTTCGATTTGTCTTTTCTTCACGATTTGTGCTCAATCAAACATAACTCGGCGACGGGACTCTTTTACCTCTCTCCTCGGAGAAGTTTGGCGGTCTTGGTGGCAGTGCCGAACCGGGAGGATCGTTCGAGGGAGCGGCCCATCTTGTTCAAGCTCGATCGTCATTCAATCGGGGATTACGATCCCTCTAAAATCGCGACCGCATGGTCGGAGTCTGTTGGTTAGAGATAATGTTTAGCTAGGGTTTCTTTTATTGCATGTCGGTTTTGGCCTTATCGGGAGATATCTGAGCGTTTATTTTTCAATGTTTGCAGAGATCCCAGAGAGGTTTGGAATAACTCCCGCGATCAGGAGATTAACAGGCATTCTCGGTTCCAGAGACGTGCTCTGGACTTCTTTTAATTTCGACAGAGTAAAGCGTGCACTTGAGCTTCCGGAGGCAATAGAGCTATTGGAGACTCGTCCTGCTCCGGCCCTTATCAGTGAGTGTATACGCGCTCTTTTCTTTTATAGCCTGGATGTGAGTCTCACCCCTTTTTCTTTTGTTTCATAGCTTCCCGGGAGCATTCGCTTTTCGAAGCCGCTTCGCCGAGTACGACTCACCCGAAGAAGAAGATTAGGATACGTCCCACCGTTTGCGAGTCATCCAAGAGGCCCTCTGAGAAGGCGACTTCTGACCGTTACGCGCCTATCCGTGCTGGTCAGCTGAGCGACGCTTTAGCCGGTGCTATTAACGACGGGAGGTCTGGAGGCGTTCCTACGCCGCCTCCGCGTCGGGACACGGAGTCTGGGAAGGAACCGAAAGCTGTACGCCCCGACCAAGTGATTCATCTGAGTTCCAGGGCCACCGGAACTGATTCCTCGGTGCAGCCCTTGAACAAGAAGCCTCAATATGAAAAGGAGGCAACTGCTGGGTCGGGCTCGTCGCATGCTTCGGGGTCCAAACCGTTTCATTGGAAGTTTGACCACACTAAGGATTTCCTGATCACGGATGATCCTGACGGACTCGCTCATTTTCTCCGTCATTGCAAGGCCGCTGGGTGTTCTCTCCCTTCGGTGAAGAACCTGATAGGCCGGGAGTTGTACGTCAAGGCGATGACTGGTAAGGGAAAAGTAGTTCTTCGGGCTTTTATTTCCTTTTTCCTTTTCTGTCCTCCTTTTTAAATGCTGGCTTTCTGTTTCAGGCTTTGGAGGCAGACAACCAGCTCACGGCCTTTTATGAGCAGAGTCTCAGGTCTGTCCCTCGTTAGGAGGAGCTCGAGTAAGCTCAGAGCGTCGTGCATCAGTTGACCACAAGCCTCAAGGGTTGCCAAGAGGAGATGAAGCGTTGCGAGGCTCAGCTTAACGTTGTGAATTCCGAGCGCTCGGTTGTTGTGGAGAGGACGGTCACTCTGGAGAAGCAAACCAAGGAACTCCTTGAGAAGGCTGAGACTGCGATCCGCTCGGCCAGGCATGACGGAATGAGGATCAGGGATGGCCACTACTACGGCATGTTCGAAGCTCATAAGGACAAGTTTGAGAGGAAGAAGAAAGAAACAGACTGCGAGATGAAAGTCCAGGAAGTGGAGGCCAATATCGAGCTGATAAACCATCTGCAAAGTGAAGTGACTACTCTCGAGGAGGAACTTCCCAAGCTGTTGGAGCAGAGAGAGACTTTTGCGAAGGAGTTCGAAGCCGCGCAGGTTTCTGACTTCTCTCTGAGTGTCGAGCTGCGTGCCATCCCTCAGATCTCAGATGATCCGGTGATGCGCGGGGCTCGCTCTACGGGATTCAACGAGTTTGGATCAAACGCTGAAATGATGGCAGGAGCTGCAAGTACCGGGACGAATCAAGCGGCCGAGATCGGAGTCCAGGAGAAGCAAGGTGTTGAAGCTGGTGGTGAGGAGCAGGACTGGTGACTGCTCCTTTAAATTTTTAATCTTTTTTTGGAATTCCCTAAAGCCCCCTTTCGGGCTAAAGTTGAACTCTTTTTAATTTTGCTTTTGGTGTTTCCCGGGAGGGCTTTTATCCGTAACTCTTTTTGGCTCGGGTGAGCCTTTTAATGCATGCTTTTATGTTTATGTTTTGTTTGAGCTTGGATCTTAAGTTAGCAAAATATCGAGGTTCGCTTATGCGTTGCTAGTTTGCAAGTTGAACCTTCGGGTCGCGGAGTAGAACTTCTTAGTTTGTTGCTTAGTCTGGCCAGACGTTCTTTGTGTTTTAGAGTTCGTTTTGCGACTTAGCGCCCTTTTTAGTTCGCTATGGTTCGGATACCTATTTAACCCGTGCGGAGCTGTTTAGGGTTTACTTCCGAGTATGTTTGCGAGTTGCGGGCTTTGAAAGATTGCTCTGGAGAGATCTTCTGGAGTTATAGTTCACGAAACACTTAAGATTTTAAGACTTAGCGTATTTGTGAAGTAGCACTTGTGTAAAGTAAGACTTTGTTTGACATGTACTTTGGAGTTTGCTAAGGTTTCAAGACTTAGTGAATTTGTAATAGCTTGTGTTGGCTGTAATGAAGCTTGATAGGAATTCGAAGCGATATGTAATGAAAAATTCCATTAATGTACACTCCAGAGTTTACATTGATGTATTGGGTGATAACCCTATACTCCTCCCCCCCCTCCCCGAAAACACGAAAAGGTAGATGAAAGAATTTTAAGTTTTTGGGTGGAGTGACTGCACTCGAGGTTCGAGCTGCCTACGTACCCTGCCAAGGGATCAAGCCTAACGTAGTTCGATTTTTGGTGAGTACTCAAGATTTGTATAGCTTGAGGTTCATGGCGTTCCATGGCCTCTTCACGGGTACTCCGTTTTTGAAATTCATGAGCTTGTAGACGCCGTCGCGGACTATCTCGGTGACTTTGTAGGGTCCTTCCAAGTTGGTCCCGAGCTTCCCGGCGCCTGGCTCTCTGGTGTTTCCGTAGACTTTGCGTAATACTAGATCTCCCACGATAAACTTCCGAGGTCGGACTCTGGAGTTGTAGTATCTGGAAGTTGATTGCTGATAGTTTTGCATTCGTATTAGCGCTTGGTCCCGTTGTTCCTCGATCATATCTAGACGATCTCGGAGCATTTGTTCGTTTAGTTTCTCGTGTCTCAGGCTCAAATCCCTTCTGATAGTCGGAACTGATACCTCTGCAGGGACCACTGCCTCCGTCCCGTATGCTAACGAGAACGGAGTTTCACCAGTCGCGCTGTGAGGTGTTGTGAGGGAGGCCCATAGGACTCCCGGTAGCTCCTCAGACCATGTAGACTTCTTAGATTCGAGTCTCTTCTTGAGGCTACTGAGTAGTGTTTTGTTCGCAGCTTCCGCTTGACCATTTCCCTGAGGATACCTCGCGGTCGAAGTGGTCAGGCGTATCTTCCAAGTTTTACAGAAATTCCTGAAAGCTCGGGAGATAAACTGCGAACCGTTGTCAGTTACTATTTCATAGGGAAGCCCGTGTCGGCAGACTATATGTTCCCAGATGAAGTGTCGCACTTTGATTTTTGTAGTCTGCTGGTAGGCCTTAGCCTCTATCCACTTAGTGAAGTAGTCAGTTAGTACCAGGAGATACTTTTGTTGCTTTGGTCCTGACGAAATGAGAGGACCTACTATGGCCATCGACCATCTCATGAAGGGGTATGGTGCAGAGATCGAGGACAGTTTTTCCGCAGGCTGGTGTATAATTGGTGCGTGCTTTTGGCATTTATCGCATAGCCTGGTGTAGTTCTCGCAGTCTGCGATCATAGTTGGCCAGAATAAACCTTGTCTTTTGATGCGGATAGCTAGGGCTCGTCCTCCGGAGTGGTTGCCGCAGGTACCTTCGTGGGTGTTTCCCATTACGGCGAGAGCTTCCACAGCATGCACACACCGTAGGTAGGGTTCCGCAGTACTGCGTTTGAATAGGTTATCGTTGATTATGCAGTACCGGGCTCTACGGGCTTTGAGCTTTCTGGCTTGCCATTTCTCGTCGGGGACTTGGCCAAGCCGGATGTAGTTTAGGATTGGCTCTCTCCAATCCGGCATGTTCAAGAATTCCGCATCCGGTTCTTCGGTTTCCGGCTCAGATTCCTCCTCTTCGGCTGGAGGTTCGGGAATTTTCTGGACACTACGGAGACCGATATCGTAGACTTCGGAATCCTTCGACGCTGTTTCCGGCCGAGCTTCAGACTCCGGAGCTCTCGTTGGGGTTTCCGTCTGGACCGAAAGAGACGTGGTGGACTGTTCTGGAGCATGTTCCTTGAGTGCCGCGTCGATGCTTGGTTTGTTTATCCCTTCGACGGGTATGATTCTTTTGATCTTGGGGTAAGACGTTGAGGCTAATGCTGCCAGAGCGTCGGCGGAGGAATTTTCCCCTCGGTTCTCTCGAGTGTGAAGTTTTCCAACTGGTTTGCCAACTCGTGGGCTACCTTGACGTATGTCTCCATGCGCTCATCTTTAGTCTCATATTCGCCGTGGTACTGGCTTGTAACTAACTGTGAGTCGCTGTAGGCGTGGACTTCGCGTGCTCCGATCACGATCGTGAGTCGGAGTCTAGCGATGAGCGCTTCGTATTCGGCTTCATTGTTGGAGGCGCTGAAGCCGAGTCTGAAGGATTGCTCCATTACCTCTCCCGTAGGAGTTATGAGTTTTATTCCTACTCCGGAGCCGTGCTTGGACGAGGCTCCGTCTACGTAGAGAGTCCAATATTTTTTCTGATTTTCCCCCTCCGAGGTCGTAGGTGGGAGCTCAATTATGAAGTCCGCTAGGACTTGTGCTTTGGCGCTCATTCTGGTGCGATACTCGATGTCGTATTCGCTTAGTTCGATCGCCCACTTGGCTAGCCTACCGGATTGACTCGGACTGTGGAGTATAGTCCGTATAGGCTGTGATGTCATCACTACGATGGCGTGCGACTGGAAGTACGGCCTCAGTTTTCTGGCTGCCATTACTACCGCGAGCGTGAGTTTTTCCATTGCCGGATACCTCGTCTCTGCGTCTATGAGCGTTTTGCTTACATAGTATATGGGTTTTTGCTCGTTCTGTTCCTCGCGAACCAGGACTGCGCTCACCGCGGCGGGCGAGGTCGCGATGTAGAGGTACAACGGTGTGGATCCTAAAACACCCACACTCAGATTTTAGAGTGTTTAGGTGAGCTGGTTTATAAAATTGGTGGGCTAGATTCTTGGTTGAACGAGATCAAGGAGCTTAACAATGATGAAAAACGGATTTGTATTGATCTGAGTGTAAGAACAATAAGTACTCAAGCTATAGAGTGATTACAAAGCTTTAGTTCTAGGTTGGAATGTAAAAATGAATGATCGGGTCCCCTCTCCAGTCGTCGAAGCCTCCTCTTATAGCCTTCTTCTCCACGACTGCTTTCCTCAGCTTACGGAGTTAGCTTCAACAACCTGCGAGATTCCCGGGATCGTGCGCTCCAATGACTACTCCTTCTTCGTCGGTTTGTTACCAACAGACGGGTTCATCGCCTGTCGAGCTATACTCCGAAGTCGGAGCCTCCTTTGCTGAATTGGGCTTGGGCGCGAATGCATACGGGCCTAGTTGCTAAGTGCTGGATGAGGCCTTTTCAGCTAATCCACCTGTGAGTGGATTTGGGCCCAAACATTTGCCCCCCAGCTCTTTAAGCGGACTCCCGAGCTTGAAGGGCGAGATCCTTCTGGGAAGGCCCACAGTCTTCTTGGATAAGGCCGAATTATAACAGTTTGAACCGCGCCAGAGTTTTTGGACGATTTGGCTCTTCGCATGCACCGTTGGATGAAGCGTAGAAGATAGTCCCGCCAAAACGGGTGGCCGAGATGAGAGCGTGGTGTCAGTCGTGCGCGTCTGCAGCGCGTCGAAAGATGCTAGCGCGATTTGACGGTTGCGATACGCGAGGTTTGAAAAGATTTTTCGGAGTCCCGAGGCTGCGTCATTATAACGTCTTTATAACCCACCTCCTCACGTACCCACTCTCCAATACATAACCTCCGTCTACAAGGTAACTTCTCCACTTCTCCTTTATAGCGCTTGTTTTCTTTTCTTTTTTTTTACGCTTCTATCTTTCTTCTCTTCTTGCGCTTTTCTCTTGCTCGTTTGCGAAAAGGAAAGCTGCTTTCTTGAGATCTTTTGCGATGTCGAAACTGAATTTAGCTGTAGTTAAAAAGGAAAAGCAGGTGGCCGAAGAAGAGGAATACGGGCACCCCATTCCGACTACGAAGGCGGAGGATATCGAGGATTTGTACTCATCGTGCGGCGTGCCGAGGTCGGTGAAGCTGAAGCTTCTTGATCCCGGAGAAACACCGGAATCGGTTAGGCCGGGTTATTTCCGTGCTTATAAGGCCTATTTCGAAAAATGTAACCTGGTCTTTCCGATTCCTCGTCTTCTGTTGGACGTACTGGGCGAACTCGGGATGGCTCTTCCGCAGCTAACCCCAAACTTCATCCGCTATCTCATCGGCCTGTTGGTCAGGGCCCGAGAGGAGGGAGTTTCGTTCAATTTGTCTGTTCTTCACGATTTGTGCTCGATCAAACATAACTCGGCGACGAGACTCTTCTACCTTTCTCCTCGGAGGAGTTTAGCAGTCTTGGTGGTGGTGCCGAACCGGGAGGATCGTTGGAGAGAGCGGCCCCTCAAGTTCAAGCTTGACCGTCATTCAATCGGATATTGCGATCCCTCTAAGATCGCGACCGCGTGGTCGGAATATATTGGTTAGGGATAGCATTTAGCTTGGGTTTCTTTTTTTTTGCATGTCGGTTTTGACCTTATCCGATGGTGCCTGAGTGTTTATTTTTCCATGTTTGCAGAGATCCCGGAGAGGTTTGGCATAACTCCCGCGATCAGGAGATTAGCAGGCGTTCTCGGCTCCAGAGACGTGCTCTGGACCTCTTTCAGCTTCGACAGAGTAAAGCGCGCACTCGAGCTTCCGGAGGCAATAGAGCCATTGGAGACTCGTCCTGCTCCGGCCCTTATCGGTGGGTGTACACACGCTCTTTTCTTTCATAGCCCGGGTGTGAGTCTCATAAATCTTTTTGTTTTACAGCCTCCCGAGAACACTCGCTTTCCGAAGCCGCTTCGTCGAGTACGACCCAGACAAAGAAAAAGACGAGGAGACGTCCCACTGTTCGAGAGTCATCCAAGAGACCTTCTGAGAAGGCGACGTCTGGCGGATACGCACCCATCCGTGCTGGCCAGTTGAGTGATGCTCTGGCTGGCGCGATTAACGATGGCAGGTCTGGAGGTGTTCCGCCGCCTCCGCGTTGGGACACGGAGTCTGGGAAGGGCCCGGAGGCTGTACGCCCCGACCAAGTGATTCATCTGAGTTCCAGGGCCACCGGAAGTGATTCCTCGGTGCAACCTTTGAACAAGAAGCCTCGATATGAAAAGGAGGCAGCTGTTGGGTCGGGCTCATCGCATGCTCCGGGGTCCAAACCGTTTCACTGGAAGTTTGACCACACGAAGGATTTTCCGATTACAGACGATCCTGACGGACTCGCTCATTTGCTCCGCCATTGCAAGGCTGCTGGATGCTCGCTCCCTTCGGTGAAGAACCTGATAGGCCGGGAGCTGTACATCAAAGCAATGACCGCCAAGGGAAAGGTAGCTTCGAGTCTTTGCTTCTTCTTTCCCTCTCTGGTTTTTAATGCCCATTTTCTGTTTCAGTCTCTGGAGGCGGATAACCAGCTCACGGCCTTCTATGAGCAGAGTCTCAGGTGTGTCCCTCGTCAGGAGGAGCTCGAGCAAGCTCAGAGCGTCGTGCACCAGTTGACCGCGAACCTCAAGAGTTGCCAAGAGGAGGTGAAGCTTTTCGAGGCTCAGCTTAACGTTGTGAAGTCCGAGCGGTCGATTGCCGTGGAGAGGACGGTTGCTCTGGAGCAGAAGGTCAAGGAACTCCTTGAGAAGGCGGAGGGTGCAATTCGCTCGGCTAGGCACGATGGAATGAGGATAAGGGACGGTCATTATTATGACATGTTCGAAGCTCACAAGGACAAGTTCGAGAGGAAGAAGAAGGAGACGGACTGCAAGATGAAGGTCCAAGAGGTGGAGGCTAATATCGAGCTGATAAACCTTCTGCAGAGCGGAGTGACGACCATCGAGGAGGAGCTTCCCAAGTTGCTGGAGCAGAGGGAGTCTTTCGCGAAGGATTTCGAGGCTGCGCAGGTGTCTGACTTCTCTCTGAGTGCCGAGCTTCGTGTCATTCCTCAGATTTCCGAGGACTCGGTGATGCGCGTGGCTCGCTCCGCAGGCTTCAATGAGTTTGGATCGAATGCGGAGATGATGGCAGGACCTGCGAGTACCGGAGCGACAAAGGCGGCGGAGATCGGAGTTCGGGAGGAACAAGGTGGTGAAGGCGAAAAGGCTGGTGATGAGGAGCAGGGCTGATGGCTGCTCCTTTTTAATTTCTATTTTTTTGGAATCCCCTAAAGCCCCCTTTTGGGCTAAAGTTGAACTCTTTTTAATTTCGCTTTCGGTGTTGCCCGGGAGGGCTTTTATCCATAACTCTTTTTGGCTCGGGTGAGCCTTTTTAATGCACGATTTTATGTTTATATTTTTGTTCGGGTTTGGACCTTTTAGTTTAGCAAAATATTGAGGTTCGCTTATGCGTTGTCAGTTAGCATGTTTAAACCTTTAGGTCGTACGAACAGAACTCTTGGTTTAATTGCTTAGTCTGGCCAGACGTTCTTTAGTTTTCAGAGTTCGTTCGATGACTTGGAGCCTTTAGTTCGCATTAGTTTTGGATACCAGTTTGACTTGTGCAAAGTCGTTTAGGGTTTACTTCCAGGTTTGGTCGCGGTTGTAGGCTACGGAAGATTACTCTGGGCGAATCTTCTAGAGTTATACTTCGCAGTTGCTAAGGTTTCAGGACTTAGCGTTTTTGCGATTTGTGATTGTTTATATCCTGAGTTGGCTGTGACGAAGACTCGAAGTAACTCGTATAAGGTTGTACTTTATTAACACGTACTTAGAAGTTTACAATTGCTAAGGTTTTAAGACTTAGCGTATTTGTGCTAACTTATTTCCGAATGTAAACTTCAATGTCGACTCGTCGTATGACCCAGAGCTTGCATTGTCGTATTGGGTGATAACCCTGTACTCCCCCGCTAAAAAATGAAAAGGAAGAATGAAAGGATTTCTGAGTTTTTGGGTGGAGTGGCTGCACTCGAGGTTCGAGCTGCCTACGTACCCTGCCAAGGGATCAAGCCTAACGTAGTTCGATTTTTGTGAGTACTCATGAGTTGTATAGTCTGAGGTTCATGGTATTCCATGGTCTCTTCACGGGTACTCCGTTTTTGACATTCGTGAGCTTGTAGACGCCGTCGCGGACTATCTCGGTGACTCTATAGGATCCTTCCCAGTTGGTCCCGAGTTTCCCGGCGCCTGGCTCTTTGGTGTTTTCGTAGACTTTGCGCAGTACTAAGTCTCCCACGATAAACTTCCGAGGTCGGACTCTAGAGTTGTAGTATCGGGAAGTTGCTTGTTGATAGTTTTGCATTCGTATTAGCGCTCGGTCGCGTTGTTCCTCGATCATGTCTAGACGATCTCAGAGCATTTGTTCGTTTAGTTCCTCGTGTCTCAGGCTCAGGGCCCTTCTGATAGTCGGAACTGACACCTCTGCAGGGACTACCGCTTCCATCCCGTATGCTAACGAGAACGGAGTCTCACCAGTCGCGCTATGAGGTGTAGTGCGGGAAGCCCATAGGACTCCCGGTAGTTCCCCAGACCAAGCGGACTTTTTAGAGTCGAGTCTTTTCTTGAGGCTATATAGTAAAGTCTTGTTCGCAGCTTCTGCCAGACCATTTCCTTGGGGATACCTTGGAGTCGACGTGGTCAGGCGTATCTTCCAAGTTTTGCAGAAATTTCTGAAAGTTCTGGAGATGAACTGTGAACCGTTATCCGTTACTATTTCGTAGGGGAGTCCGTGTCGGCAGACTATGTGGTCCCAGATGAAGTGTTGTACTTCGATTTCTGTAGTTTGCCGGTAGGCTTTAGCCTCTATCCACTTGGTGAAATAGTCGGTTAGGACCAGGAGGTATTTTAGCTGTTTTGGTCCTGACGAGACGAGAGGTCCTACTATGTCCATTGACCACCTCATGAAGGGGTATAGTGCGGAGATCGAGGACAGTTTCTCTGCAGGCTGGTGAATAATCGGTGCGTGCCTTTGGCATTTATCACACAGCCTGGTGTAGTTTTCGCAATCTGCGATCATAGTTGGCCAGAAGAACCCTTGTCTTTTGATGCGGATGGCTAGGGCTCGCCCTCCGGAGTGGTTACCGCAGGTGCCTTCGTGGGTGTTACTCATTACGGCGAGGGCTTCCGTGGCGTGCACACATCGTAAGTAAGGTTCCGCAGTGCTGCGTTTGAATAGGCAATCGTTGATTATGCAATATCGGGCGCTTCGGGCTTTAAGCTTTCTGGCCTTCCACTTTTCGTCAGGGACTTGGCCGTGTCGGATGTAGCTTAGGATTGGTTCCCTCCAATCCGGCCTGTTCAAGAATTCTGCGTCCGGTTCTTCGGTTTCAGGCTCGGATTCTTCCTCCTCGGCGGGAGGTTCGGGAATTTGCCGGCCGCTATGGAGACCGATGTCGTAGACTTCATGGCATTCCGGTTTCTCCGGAGTTTCTGTTGAGTTTTTTGTTTGAACCGTCGTGGACTGATCTGCGGTATGCGCTTTGAGTGCCACGTCGATGCTTGGTTTTTCTATCCCTTCTACGGGTATGATTCTTTTTACCTTAGGGTCGGACGTCGAGGCTAATGCTGCCAGGGCGTCGGCGGATGAGTTTCCCCCCGAGGTATTCTCTCGAGAGTGAAATCTTTTAACTGATCTGCCAACTCGTGAGCTACATTGACGTACGCTTCCATGCGCTCATCGTTAGTTTCGTACTCTCCGTGATACTGGCTCGTAACTAACTGTGAGTCGCTGTAGGCGCGTACTTCACGCGCTCCGATCCCAATTGTGAGTCGGAGTCCGGCTATGAGAGCTTCGTACTCGGCTTCGTTGTTAGAAGCGCTGAAGCCGTGCCTGAATGATTGCTCGATTACCTCTCCTGTGGGGGTTACGAGTTTGATTCCTACCCCGGAGCCATGTTTGGACGAGGCTCCGCCTACGTGGAGAGTCCAGTAATCGTTATGATTTTGAAATCCGCCAGGACTTGGGCTTTAGCGCTTGTCCTGATGCGATACTGGATATCGTATTCGCACAGCTCGATTGCCCATTTGGCTAGTCTGCCAGATTGGCTCGGGCTATGAAGTATAGCTCGTATAGGCTGTGATGTCATCACTACTATGGCGTGTGACTGGAAATATGGCCTTAGTTTCCTTGCCGCCATTACCACTGCGAGCGCGAGCTTTTCCATCGCTGGATACCTCGTTTCCGCGTCTATGAGTGTTTTGCTCACGTAGTATATGGGCTTTTGCTCGTTCTGTTCCTCGCGGACCAGGACTGCACTAACGGCGGCGGGCGAAGTCGCGATGTAGAGATACAACGGCTCGCCCTCCACAGGTTTGGCTAGTATCGGAGGTTCGCTAAGGTACTTTTTGAGTTCGTTCAAGGCGTTTTCACAGCCCTCGTCCCATTGGAACTTTCGGTTTCCTTTGAGGAGGTTGTAGAATGGTAAGCATTTGTCTGTAGACCGAGAGATGAAACGGTTCAGAGCTGTTATCCGTCCTGTTAGCCTTTGTACTTCCCTCGTGTTTTTCGGGGAGGGCATCTCCAGGAAGGTCGCTATCTGTTTTGGGTTTGCTTCGATCCCTCGCTTTGTTACCAGATTCCCGAGGAATTCTCCCGAGGGCACTCCGAAGGAGCACTTGGCGGGGTTGAGTTTCATCCCGTATTGGTTTAGAATTTTGAAACACTCCCGGAGCTGTGCTATATGATCTCTCTCTTTGGAGGACTTTACTAGCATATCGTCAATGTAGACTTCCATTGACTTTCCGAGCTGATCGGCGAACATTTTGTTCACCAATCTTTGGTAGGTGGCTCCGGCATTCTTTAGGCCGAAAGGCATCACCTTGTAGCAATAGGTTCCGCGGTCGGTTATGAAGGCTGTTTTTTCTTGATCCTCTGGGTTCATGAGTATTTGGTTGTACCCAGAGAACGCGTCCATAAAGGACAGTAGTTCATGTCCGGCGGTGGCTTCCACCAGACGATCTATATGCGGTAGTGGAAAGCTATCTTTCGGGCATGCCTTATTCATGTCTGTGAAGTCTATGCAGACTCTCCACTTCCCATTTTTCTTTTTGACGACGACCGGGTTGGCTAACCAGTCTGGGTATTTCACTTCCCTGATCGACCCGACTTTCAGCAGTCTATCGACTTCGTCGTTAACAGCTTTGGCTCGGTCTGGACCGAGCTTGCGGCGTTTCTACTTCACGGGTTTGAAAGTTGGATCTACGTTCAGCTCAAGTGAGGTCACGTCGATATCAATTCCTTTCATGTCCTTTGTGGACCATGCGAATGTGTCTACATTTTCTTTGAGGAAGTTGATGAGCTCTTCCCTGGTGGCTTTCAGGAGTTCCGACCCGATGTTTAGACATCTTTCCGGGTTCTCGTCGTCAATGCAAACTGCGACCACCAAGTCTTTTCGCGGGCCTCGGACTGTTGGATCGTTGTTACGTTTCGCAGTCCGGGAAGCGAGCTCTTCCTCTTTCTGTAATTGCTATACGTTCAAGGTCTCTAACTGTTTGAAGAAAGTAAGGTAGCATGACCTTGCGGCCTTTTGGTCCCCGTAAATTGTCTTTATCCCCGCAGGGGTTGGGAACTTCACACATTGGTGATAGGTGGAAGGCACTGCCTTCATGGTATAGATCCACGGTCTACCTAGTATCGCGTTTTATGGGGCTGGTTTGTTTACTACTACGAACTCCAAGATTTCATGTTGCCCCCCGGCGATGGATGGGAGCTTTATAGTTCCCATCGAGTAGGTGGTTTCACCGTCGAATCCGGTTAGGGGGGTTCTCCCTCCGGTCAACATCGAATCTTTGAAGCCCATTTTCTGAAGGCGTCGTAGAACAAGAGGTCTACCGAGCTCCCGGTGTCAATCTTGACCCTCGAGAGTTCGAACCCTACTACGTCGAGTCGGATCACTAGGGCGTCATCATGCGGTTTGTCGAGTTTGAAAGTTTCGCTTTCAGAGAATGTTATGTGAGTGTTTGGTCCTTCGATCGGGACCATTTCTCTGACCTCGTTCACAACTCGCCTCTGGTGAGCTTTGATCGAGTTAATCGAATCCCGGCAAAACCTCGAACCTCCGGATATGAAGTTTATGGTTTTGGGGAGGCTCGAATTACACAGTCCGAGCTTAGGCAAGCACTGGACGGCCGGTTTCTTAGGAGTTAGGGGTGGTGTGATGACCGATCTCATCGATCCCCCGCATCGAGCTAAGCCGAAAATCGCGTCTATGCGTTTGCGAGAGGGGACCGGGGAATCTGATCCCTCCTTCTCTGGAGTTCTCTCGCGTTTAGATTGCGAATTCTTTTTGTTTCTCGACTTGCTTTTCCCTTTGTCTTTCTTTTCTGGCTCTTTTTCCTCCGGCTCCGGAGTTTCCGCCTCACCGCTATCTTCATTAGCTGCCAGTAGGCGGTCTTTGGACCTGCACTCGTCGGAGGAGTGTCCATTTTTGTCGTGGTATTTACAATACTTGTTTGCATCGTAAGGCTTGCGCCACTGAGGTTTGCTATCTACCGCCAAGCAGTGCTGCCCCTTGCCAGAGGATTCCTTTTTACCGGTTTTCTTCTGGCTTGACTCTTCTTTTTCTGCAGCTACGGTCTCTTCGTACTTTGCGTAGTAAGTAGCTTTGTGCAGTGCATCGTCCAGAGACGTGCATGGCCAAACCGCGAGCTCTTTTCTGAACTCCGATGTGTACAGGAGTCCATTTTCCAGGGCTGCGATTGCTATGGTCTCGTTTGGGTCGGCTATGCGCGACTTAACCTCTCTGAACCTAGCGATGTAGGCTCTGAGAGTCTCGTCTGATCCTTGCTTCAGAGCCCAGAGGTCGGCTTCCGAAGTTTTCTCTTCGATGAAGATCGAGTATTGCTTTAGGAAAATCGACACGAGCTGTGTGAAGTTATCAATCGAGTTTCCTTCTAGACTAGCGAACCATTCTAGTGCGGTTCCGGTGAGATTTTCGGCAAAAAGTCTGCAGTACCCTGCTTCTTTTTCTTCATCGGTGAGGTGCGCCCGGGAGACCGCGAGCCTAAAAGCTCTAACGTGGGCCTTCGGGTCCGCAGTTCCCGCATATTCTGGGATTTTGATCTTCCAGTATTCTGGATCCTCGCACTAGCGATTCTGTCCGTGAATGGGGTTCGACGGGTCTCCTCGATAGCCTGATCGATGTCCGGAGCCACGCTTATTGCCGAATGGACCGCGGCTTGCAGACGTTGGAGCCTGGCATATATGCCTTCGTCGTTTATATCGGTTCGTTGGTCGAACATAGAGAGTTGCGTGCCCCGCGGACGTGCGTTGTTTGGTCCTCTAGTTCCGGCTTGTTGGGCTATCTCGCTCGGGGAAGGCCGAGCAGTGTTAGTCCCTGGCTCTGTTACTGGAGGACGTGTGCTGGAGGCGAAGGCTGATGCCTCTAATGCCCGGTGCCTGTTTGTTTCGTAGCTTGAAGGCATGGGTGGGGGAGTCGGTAGCCGCCTCCCATCAGGGGCTGTAATGCCCGTTGAGGTCGAAGCCATGGCATTTGAGTTTGAAAGTGTATTTCCCGAGATCGGGCTAAACACCGGATAGCCGATGTTTCCTGCCACAGTAGTCTGCCTAGGAGCCTCGGGAGTTACATACTCCTCCTCGAAGTCCAGACGCATGCGAGGTAACGGACTTCTCGCGGAGGTATCTGCCGTAGTCCCTGTGACGGGCCGTGGCCTTCTTCCGAGGTTTAGCAGACTCTTGTCGTGCATATCTAGCCGGGCTAGTACGGTCCGTTGTGTGACTTCTAGATCGTGCGATCTGTCGATTAGGACTACTAGCATTTTACGGAGCTCCGCCATGCCGTCGGTGACGGATCTCGTCAGGCTCGCCGAGTCAGGGCGAGTCTGCGGAACAATCCGAGGAGTTTGCACGTCCCCTTGGGAGCGATCCTCGGACCGTATCCAGGTTCGAGAGTTCGTTCTCTCGGTTGTCTGTGAAGTCGAGCCCGGAGGCGCGACTCCCGTTGGCTGGGATGCAGGGACGCGATTCACTGCTCCGGATCCTGCTTGAGTCAGTGCTGACTCTGATCCGGTATTCCCGGTTTGAACGTTTACGTTCGTCTGGTCAAGATCTTGTGATCTCGGTGATCCGATCGGAGACGTTGCGTTGGGATCCATCTCCACGCTAGTAGGCTGTTGATCAGGTTCGTGTGTAAAGAGTATCTATGAATCTTCCCCACAGTCGGCGCCAAAATGTGGATCCTAAAACCCACACTCAGATTTTAGAGTGTTTAGGTGAGCTGGTTTATAAAATTGGTGGGCTAGATTCTTGGTTGAACGAGATCAAGGAGCTTAACAATGATGAAAAACGGATTTGTATTGATCTGAGTGTAAGAACAATAAGTACTCAAGCTATAGAGTGATTACAAAGCTTTAGTTCTAGGTTGGAATGTAAAAATGAATGATCGGGTCCCCTCTCCAGTCGTCGAAGCCTCCTCTTATAGCCTTCTTCTCCACGATTGCTTTCCTCAGCTTATGGAGTTAGCTTCAACAACCTGCAAGATTTCCGGGATCGTGCGATCCAACGACTCCTCCTTCTTCGTCGGTTTGTTACCAACAGACGGGTTCATCGCCTGTCGAGCTATACTCCGAAGTCGGAGCCTCCTTTGTTGAATTGGGCTTGGGGGCGAATGCATACGGGCCTAGTTGCTAAGTGCTGGATGAGGCCTTTTTCAGCTAATCCACCTGTGAGTGGATTTGGGCCCAAACAAACGGCTCGCCCTCCGTAGGTTTAGCTAGTATCGGGGGTTCGCTGAGGTACTTTTTGAGCTCGTTTAGGGCCTTTTCGCAGTTCTCATCCCATTGAAATTTTCGGTTTCCCTTAAGGAGGTTATAGAACGGTAGGCATTTGCCCGTGGATCGGAAGATGAAGTTGTTCAGAGCTGCTATTCGTCCTGTTAGCCTTTGTACTTCCCTCGTATTTTTTGGGGAGGGCATTTCTAGGAATGTTGCTATCTGTTTCGGGTTCGCTTCAATCCCTCGTTCGGTTACTAGATACCCGAGGAATTCTCCCGATGGTACTCCGAAGGAGCATTTGGCTGGGTTGAGTTTCATCCATTACTGGTTTAGGATTTTGAAACACTCCCGGAGCTGTGCAATGTGGTCGCTTTCTTTAGACGATTTTACAAGCATATCGTCGATGTAGACTTCCATCGACTTCCCGAGTTGGTTGGCGAACATTTTATTCACCAACCTCTGGTAAGTAGCCCCGGCGTTCTTTAGTCCGAAAGGCATCACCTTGTAGCAGGAGGTTCCGCGATCGGTTATGAAGGCTGTTTTCTCTTGGTCTTCTGGGTTCATGAGGATTTGGTTATACCCAGAGAACGCATCAATGAAGGGCAACAGTTCATGCCCGGCTGTGGCTTCTACCAGTCGGTCTATATGTGGCAGTGGAAAACTGTCTTTCGGGCATGCTTTGTTCAGGTCCGTGAAGTCTATGCACTCTCCACTTCCCATTTTTCTTTTTGACTACGACCGGGTTGGCTAGCCAGTCGGGGTATTTCACCTCCCTGATTGATCCGACCTTTAGCAACATGTCGACTTCGTCGTTTACTGCCTTAGCTCGGTCTGGGCCGAGCTTACGGCGCTTCTGTTTAATTGGCTTGAATGTGGGGTCCACATTTAACTCGTGTGAGGTGACGTTGATGTCGATCCCCTGCATGTCCTGTGTGGACCATGCGAATGTATCTATGATTTCTTTGAGAAAGCTGATGAGCTCGTCCCGCGTAGAGCTCTGGAGCTCGAAGCCGATGTTTACACATCTTTCCGGATCGGTGTCGTCGATGCAGACTGGGACAACCAGATCTTTGCGGGGGCCTCGAACCGTCGGATCGTTGTTACGCTTCGTTGTCCGGGTCGCGAGCTCTTCCTCTTTCTGTAATTGATATACCTGCAGAGCCTCTAGCTGTTTAAAGAAAGTAAGGTAACACGACCCTGCGGCCTTCTGGTCCCCGTAAATTGTCTTTATCCCCGCAGGGGTCGGGAACTTTACGCATTGGTGGTAGGTGGAAGGCACTGCCTTCATGGTGTAGATCCACGGCCTACCGAGTATCGCGTTGTACGGGGCTGGTTTGTTTACTACTACAAACTCCAGGATTTCCTGTTGCCCCCCGGCGATAGACGAGAGCTTTATAGTTCCCATCGAGTAGGTGGTTTCGCCGTCGAATCCGGTTAGGGGAGTTTTCCCGCCGGTCAACATTGAATCCTTGAATCCCATTATCGATCATTACTCTTGACAGCTCGAATCCTGCTACGTCGAGCCGGATTACTAGAGCGTCGTCGTGTGGTTTATCGAGTTTGAAAGTTTCGCTTTCAGAGAAAGTTATGTGCGTGTCTGGTCCTTCGATTGTGACCATTTCTCTGGCTTCGATTGCGACTCGTCTTTGGTGAGCTTTGATCGAGTTGACCGAGTTACGGCAGAATTTTGAACCTCCCGATATGAAATTTATCGTTTTGGGGAGATTCGAGCCGCACAGTCCGAGTTTGGGCAAGCACTGGTGGGCTGGTTTCTTAGGAGATGGGGGTGGCGTGACGACTGACTTCATCGATCTCCCGCATCGAGCTAAGTTGAAAATCGCGTCTATACGTTTGCGAGAGGGAGGTGGAGAAGCCGATTCCTCTTTCTCCGGAGTTCTCTCACGTTTATTTTGCAAGTTTTTCCTGCCTTTTGACTTGCTCTTTCCTTTGTTTTTCTTTTCCTGATCTTTTTCCTCCGGTTCTAGAGTTTCTGTTTCGGCGCTAGCGTTTTTGGCCACTAACAGGCGGTCCTTGGACCTGCACTCCTCGGAGGAATGTCCGTTTTTGTCATGGTATTTGCAATACTTGTTCTCGTCGTAGGGCTTACGCCACTGTGGCTTGCCGTCTACGGCGAGAACGTGCTGCCCTTGGCCAGAAGATTCTTTCTTGCTGGTTTTCTTCTGGTTCGAATCTTCTTTTGCTGCGGCTATTGTTTCTTCGTACTTCACATAGTACGTGGCTTTATGCAGTGCATCGTCTAAGGACGTGCAAGGTTGGACTGCGAGCTCTTTTCTGAACTCCGACGTGTACTGGAGTCCGTTCTCTAGAGCTGCGATTGCTATAGTTTCGTTCGGATCTGCTATGCGCGACTTAACTTCTCGGAACCTAGCGATGTAAGCTCTAAGAGTCTCATCCGATCCTTGTTTCAGAGCCCATAGGTCGGCTTCCGAAGTTTTCTCTTCGATGAATATCGATTATTGTCTCAGGAATATCGAAACGAGCTGTGTGAAGTTATCGATCGAATTCCCTTCCAGACTGGCGAACCACTCTAGTGCGGTACCCGTGAGGTTCTCAGCAAAGAGTCGGCAAGAGCCTGCTTCCTTTTCTTCGTCAGTGAGATGGGCTCGGGAGACTGCGAGCCTGAAAGCTCGGATATGGACTTTTGGGTCCGTAGTCCCCGCGTATTCTGGGATTTTGATTTTCCCGGTGTTCTGGATCCTCGCGCTAGCGATTCGATCCGTGAACGGAGTTCGGCGGGTCTCTTCGATGACTTGATCGATGTCTGGAGACGCGCTGGTTGTCGAGTGGATTGCAGCTTGTAGACGCTGGAGCCTGGTGTAAATGCCTTCGTCGTCCGTGTCGGTTCGGTGTTCGAACATGGGGAGATGTGTGCTCCGCGGACGTGTATTGCTTGGTCCCCGGATCCCGGCTTGCTGAGATACCTCGCTCGGAGGAGGCCAAGCAGTGTTAGTCCCAGGTTCCGTTATCAAAGGGCGTGAGCTAGAGGCGAAAGCTGACGCTCCTAGCACCCGATGCCTATATGGTTCGTAGCTTGAAGGCATGGGCAGGGGTGTCGGCAGCCGTGCTCCTTCGGGAGCTGTAATGCCCATCGAGGTCGAGGCCACGGTATTCGCGCCGGGATGTGTGGGTCCCGAAGCTGGGCTGAATATCGGATAGCCACCGTTCCCGGGCATGGATGTCTGTCTCGGAGCTTCGGGAGTTACATATTCCTCCTCAAAGTCCAGACGCATGCGAGGTAACGGGCTCCTCGTGGAGGTGTCCGTCGTAGTTCCCGTGACAGGCAGTGGCCTGTATCCGAGGTTCAGCAGCCTCCTGTCGTGCATATCTAGGCGGGCTAATACAGTCTGTTGCGTGATTTCTTGATCATGTGATCTGTCAATTAGGACTGCTAGCATTTTTCGGAGCTCCGCCATGCCATCGGTTACAGATATGGTTAGGCACGGCGAGTCAAGTCGTGTTTGCGGATTGACCCGAGGAGTTTGTACGTCCCCTTGGGGATGGTCCTCGGACCGGATCCAGGTTCGAGAGTTTGTTCTTTCGGTTACCTGCGAAGTCAGGCCCGGCGGCACAACTCCTAAAGGCTGGGAAACGTGGACATGGTCCACTGCTATGGATCCTGCTTGAGTTACGACCGACTCTGATCGGGTATTCCCGACTTGAACGCTTGCGTTCGTTTGGTCGAGGTCTTGCGACCTTGGTGATCCAATCGGAGCTATTGCGTTGGGATCCATTTCCACGCTAGTAAGCTGTTGACCAGGTTCATGTGTAAAGAATGTCTATGAATCTTCCCCTCAGACGGCGCCAAAATGTGGATCCTAAAACCCACACTCAGTTCTTAGAGTGTATGAACGAGCTGATTTATAAAGAAGGTGGGCTAGATTCTTGGTTAAACGTAATCAACGAGCTAACAACAGTGAAAAAGTGGATTTATATTGATTTGAAGTGTGTGAACAATAAGAACTCGAGCTACAGAGCGATTGTGAGTCTTAATGCTAGGTCTAAATATCAGAATGAATGATCCCCCCCCCCATTCTCGAGTCGTCGAAGCCTCCTTTTGTAGCCTTGATCTTCACAGCTGCTTTCCTTGATTTCCGGAGTTAGCTTCAACAACTCGCATGATTCCTGGGATCGTGCGCTCAACCCGTCTCCTGCTTCTTAGCCGGTCAGTTGCTAACGTTTCTGCTCGTCACCTGCCGAGCTCTACTCCGAAGTAGGAGCCTCCTTTGTTGAGTTGGGCTTGGGCGCGAGTGCATATGGGCCTGGTCGTCAAAGCTGGATGAAGCCTTATCCAGCCAATTCACTTGGGAGTGAATTTGGGCCCAAACATGTAAGTGCAGGAGATGTTTGGTGAGATGAATAACCATAATCTCTCGATCTCGGAGCATAACTAGAACCTTGTCTCTGCTGATTTTCATATGTCTGTCCATAATAATCAGCTCCAGCTATATAATTCACCTCTGTAAACTCTTCAGCTACTTCAGCAGCTCTGATTTGTCTCTTCCCTAGTAGGATGCTGTAAATAGAATCAACCTTGTCTCTCATCTCAGCTATCTGCCCAACCAATGCATAATACTCTGGTAGGACGGGGTTTCCTTTCCCATCCAGTTTCTGACCCTTTGCGTTGCATATATGACCCTCTTGGTCTCGTAAAACGCCGTCTTCACCGCGAATCAGAATCACAGGCTCCATAGAGAGAGACCTGCTAAGTGCTCAAGCGTTCGGTATCACGGGTTTTGCCTTGTGTCGATCGATGCAAGGTATGCGTCGATCGATGCAGTGCGATTCCTGCAACACCAAAGAAACAAAAACGTAAGTAAGCTAGAAAAATAAAATAAAATAAATGCTTAGTCTAAATGCTAATACAGAACCTATCGGCGAACTCAAAGAGTCCCCGGCAACGGCGCCAAAAACTTGATAGGTCAAGAATTATCCCTATTCTAACTGGAAGTGCACAGTGATGCAGATGTAGTACTTAGGGTATCGAATCCACAAGGACTCCGGTCACACGATAGATTATGAGTAATTCGGATTGAAAATAAGCGAAGCAGATTGTAAAGCAGTAAACAAAATAGCGAGTAAACAAATAAAGCAAGGTGGATGTAAGCAATCAGACAAAGGCGTCAGGTTTCGGGAAGTTCTCAGGATATCAGGAAATCAGATTAACAAACAATCAGGATTCAGTCTGTAGCGTTCTTGAACTAGAATCACAGAAGTAAAACTAACCAGCTTTCGCTGCGATAATTATCTATGTCTAACAACCTAGCAAACCAACTTTCGTTGCGAATCCTAGTGTTCTAAACATGCATTAATTCCAAGTTCGTTCGTTTACAACTTCTCTAAACCAAATTTATTTGCGAATAGATAAATTGCTCACCTAAATCAGATCTAGTTAATTAACCAACTGTCGTTGTGTAAATCAACCTAAAATCAATAATCTAAATGCCCAGTTCAGATTAAGCATTGAGAACAGATTAAATGAAGAACTAGATGATGAATCTAAATATACTTGTTATTCTAACATTCTTGCAAATCCCTAATGAGAATCCCTAACCTAACAAGAGATCTACTCAGACATAGCAATCATAACAGAAAACATAGTCAAAATAGATATCATAAAATAATCAAGAGAATAAGAACAGGGGTTCGAAATCAAGTCTCTTTCAAGAACAAAACCGGCCCCTAAAATCTCCTAAACTCTCTCTAAGAAAAGCTTAGAATAAAACTTAAGTCAAAAGCGTCGCCTAACAAGTGGCTGTAAAACCTAATTATATTGCTAATCACTTTTTGGGGCTTCTTTGTAAATATCAGGAAGTTCTGGGCAATTGTGCAATTTTTTCATTCTTCATAACTCTCGCGAGAAAGGCCCATAACGCATGTGCATCGATCGACACCAAAGGTGTGTCGATCGACACAACTCTCAAATATCGACAGTAAACTCTATCTCTCGGGTTAACTCTCCGTAATGCTCCAGAAAGTGCTATAATCACCAAATCTACTCCAAACGTGCTTGTACCTAATAAACACCTGAAAAGACTCTAAAACGCAGTAAAAGACTCGATAAATAAGACATATACCATGGTTAAAAGCCCTAAAATCCATGGTATATCAACATATCGGGACTGTGTCAATCAATGCACAAGTTGTGTTGATATATCATGGTTTTTACCGGTTTTATGCCATGATATAAGTCTATTTTAGTGTCTTTTGTGTTCTTTTAGAGTCCTTTACAGGTGTTATTAGGTACACGCACGTTTGGAGCGGATTTGGAGATTATGGAGCTATTTGGAGCATTATGGAGTTTCAACCCGAGAGGTTGTGTTCACTGTCCGAAACAGAGTAGTGTGTCGATCGACGCACATCTGCATCGATCGATGCACAGCGAGTTGGGCCAGATTCTCGGCGGTTTAATGAAGAATGCTGATATTGCAAAGATGCCCAGAAGTTCCAGATATTTACACAGAAGCCCCAAGACGTGTTTTAGCTATTTAATTAGGTTTTTAACTTCAGTTTTATATAAGCTTTCATAACTAAGTTTTATTTTCAGAGAGAGTTTGAGGGGCTGGTTTTGTTCTCGAAAGAGACTTGATTTCAAACCCCTGTTCTTATTCTTTGATTATTTTATGATATCTATTTTGACTATGTTTTCTGTTATGATTGCTATGTCTGAGTAGATCTCTTGTTAGGTTAAGGATTCTCATTAGGGATTTGAAAGAATGTTAGATTAATTGATTAAGATTTATCATCTAGTTCTTCATCTAATCTGTTCTTAATGCTTAATCTAGACTGGCCATTTAGATTATTGATTCTAGGTTGATTTACGCAACGAAGTTGGTTTATTTAACTAGATCTGATTAGGTGAGCAATTTATCTATTCGCAAAGGAATTTGGTCTAGAGAAATTGTGAATGAACGAACTTGGAATTAATGCATGTTTAGAACTCTAGAATTCGCAACGGAAGTTGGTCTGCTAGGTCGTTAGACATAGATAATTATCGCAGCGACAGCTGGTTAGTTTTACCTTCGTGATTCTAGTTCAAGAACGCAATAGATTGAATCTGATTATCTGTTATCTGATTTCCTGACATCCTGAGAACTCCTTAAACCTGACGCCTTCGTTTGATTGCTTACATCCACCTCGCTTAATTTGTTTACTCGCTATTTCGTTTACTGCTTTACAAATCTGCTTGGCTTAGTTTAATCTGAACTACTTATAATCTATCGTGTGACCGGAGTCCTTGTGGATTCGATACCCTAAGTACTACAATCACATCACTGTGCACTTGCAGTAAGAATAGGGATAATTCTTGACCTATCAAGTTTTTGGCGCCGTTGCCGGGGACTCTTTGAGTTCGCCGATAGATTCAGTATTAGGATTTAGACTAAGCATTTTTTTATTTTTTTAGTTTACTTACATTTTTGTTTCTTTGGTGTTGCAGGAATCGCATTGCATCGATCGACGCATACCTTGCATCGATCGACACAAGGCGAAGCCCGTGATACCTAACGCTTGAGCACTTGGCAGGTCTCTCTCTATGGAGCCTGTGATTCATATTCGCGGTGAAGACGGCGTTTTACGAGACCAAGAGGGTCATATATGCAACGCAAAGGGTCAGAAACTAGATGGGGAAGGAAACCCCATCCTACCAGAGTATTACGCATTGGTTGGGCAGGTAGCTGAGATGAGAGACAAGATTGATTCTATCCACAGCATCCTACTTGGGAAGAGACAAATCCGAGCTGATGCAGTAGCTGGAGAGTTTGCAGAGGTGAATTATATAGATGGAACTGATTATTATGGACAGATGTCTGGAAATCAGCAGAGACAAGGTTCTAGTTATGCTCCGAGATCGAGAGATTATGTTTATTCATCTCACCAAACATCTCATGCACCTACACATAAGAGAAGATTGGAAGTCATGATGGAGCAGTGTCTTGAGGGACAACAATAGACCACTGTGTCCTTCAACTCGAAGCTTGAGACCTTGTACACTGATTTGAATGAGAAGTTTGAGTCCTTGAACAATCATATGAGGCTGCTGGATACACAAGTGGATCAAATTTCAAGTTCTGCCAAAGGGAAGAATGCTCGGAAAGCTCATGTCAACGCCACCTCAGTTCAGGTTGACAATAGGCTGGACCAGGGATCATATCTTGAAGTTAAGGCTGTGGAAATTGTGGAAAACAAAGAAGAATCCGAGATTGAAATCCCTGAATTTGAGAGTTTCGACGGACCAGACTCAACCGAGATAGACATGGATCTTTTGGTAAATTCAATCAATGTCGATAGACCCCCTTTCAGTGTCATGGACAC
Source organism: Orychophragmus violaceus (assembly GCA_030180135.1). NCBI lineage: Eukaryota > Viridiplantae > Streptophyta > Magnoliopsida > Brassicales > Brassicaceae > Orychophragmus > Orychophragmus violaceus. The sequence goes on along the minus strand of CM058237.1, from coordinate 98,528,334 downwards.
CCACATCAGAGCCTGGAAGGTTCAGATTGATAACAGACAAAGCCATGGAGAGAATTTTGAGTTTAAGACTGCTGAACCCGTGGAAGAAGCTGAAAAACCTGAGACTGAAGCTGGAACGCGAGATGAACTATCTGCGTCGATCGTTGCACCACATGCGTCGATCGTTGCATACCGTGAAGAATCAGCCTCACTTGTTTCTCGTGGAATTGTTAAGGAAAGGGTCTACAAACCTCCAATACCTTTCCCAAAAGTTCCTATAAGGTCTAAACATGAGCAGAGTGTAGTCAATTGCATGGTAGTGGTGGATAAGGAGATGAATGAAACTCCACCAACTGAAGCTTCGCGAGTTCATCCTTGTGTGTTGGGATATGCAAAAAAGATGATATCCACTGATGGTCATTTGAAAGATGAAGTTCAGATTGGTGGAACTACAGCGTCTGATAGTGGAGAAAAGAAGATGGTGATTCCTCATGAATTTACTCTAACATCTTCAGAGCTTGCAACTGCTCATAAGCAGAAAACTCCAAACATCAGATCTCCACCAAAGCAAACGTATGCACATTCTAAACTTAAACCTCCTGATCAATCAGCTTTGAATGCAGGAAAACGCATAAAACCACCCAAGCTTCGCTCCCGCCCTGGATCTCTTCCTACGTACCTTGGACGCTCTCATGCTGATACCTCTTACACACCGCCATGGATGAAGAGATATTCACAGAGACACTCAAAGTCTCTGTTGAAACCCCCATGAGTCTGATCTCTTCCAATAGTCAAGCTACTGACTTTAAACAAGCGCTGAGTGGGAGGCAACCCACTGTTAGGTTCTTTTTTGTTTTCCTTTTTCGTTTTGATTTTGGTGTTTTGATTTTTCTGTTTAAGTGTGCTCAGAGGCGTGAGAAACAGGTAGAATTGCACTGCATCGATCGACACATATAGTGCATCCGTCGATGCAGTCGCGATTTATGGTTTACAGATTTGATTGCGGTTCAGACACCAGTTATCTCAATAACCGCGAGTAAGATTCGCCTTGCGTCGATCGATGCCCTTGGGCATCGATCGACACAGGGCGAAAACAGGTGAGTATTCTGCAACTTTCGGATGTTTCAAATTTGTTTATCTTTCTCGCCGATCTTGAGCTTGATTACACTGGGGACATTGTAGTTTAAGTGTGGGGGAGGTAGCTACTGACGCACGCTTCTGTTTTCTTAAGAGTCGGTCCAGTTTTTCAAAAAAATTTGGTTTTATTGAGTCAAAACAAGTTTAAGTAAGAAACAATGAATTTTGGAGGAGTTAACAATATCTTGCAGGAACTTAAGTAACCATTGGGATGGAGTTGCACGATCTATCTATGACTATTAGAAAACCCCATCACAGATCAACCTACTGAGGACACCCACATCACTTCAGGTATCAGAGGATCCTTTTACTGACTTCACCTTAATACTGACTTAATTTTCTCACCTAAGGGCTTGGTATACCTTGTGTCGGATTCCTTTGTTAGTTCTGACACAGCCTGTAAACATGTCCTATTTGGTTCCCTTCTCCCCTTCCATAAAGTAAAAAAAATAATAATAATAATAATAAACTGAGGATGAGTTAGTAACTCCGAATTGGTCACGAGAGTAGTAGCAAACACTATTACCTCATGTGCGATCCATGGAATGTGTCCAAAGTACACCCCTTAACAGGAAGAGCACTGATAAAAAAAATGATACCCAATGGGAAAAATCAGAATGCTAAGGAAGGGAAAAGAGAAGAAAGGGACCAGAAAAAGATAGTATGGTGGTCTAGAGCTGACAAGGTAAGAGTTCATGTGCCCTTTGATCGATACTCCTTAGGTGAGACCGCACTTAAATACTTGCAGAAGTCAGTAGGGTGAATTTGAATGCGTGAATGTGATTGTGGAGTTTACTTAGGACAGTTGCTAAGTGTGGGGGAAGTATATGTTGGTCTTGATATCCTGCAGGTGATTCTTTCAGTGGATTACTAAGGGGAATCTGAGTGTTGTTGCTTCTAGGACAAAAAGAGTTTCTTAAAGTTTTCAAACCTCTTCACCATGTCTAATTCTTTGTTTTGCTTGAGTACAAGCAAAGGCTAAGTGTGGGGGAGTTGATATATCATGGTTTTTACCGGTTTTATGCCATGATATAAGTCTGTTTTAGTGTCTTTTGGTGTTCTTTTAGAGTCCTTTACAGGTGTTATTAGGTACACGCACGTTTGGAGCGGATTTGGAGATTATGGAGCTATTTGGAGCATTTTGGAGTTTCAACCCGAGAGGTTGTTTTCACTGTCCGAAACAGAGTAGTGTGTCGATCGACGCACATCTGCATCGATCGATGCACAGCGAGTTGGGCCAGATTCTCGGTGGTTTAATGAAGAATGCTGATATTGCAAAGATGCCCAGAAGTTCCAGATATTTACACAGAAGCCCCAAGACGTGTTTTAGCTATTTAATGAGGTTTTTAACTTCAGTTTTAGATAAGCTTTCATAACTAAGTTTTATTTTCAGAGAGAGTTTGAGGGGCTGGTTTTGTTCTCGAAAGAGACTTGATTTCAAACCCCTGTTCTTATTCTTTGATTATTTTATGATATCTATTTTGACTGTGTTTTCTGTTATGATTGCTATGTCTGAGTAGATCTCTTGTTAGGTTAAGGATTCTCATTAGGGATTTGAAGGAATGTTAGATTAATTGATTAAGATTTATCATCTAGTTCTTCATCTAATATGTTCTTAATGTTTAATCTAGACTGGCCATTTAGATTATTGATTCTAGGTTGATTTACGCAACGACAGTTGGTTTATTTAATTAGATCTGATTAGGTGAGCAATTTATCTATTCGCAAAGGAATTTGGTCTAGAGAAATTGTGAATGAACGAACTTGGAATTAATGCATGTTTAGAACTCTAGAATTCGCAACGAAAGTTGGTCTGCTAGGTCGTTAGACATAGATAATTATCGCAGCGACAGCTGGTTAGTTTTACCTTCGTGATTCTAGTTCAAGAACGCTATAGATTGAATCTGATTATCTGTTATCTGATTTCCTGATATCCTGAGAACTCCTTAAACCTGACGCCTTCGTTTGATTGCTTACATCCACCTCGCTTAATTTGTTTACTTGCTATTTAGTTTACTGCTTTACAAATCTGCTTCGCTTAGTTTAATCTGAACTACTTATAATCTATCGTGTGACCGGAGTCCTTGTGGATTCGATACCCTAAGTACTACAATCACATCACTGTGCACTTGCAGTAAGAATATGGATAATTCTTGATCTATCATGTGTCGATCGATGCTTGTCTCAGACAGACAGAATTCACCCAGAAAATCCGAGATTATGCTATCTTCTTCTTCCAGCAAGTCAATCTCATCTCTTATGATCACAATATTGACGTATTGCTTATGTTCAGCTTTCCCAGCTCCATTTTGCCTTTGTATTGCTCCAGCTGTTTGTTGAACTTGCACATCTAGTTTCTTCAAATGTGTGCTCAAAGATTCAAACTTCTCATTCAGATCTTCATACAATGCATCTATCTTTGAGTTGAAGGACACAGTGATCTGTTGTTGTCCCTCAAGAAACTGCTCCATCATGGCTTCCAATCTGCTCTTATGTGTAGGTGCAGGCGATGCTTGGTAAGAAGAAACAGCATAGTTCCTTGAGAAGGAGTTACTCTGTTGCTGGAAGGGTTTCTGAAAAGCAAATTCCTGATTGTAAAATCCAGTCCCTCCAACGTAGTTGATAGCTTCTTGCGCATCCTTTCCAAGTAGAAGACTATGCAGAGAGTCAACTTTGTTCTTCAGCCCAGCTATCTGCGAGCTGTCAATCCCTGAGATGAAGAAACCATTCCGAGACATCATACTTACGGATCTCTTAGTCTTTTTAGTGCTTCCGTGAAAGGTGTTGATCGATGCAGGAAGGGCGTTGATCGATGCAATGCGAAAACGATGTCGATCGACACACAGGACCGTGTCGATCGATGCAAGGTGAATCTAGGCGTACCTGAAACGCAAGAAAATAGAAAAAATTAGTAACCAAAAATAAAAACGAAAAACCTAGTCTAAACCCTAAGTTCAAATCTATCGAAGACTCAAAAGAGTCCCCGGCAACGGCGCCAAAAACTTGATACGATCAGAGTTTTATCCCTAGATCTACACTGTAAGTACACAGACGTGACAGTAGTATATAGGGTATCGAAATCCACTGGGACTCTAGACCTTACGATAGATTGTAGAACGGTCAAGTTAAGCTAGGAGAAATTAATGATAAACTAAATCGCAAGCAGAAAAGTAAATCAGTAGCAGGAGTGGTTTGTAAGCAATCAACTAAAAGTGCTAAGTCTAGGGAGTTCTCAGGAAATCAGACAAGCAGATAAATTAATCAGTCAGGATCAAATTAAGTCCGGTTCTAGAACTCAAACACAGATATAGAATTAACCAACTTTCGTTGCGAGAATTCTCTAAGTCTAATAGCAGAAATCCAAATCTCTTTACAATTCCTAACAGATTAAACTAGCTTTAAGTGCAGGTTCGATATGTTCACAATTCAATTAAACCAAATTTCTTTGCGGATAATTCAATTTCTCAACCTAGATAGTTCAGATTCTAAACCACACTTTCATGTCAATTTAATAACCTAAAGTCTAGATTCTAAGTGATCAAGTTAGAAACTAGTATTAAGCATAATTCAGGTTGAAGAACAATTAAGTTATGAATCCTAAACTGAATAATTAAATCTAACAAGTCATGAAAACCTTTATGAGAATCCCTAAACCTAACTATGAATCTACTCAGACATGATTAATGAAACACAAATCATAGAATAAATAGATTGCATAAATAAAGAGTAAGAATAAAAGGGGTTCGAAATCTTCTCCAAAAGCAGGAAGCAGTACAGGATTAGATCAGCCCCAAAAGCTCTAAAATCTCTATGCTCAAAGTATGAAAACGTATGTAAAAGCGTGTCTAAAGCGTAGCCTAAACAATGGCTTAAAAACCCTAATATATTGGTCTAATCACGGCTGGGGCTTCTTTGTAATTATTGGAAACTTCTGGGCCAAAGTGCAATTTCCAAATCTCTCATTAAACTGCCGAGAATTTCTTATGTGCATGTGTGTCGCTCAATGCACAAGATGTGTCGATCGATGCACTCCTCTATTTTGGACAGTAAACTCTATCTCTCGGGTTAAATCTCCAAAATGCTCCAGAATGCTCTATAATCACCAAATCCGCTCCAAACGCGTCTAGACCTGATAACACATGTAAATGACTCTAAAGAAACACCAAAAGACTCTAAAACATACTTATATCATGGTCTAAAACCGTTGAAAACCATGATATATCAATACATCCTACTGGAAGAATGAAAACCATGCTCCGGAAATTGGTAGTGCTAGAGATAACCGATTTGAGCAGATGTAATTTGCCTGAAAAAGCATTCACTTCCTTATCTTATCAATTAGTGGCTTATAGTCCAGCCTGCTCCGAGACTTTCTTGTAAGTGGAAATCCCAGATATCGAATGGTCAGGGTACCGGCACTGATTCCTCTAAATGTCGCTATGTCAGCGAGACTGGCAGCATGACAACCCACTATGTAAATGGATGACTTACATACATTGATATGAATCCCTGAGAATCCAGCAAAATTCTTCATGACTGAGAAAACACCATCAAGTGACTGAGTTTCCCTGTTTGTGCACACGAGTATATCGTCAGCAAAACTCAAGTGTGTAAGCTTGACAGCCTGACACTTTGGATGATAACCAAAGACTCCTACCTCTGCAGCCTGATTAAGTAACTTAGATAGCACATTATTGAGAATAACATAGAGATAGGATGATAGAGAGAAACCATGTATGATGCGTCTCGCACTAGTGAAGAATCCCTCCAGACATCCATTTACTGAAACCGTGAAAGAAGCTGTAAAAATACAGACCTTATTCGAAAGAATAAACTGCTTCGAGAGTCCCATTGCCTTTAAAACCGAGACAATGAATGACCATTTCACAGTATCAAATGTTTTTGCGATGTCGAATTTGATAACACTCCTAGAAGAAACCGTCTGCTTGTGGTACCCATTCACCAGTTCAGTTGCGAAGAGAACATTTTCTGAGAAAAAGAGGCCTTTTATAAACACACATTGATTAGGTTATATTGCTTCAAGAAGAATTAGCTTGAGTCTGTTGGCTAGAACCTTGGAGATAACTTTGTAAATCAGGTTGCAAAACGCTATAGGACAGTAATCTTTCATGGTTTGAGCATTTCCACCTTTGGGAAGCGTTAAGGCAGTTGCGTTGATACCTAAGGGCATGAATCCAAAAGGGAAGAAAGACTGAATCGATGTTTCGAAATCGGCGCCAACAATCGACCAAGCCGATACGAAGAACTCTTTTGTATATCCATCAGGTCCAGAGACCATGTCACTTGGAAGAGAACGGATAGCCGATTGACTTTCTAAAGAAGTAACCGGGGCTACTAGTGCGGTTCTGTCCATTCATGTACACTGATATGTTAAAATGGACTGCAACTCCTCAACGGATACATCTTTAGATCCACCAGAATGAGCTTGTAAGAACTGCTGAAAATTCCCCACAACCTCACGTTTGATGTCTTTCGGAATCGTTAATGTATCACCATCCTCGTTCTTAAGAATTTTGATTGCATTCTTAGACGCTCGTCCCTGAGCCATTTGATTGAAAAATGCCGTTTTCTGATCCCCTGCCTTTAGCTGTTGGATACAAGACTTCTGCTTGAAGAAATTTTCCTCAATGGAGGCCAACTTGTTCCATTTATCTGATGCTTCAGCTTCATCGTCCAAGTTCGAAGGACACAGGTCAGCTAGGACTTTATTTTGGCATAAACAGAGATGATCATAGGCATGTTTTGTCCGAGTAGAAATACCCCCGTAATGCGTATGGTTCAGAGATCGAAGGTCTTTCTTCAACAATTTGATCTTCTTATGCAAGAGCTGGAGGGCTGATCGAGAGTGGTAAATAGGTCTAGATTGTGACCATACTCTTGCTACAGTTGGGATAAACTTATCATGTTCTGCCAAGAAATTGAAAAACCTGAAAGGTTTTCTTGCTCCATCCAGTTGTGCTCTTAGCCTTATAAGGCATCGAGCATGATCAAATACACCATCCGCATCGAAACTCGCATATGAGTTGGGAAAACATCGCAGCCATTCACTATTGATTAGAGCTCGGTCCAACTTCTTTTCGATTGCATCTTCCTGACGCTTATTCCAACAAGTGTACAAAGCTCCAACATAAGATAAATCCGAGAGATCGCAATTCACCACTAGTTCCTGAAATTGTTTCGTCCTCGTCTGATCTGTCAAGTACCGAGAGCTACAAGAGTGCTCCCCAGTAGATAAAGTAGAATTGTAATCTCCTATTAAAATCCATGTCATTGACAGAGAATCATACGCTTGCTTTGTTTTCCTGATATCATCCCATAAAGTTCTCTTGTTCATAGCTTGATTGAGAGCATATATGGCTGAGCATATAAACTGCTCACCAATTGATGGGAATTAGACCGCACAGCTGATGATTTGTGCACTTTTGTGAAACGGAGTAACCACCACATCCCCTATCCAGCAGAACCAAATATGCCCTAGTGGGTGATGATCATAATTAGTAATCACATTCCATCCTGGTAAGGCCGCATTTAAGCAAACTGGCATGTTATTTTGTTGCACTCTCGTCTCTAATAAACAACTAAAAACCGGTTTTTCATACTCAATCCATCGATGAACCTCTACATGTTACGTGGTATGTTGATTCCACACATGTTCCAAGTAAAGAAGGACGTCATAAATTTCTTATGGAAGTTTTTTTGCGGCTGGTTGGCTTTGGCCAAATGCAAATTTTTCATCCTATATATCTTCTTATTTTGCTTTGTCGCAGTTTTAACCTCCTTCATTGTTGGACCAGCTTTCACCTCCTTACAATCCTTACCCACAACATCCTTAGAAGTCTCCGAGGCCTCTCCCTCCTCAAGCTCGTGTTCATCAGGTAAATCTGTCAGAATCTGAAAACGAGAGGGTGACACTACTGCAGCTAGGCCTGGGCGTTCGGGTACCCGTTCGGGTTCGGTTCGGGTTTTTCGGGTTTTTCGGGTTTTCGGGTTTAGAGATATAAACTCATTCGGGTATTTTAGAATTTCGGTTCGGGTTCGGTTTGGTTCCATTCGGGTTCGGTTCGGGTTCGGGTACCCGAAAAACATAAAACAAAAATAAAAATTAGTTATATTTAAATAAAAATTCGTTAAATTTTGATAAATATAACAAAACCCTTCATATATTTTGTTTATTTTTGATAATTTAGTTATTTTAACCTAAAATAACTAATATATTTAAGTTTATAATTGTAATTTTGGATAATTTTGTTATATTAAGTCTAAATATAATTAATATTTTAGGTATATAATTGTAATTCGGATATTTCGGGTACCCATTCGGTTCTCGGTTCGGGTCGGGTTCGGGTTCGGTTCTTCGGATATAGGAGTTTAGGACCCGTTCGGGTATTTTGACGGTTCGGGTTCGGATTTGGTTCTACTTTTTCGGTTCGGGTTTGGTTCGGTATTTCGGGTCCGGGTATTATGCCCAGCCCTAACTGCAGCTGTATCTGAGGAATTATTACCTGCACTTGGCGAATTAATTCCCCTGCCAATGTCAATCCAGTCTTGATTATCATTATTTGCAGAATTAGCAAAAACATTTTCGCCTGACTTATCTCCCCCATTAAGGCTGTTGTTGTTTGCTTGACTAGTGACTATGTCCGAGGAACTACTGATATTATCCTTAATCTCTGGCAGCCCATGAAGTTATGTAAGTAAATTACCCAAAACAGAATCAGTTTGTTTCATACACCGGGTCGGATATACTAACATGATGAACCTTCTTTTCCTTTTCTCTATTCAATAAACGCACATTAGAGCTTGAGCAAGAATTTCCCTTATGCCCCCATTTCCAACAGACATTACATCTAACAGGCAGCCATGGATACCTAACCTCTACCAAGTTTCCGTCTACGCCAGGGAAAACAATCCTTTCAACTAGGGGTTTGTTCAGATTAACCTCAACTAACAATCTAGCAACATCCAATCTCGTGCATCGTTCCGTGTTAGGGTGGAGCTTTACGAACGTACTTGTTGTCCTAGCCAAACATCTGAGTCCATTTTCTGAGAAAAGGTAGTTGGGTACCCCCTTGGCATCAACCCATAGAGGCATAGTAGACATGTCTGGAGGGTCTAAAGCAGTTTTCGGAGTCCAGTCGTGAACCACAAGAGGAATGTCAGAAATGTGTCAATAGCGTCGCTTAGTAACTCGAGCTCGAATCTGGGCATCATCAATATGAAATAGAACTGCATTCTTCTCAATGAACTGCATATCAATCCTTGTTTCTCTACCCGATGAATTCCAAAGCCGCTTCTATAAATAAAATTAATTAATTCATATTTTAAATTTGTATTCTAATGAACGTAAATCATTTTAAAAAAATATTTTCATAATCAAAACCAAAAAATCTATATTTCAACCCATTTTATAATAGTCTAAATATTTTAAAATTTTAATTTAACAATTATTTAAAAAATTACAAAAAATAATAATTTAAGTAATCATATATTCAAATAATATAAATATTGAATAATTTTCATATTTTTAACTCATTTGCAATAAACAAAATTTATTTTTAATAGTATATAATTGAAATTGGTTAACTATTTTTAACATGTTGTATAAAAAACTTATGTTTATTTTATATATCAAAATATACTTAAATTTATTTTAAATAAGCAATAATAATAAATAGAAATTTAGAAATTATTATTTAAATAAATAATTAAATTAAAAAAAATTATATTAATATTTCAAACAAAAAGAAGATAGTAAATGATATTATGAATATATTTTTAATTAAACATAAATGAAAAACTATTTAGATTAAAATGTAAATAAAATATTTTATAATAAATTTTAATAAAATACAAAATTAATAATTATTTTAATTACGAAAATATATATTTTTCATATGATTTTGTTATAATATAAGATATTTTATTTACATATTTAAAATAAAGACATTAAAAGATATTATTAATATATTTCCCAATAAAACTATTAATCAAGGAATGTGTATCATGGTCCACATATAGTCAACTTTTTTTAAATTCCTATTTACCTTTAATGAATATTAAAATTATTTTTACAATTCTAATGGAATAGTTAGTAATAAACACATGAAATGGAAATTAATTTTTCATACGGTCTATTGTTTTTTAATAGTATCGATGATCGTGAACCATATTGGTGGTAGGACTGATTAATAGGGATGCAATAAATTGAGTATCGTCTCTATAAAACTTTTTCATTTTGTTCCTTTAATATTTAAATGATTAGAAATCATATTTTAACCTTGAATAACTTTTTAGTTTTAAAAATAAATTTAACAAAATAAAAAGTTATTTTAAAAACAAAAATAAAAAATAGTACTGGTTTTTATTTCTTGATCTTATGATCTTCATTATCTCCGTTGAATCTTCGTCTACTCCTCCGCCTCCTCTCCGTTGATTTCGGTTTGCAATCTCCTTCTCCTTTCTCTATTTCTCCTCTCCACCTTCCCCTCTCAGGAAAACCCCAGTTTCTTTCTTCTCCTTGCCGAATCGTGAGGATGTGCCAAGAAGTGAAAACAGAGTCAGATTGATACAAAATGGCTCATCGATGGGTGTACTTAGTGACTTGATTTTGTTGGTTTCAGCCTAGAGGTTTGGAACTTCATGGCGTTGATTCTGTTTAACCCTCAAGTCTCCGTGGCTGCTCTTTTAGTATAGTGAGTTCTAAGACTCTTTGGAGCTTTCATTTCACATTTGTAATAAGAGAATTAGCGGTTTGGTATAGCATATGGCTTCAATGCGTCTGTGCGGTACATTACATTACAAGACATAAATTTACACGAACACTCTTGAAGAGAATAGCTTAATGATATGATGAAACAAATTTATGTTACATGTGCATGTAAGAGTGTCGAATGAGCTTGGAGTTGATAAGTAAGATGTATTTGATGTGTTAGTCACAGTGTAGTACACGTGATAGTACAAGACGTAACTTAGTACGTGATTATATTTGATTATTGAAATATGAACGAATATTTATGATGTGATTCAGTTTATTAGTTGTTTGCTGAGTTGGATGAAAATATTAGAAAAAAAATACAGTTTGGAGTGGTTTACTTATTTCTAGGAGAAGATATAGGAAAAATAAGGGGGGTGTATTGAACTAAACATTTGGAGTGATTTGGAGGTTTTCTTTAAATTCACTGTTATTCAACTAAAAATTTTAAAATGTCTTCTCAAATCCAGTGTTATTGATCATGAGATTTATGTAAAATCACTCAAAATCACTTAAAATCCTCTGTTATTCAAACAACAATTTGTTAAAAGCATATCAAATCCACTGTTATTGAAAATGTTTTTAAGTATTGAGATTTTAACGACTGCAGGAGATTTTAGAAGATTTTAGATGACTTTCTTAGTTAAAAATAAAAAGATCTATTGTGATTACACCACTTGAGATCAGATGTCTAATGGTTTTATGTCGTCTTCTTATGTGACGTGATTTACCATTATAGAGATTATTCAGTGCCAAGGCTATAGCCGATTGGCTATCGCAGTGTACACGTAATGTCGGAACTGGTTTCTCCCACAATGGAATATCTTCCAGGAAATTCCGAAGTCATTCAGCCTCTTCAGCAGCTTTGTCTAGTGCTATGAATTCAGACTCCATGGTTGATCTAGCCAGTAGAGTTTGTTTGGAAGATTTCCATGATACTGCTCCACCTCCAAGGGTAAATACATATCCATTTGTAGATTTCGAATTTTTGGAATCACATATCCAGTTTGTGTCACTGTATCCTTCCAAAATTGCGGGTTCTCTACCATAGTGAAGACAATAACTTTTCGTATGTCTTAAGTAATTTAATACTCTTGTTATAGCTTTCCAGTGTTTGTGACCTGGATTACTTGTGTAGCGACTTAGAACGTATACTGCATGTGCCAAATCTGGTCTAGTACAGTTGGTTAAGTACATAAGACTCCCAATAACGCGTGCGTACTCTACTTGTGATACAGCTTCACCTGAATTTTTGGTCAAGTGAAGTTGACAATCAACTGGAGTTTTGCCGTGCCATTTGAGTAGTTTTTGAATCGCTCAAGTATCTTTTCAGCATAGTGATCTTGAGACAGAATGATTCCGTCTGAAGTTCTTGTGATTTTTATTCCTAGAATGACGTCTGTTAGACCCATGTCTTTCACGTCAAACTTTCCACTAAGCATGTTCTTAGTTTGTTGGATCATGTCTTTATTGCTGCCAATAATCAACATGTCATCTACATATAAGCACAATAAAATATACCCGCTTGGAGTATTCTTTATGTAGATGCATTTATCACATTCATTTATGCTGAATCCATTTGACATCATTGTGTTGTCAAATTTTTCATGCCATTGTTTCGGAGCTTGCTTAAGTCCATACAATGATTTCACAAGTTTACAAACTTTGTGTTCTTTTCTCGGGACAACAAATCCTTCGGGTTGTTTCATATATATTTCCTCTTCTAAATCACCATTTAGAAAAGCTGTTTTAACATCCATTTGATGTATTTCCAGATTTCTCAAGGCCAGACCTTCTTTTTGTCGGAATCCTTGTACCACAAGTCTAGCCTTGTACTTATCAATTGAGCCATCTGTTTTCAATTTTGTTTTGAAAATCCATTTACACCCTAGTGCTTTAAACCCTTCAGGTAGATCGGTTATTTCCCATGTATGGTTTTGCATAATGGAGTCGATCTCACTATTGACAGCTTCCTTCCAAGAAGGTGCGTCTGGTGTGGACATGGCTTCAGTGTACGTTCTTGGTTCATTCTCTAGGAGAAAGACCATCATGAAGTCAGGACCGAAATACTTCTCCTTACGAGCTCTTTTGCTTCGTCTAGGTTCTTCTTCTTCGTCCACATCATTTAATGAACCACCAGAAGTACTAGCCTCGTTTATAGAGGAGCTAGGATCTTTCTCTTCACGATATCGTTTTTTATCCTTACATGGAAAGATATGTTCGAAGAAAGACACATTCCTTGATTCCATTATTGTATTTACATGGATATCTATTACGTCTGATTTGTGAACCAGAAACCGATAAGCACTACTATTGTGTGCATATCCAATGAAGATACAATCAACTGTCTTAGGTTCGACTGTGACCTTTTTCGGAAGTGGTATTGCGACTTTTTCTAGGCACCCCCACACTTTTAGGTATTTGTACGAAGGTACTTTACCTTTCCAAAGTTCATATGGCGTTTTCCTAGAATTAAGTCAGTTTTGGAACAGACTTGTAATAGCGATTGATCGCTTATTGGTCGTTTAGATCGTATCATATAACGTTTCGCAAACTCTCCAAAAGGCTTTCGCGGAAATCGTTTATCGAATCTGAAAAAAATAAATCGTTTTGTTGAACAAACGATCAGCAGAATTGCGTATAGAATTCGCCGAACACTGGTTGAATACGTTTTGTAGAATCGTATGAAAAAGGTTTTTCTACAGTTTCTGGATCCGATTCAAGCGATAAGAATGAAGCGGATTATTTTGAATTAAGACTGTAGGTTGCTGAAATTCGGAAGCAAAAACTGATTGATAAAACCGATGTAAAACGATTGAGGAAAACGATTTAGCGGAGGCGAGATGATCTCTTTCCTTAATTCAAAATATCTCCCGCAATGTAACAGTTTGATGAGATAATGAATCCAGGATACAATCGCTATGAGACTAAGATTGTGACACTCGATCAAAGAATCTGCGAACTTGAATTCTACGAATACTCTCAGACTTACTTTTGATAGAAGAAAGAAGACAAGAGAGATTGCTGGTTTTCGAGTTGTGAAAAGTTTAAGACTGTAAAAAGATTATTTTCTGAGTAGTGAGGAGTTTCGGATATATAGGAGGAATGGTTCGGTCAAACTTGCGCAGAAAGAATCTCGCAAAACGTTACGGAAATCGTGTAACTAAATGCGGAGATCTTGCGAAGTTAATGGTCGTAAATTACAAATATTCGAATTTAATTTTCGAATTAATTTGTTTAATGGTTCAAAAATTCTTATGAATTTTGTCCAAAATATACGCGCGGGAGCCTCTTTAGAGGCTCATTCCACGAACCACGAGCCGAGCCGGCCGGACGGCGGCGGCGGCGCGCGTGTGTGTTCCCTTCTCTCTCTCCATAGCCATGTAACCAATTGTATGACCATGTCTATATATATACTACTCCAAAAATTTTCTTGCTTCCAATGTGGGACAAGTTAAGTTCCACTTAAGTTTGGAGAGCAAAAGGCTTGACCAATTTTATTGGCCCATACCCATTTCTTTTCAACTCTTATAATATTTTATAAACCAAATTGTTCATTAAAATATTAGGCCCAACAATCCCCCACATGAATACAAATGACTCTAAACATAGGACGACTAGACTGACTGGTGATATACCATGGATTTTAGGGATTTTAGCCATGGTATATGTCTTATTTATCGAGTCTTTTATTATGTTTTGGAGTCTTTTTGGTATGTTTACAGGTCTATGTACGTTTGGAGCGGAATTAGACATTATGGCGCATTCTGGAGCATTTTGGAGCATTTGGCCGAGAAGAAGAAGTCACTGCCCATATCAAACATGTGTGTCGATCGACACACAATGTGCATCGATCGACACAGACGCGACACAGACTTTTCTCGGCGAGTTTTATCAAGAGTTCGGATATTGCACTTTTGCCCAGAAGTTTCTCATAATTACAAAGAAGCCCCAACCGACTTTAGATCATTATATTAGGGTTTTTAAGCCATCGTTTAGAAACGCTTTCAATTCTAAGTTTTATTTTATTTCAGAGAGAGTTAGGGGCTGATCTTGTTCTTGAAAGAGAGAGGATTTTGAACCTCATTTCTTTATTCTGAGTTATGATATTTGGTTTTCTATTCATGATGTCTTCTGTTTCGATGATCATGTCTGAGTAGTTTACCTGTTAGGTTAGGGATTCTCACAGGGGATTTCATGGAATTATAGGTTGATCAATCTGTAGGGATTCATATCTGTTAGTTCTTCATCTAGGGTTGTTCTTAATGCTTGATCTGAACTGGCCACTTAGATTATTGATGTTAGGTTGATTTCCACAACGACAGTTGGTTGATTAACTAGAAAGAACCTAGATGAGCAAATTGATCTACTCGCAAAGAGATTTGGTTTAGGGGAATTGTGAATGAATGAACTCGTGATTAATGCTTATTTAGAACTCTAGAATTCGCAACGAAAGTTGGCTTACTAGGTTTTGAGACATAGATAGGATTCAAAATGAAAGTTGGTTTCTTATACTTCCGTGATTCCAGTTCTAGAACAGATTTATGATATTACATCCCGATTGATTGATTAGCTTATATTCCTGATTTCCTGAGAACTCCCTTGACCTAACGCTTCGCCTTCTTGCTTACAAACCACTCATGCTGCTTGATTTACTTTTCTGCTTGCTTTTAGTTTATCACATACTTTCTCCTAGTTTAACTCGATCGTTCTATAATCTATCGTTTCCTAGAGTCCTTGTGGATTCGATACCCTAAGTACTACATCTGCATCACTGTGCACTTGCAGTTAGAATAGGGATTAAAACTTTAGACATATCAAGTTTTTGGCGCCGTTGCCGGGACTCTTTTGAGTCTTCGATAGATTTGAACTTAGGGTTTAGACTAGGTTTTTCGTTTTTGTTTTACTGATTTATTTTTTCTGTTTTTCTCTGTTTTACAGGCCAAGTTCGACAGAATCGGCTTGCATCGATCGACACGGTCCTGTGTGTCGATCGTCACATCTTTGCGACTCGCATCGATCGACGCTTCTCTTGCATCGGTCGACACACTTCGCGGAAGCACAAAGAAGAGATCCGTAAGGACGATGTGTCGGAATGATATTTTCTGTTCAGGGATTGACGGTTCACAGATAGCTGGGTTGAAGAATAAAGTTGACTATCTACATAGTCTTATACTTGGAAAGTATGCGCGAGAAGCTATCAACTACGTTGGAGGGAATGGATTCTACAGTCAGGAGTCTGCTTTTCAGGAACCCTTCCAGCAACAGAGTAACTCCTTCTCGAGGAACTATGGTGTTTCTTCTTACCAAGCACCGCCTGCACCCACATATAAGAGCAGATTGGAAGCCATGATGGAGCAGTTTCTTGAGGGACAAATCAATGTGTCCTATAACTCAAAGATAGATGCATTGTATGAAGATCTGAATGGGAAATTTAAATCTTTGAGCACACATGTGAAGAAGCTAGATGTCCAAGTTTAACAGACAGCTGGAGCAATACAAAGACAGAATTAATCTAGGACAGCTGAACGGAAGCAATACATTAATGTTGTGACCATAAGAGATGAGATTGACTTGTTGGAAGAAGAAGAGAGCATAATCTCGGATTTTCTGGGTGAATTATGTCTGTCTAAGACAAGCATCGATCGACACAACTTTTGCATCGATCGACACAGTCCCGATACGTCTGATGAAATTGTTCGAAATCGCCTTGTGTCGATCGACACACATCTTGAATCGTCGACACAAATCCCACACGGGACCAGAAACCTGCAACAGTCCTAGAACGAGTCTATAAGCCCCATGTGCCATATCCTAAGGTTCCTAAATTGTCTAAACGAGAGCTAGAAGTGGCTAACTGCATGAGAGTAATGAAAAAGAAGTTAGTTCAGATTACAGATAAGCTTCCAGATCCAGGAGCATTTGTGCTAGACTGTTATATCTCTAAGGACAGATTCAAGCGTTTTCTGTGTGACTTAGGATCCTGTGTGAATCTAATGCCGTACTCAGTAGCTGTAAGATTGGGAAAGATGGAATTCCAGCCTACTAGGATCTCTCTTATCCTAGCTGATCGTTCAAAGCGATATCCGGAAGGAGTTCTTAAGGATATTCCTGTCAGAGTTGGAAACTACTTGATTCCAACGGACTTTGTAGTGCTGAAGTATGAGATTGAACCTGATGATCCTCTACTGCTTGGAAGATCATTCTTAGCTACTACTTGAGCTGTGATTAATGTGCAACATGGTCTAATTGATCTCCAACTGGGACATGAGACATTGAGGTTCAAGATGGATAAGCTGCAGAAATCCACCATTGATGGACAGAGCTTTAGTGTTGAGGTGGAACCAGAGGTTCCGATTGGAGAGGAGAAGATGGCAGTTCATTCTGAACTTGCTCTAACATCTTTAGTGCCTGCAACTGCTCATAAGCAGAAAGCTCCAGACATCTCATTTCCACCAAAGGTAAGGCATAAAACTTCTAAACTTAAACCTCCTAATCCCTCAGTTTTGAACGCAGGAAAACTCAGAAACCCACCCAAGCTTCGCTCCCGCCCTGGTCCTCCTCCTTCGTTCCTTGGAAAATCTCATGATCTGAATGCTTATACGCCACCTTGGATAAAGAGACATTCACAGAGACACTCAAAGTCTCAGTTGAATCCCCCATAAGTCCGATCTCCTATCCCATAGTCAAGCTATTGACTTTAAACAAGCGCTGAGTTGGAGGCAACCCACTGTTAGGTTTGTTTTTGTTTTCATTTTTCGTTTTTGATTTGGTGTTTTTGATTTTCTGCTTTTGTGTGTTCAAAGCCGAGAGAAACATGCAAAATCGCACTACATCGATCGACATACCTAGTGCATCGGTCGACACAGTTCGCGATTTCTGGTTAGCCGATTTGATTGTGGTTCAGACACTGGTTGGTTAAATAACCGCGAGAATATTAGCCTTGCATCGATCGACACCCTTGTGGCATCGATCGACGCAGGGCGACAACAAGTACGTATTCTGCAAATTTTCGGATTGTTTTTCAATTTGATTATTCTTTCACCGAGCTTATGCTTTTATTACACTGGGGACAGTGTAGTTCAAGTGTATGGGAGGTATCTACTGACGCACGCTTTTGTTTTCTTAGAGTCAGTCCTGTTTTTCAAAAAAAATTGTTTTATTGAGTCAAAACCAGTTTAAGTAGGAAACAGTGAATTTTTGAGAAGTTAACAACATCTTGCAGGAACTTAAGTGACCATTGGGATGAAGTTGCAAGTTCTATCTATGACTATTAGAAAACCCAACACGGATCAACCTACTGAGGACACCCATATCAATTCAGGTATTCAGAGGATCCTTAACTGACTTCACCCTTGTAAACCTGACTTAATTTTCTCACCTAAGGGCTTGGTATACCTTGAGTCGGACTCCTCTGTTAGTTCTGACACAGCTTGTAAACCTGTCCGAGTATGGAACCCTTCTCCCCTTCTCTAAGTAAAGTAAAAAAATTAATAATAAACTGAGGATGAGTTAGTAACTCCAAAGTGGTCACGGGGTTGTAGATACCACTATTACCTCCTGTGCGATCCATGGAATGTGTCCAAAGTACACCCCATAACGGGAAGAGCACTGATAAAAAAAATGATACTCAATGGAGAAAAATCAGTTGCTGAGAAGGGAAAAGAGAAGAAAGGAACCAGAAAAAGATAGTATGGTGGTCTAGAGCTAACAGAGTAAGAATCCATGTGCCCTTTGATCGATAATCCTTAGGTGAGACCGCACTTAATATTTAGGAAGTCAGTAGGGTGAATTTAAATTTCTTGGATTGATTGTGGAGTTTACTTAGGACAGTTGCTAAGTGTGGGGGAAGTACATGTTGGTCTTGATGTCTTGCAGGTGATTCTTTCAGTGGCTTACTAAGGGGAATCTGAGTGTTGTTGCTTCTAGGATGAAAAGAGTTTCTGAAAGTATTCAAACCTCTTCACCATGTTTTAGTTCTCTGTTTTCCTTGAGGGCAAGCAAAGGCTAAGTGTGGGGGAGTTGATATACCATGGATTTTAGGGATTTTAGCCATGGTATATGTCTTATTTATCGAGTCTTTTATTATGTTTTGGAGTCTTTTTGGTATGTTTACAGGTCTATGTACGTTTGGAGCGGAATTGGACATTATGGCGCATTCTGGAGCATTGTGGAGCATTTGGCCGAGAAGAAGAAGTCACTGCCCATATCATACATGTGTGTCGATCGACACACAATGTGCATCGATTGACACAGACGCGACACAGACTTTTCTCGGCGAGTTTTATCAAGAGTTTGGATATTGCACTTTTGCCCAGAAGTTTCTCATAATTACAAAGAAGCCCCAGCCGACTTTAGATCATTATATTAGGGTTTTTAAGCCATTGTTTAGGAACGCTTTCAATTCTAAGTTTTATTTTATTTAAGAGAGAGAGTTAGGGGCTGATCTTGTTCTTGAAAGAGAGAGGATTTTGAACCTCAGTTCTTTATTCTGTTTTATGATATTTGGTTTTCTATTCATGATGTCTTCTGTTTCGATGATCATGTCTGAGTAGTTTACCTGTTAGGTTAGGGATTCTCACAGAGGATTTCATGGAATTATAGGTTGATCAATCTGTAGGGATTCATATCTGTTAGTTCTTCATCTAGGGGTGTTCTTAATGCTTAATCTGAAGTAGCTACCCAGATTTATGATGTTAGGTTGATTTCCGCAACGACAGTTGGTTAATTAGCTAGAAAGAACCTAGATGAGCAATTTGATCTACTCGCAAAGAAATTTGGTTTAGAGGAATTGTGAATGAAAGAACTTAAGATTAATGCTTGTTTAGAACTCTAGAATTCGCAACGAAAGTTGGCTTGCTAGGTTGTTAGACATAGATAGGATTCACAACGAAAGTTGGTTTCTTATACTTCCGTGATTCCAATTCTAGAACAGATTTATGATATTACATCCCGATTGATTGATTAGCTTATATTACTGATATCCTGAGAACTCCCTTGACCTAACGCTTCGCCTTCTTGCTTACAAACCACTCCTGCTGCTTGATTTACTTTTCTGCTTGCTTTTAGTTTATCACATACTTTCTCCTAGTTTAACTCGATCGTTCTATAATCTATCGTTGCCTAGAGTCCTTGTGGATTCGATACCCTAAGTACTCCATCTGCATCACTGTGCACTTGTAGTTAGAATAGGGATTAAAACTTTAGACCTATCAACTGGACAGACTCGATTAGACTAGACATGACTCGACTAGACTAAACAGACTTCCGAGAGTATAAGCGAAAAATCATTGTGTTTGAGATAGTGGCATATTTCAGCATTGAACAACTCATTGTTAATATATGTCAAGTTTACTCGGCCAGGAGGTGAACATGATGTCTTGAACCACCCGGATTTTTATGTAAACCGAGACAACAGGTATAACCCAGTTTCATTTTCTCGTAGAACTAAGTTCTCTATTGTGTTCATTTTGGCCTTGAACATGACTGGTTAGTCATGAGTGAACTTGGAGAATTTAGCATGTTGTTCATTCTCCTAGAAACGGCCCCATTTCACACTCACTAGGTGATTTAGAAGTAGTCTTTGTTTTAAGAAGTATCTTCAATACTCCACTGATATATCAAAGCTATGGACTTATCATTAAAAGCTATGCTTATCCTTTTTATACATACAAATCTTATGTATGTTAGCACTGTTATCATCTTGAGAACTGAGTATATACTTGAAGTCTTTCAGTGCTTGATAAGATTATGTTCAATTTCCTTTTCCCTTTGAACCTGACATCTTGGGATCTCCAGTCACGTAGGTGGGGTTTCCATCAAACATCCTCTTGAGTTATAGGCTTTAAACCCATTCCCTTCGATGATTTTACAACGTGATCTCGTGACAAACCTTTAGTAAATGGATCCGCTAGGTTGTCAGCTGATTTGATATAATCTATTGTGATTACCCCCCTTGAGATCAGATGTCTAATGCTTTTATGTCGTCTTCTTATGTGACGTGATTTACCATTATAGAGATTATTCAGGGCCCAGGCTATAGCCGATTGGCTATCGCAGTGTACACGTAATGTCGGAACTGGTTTCTCCCACAATGGAATATCTTCCAGGAAATTCCGAAGTCATTCAGCCTCTTCAGCAGCTTTGTCTAGTGCTATGAATTCAGACTCCATGGTTGATCTAGCCAGTAGAGTTTGTTTGGAAGATTTCCATGATACTGCTCCACCTCCAAGGGTAAATACATATCCACTTGTAGATTTCGAATTTTTGGAATCACATATCCAGTTTGCGTCACTGTATCCTTCCAAAATTGCGGGTTCTCTACCATAGTCGAGACCATAACTTTTCGTATGTCTTAAGTAATTTAATACTCTTGTTATAGCTTTCCAGTGTTTGTGACCTGGATTACTTGTGTAGCGACTTAGTACGTATACTGCATGTGCCAAATCTGGTCTACTACAGTTGGTTAAGTACATAAGACTCCCAATAATGCGTGCATACTCTACTTGTGACACAGCTTCACCTGAATTTTTGGTCAAGTGAAGTTGAGAATCAACTGGAGTTTTTGCCGTGCCATTTGAGTAGTTTTTGAATCGCTCAAGTATCTTTTCAGCATAGTGATCTTGAGACAGAATGATTCCGTCTGAAGTTCTTGTGATTTTTATTCCTAGAATGACGTCTGCTAGACCCATGTCTCTCATGTCAAACTTTCCACTAAGCATGTTCTTAGTTTGGTTGATCATGTCTTTATTGCTGCCAATAATCAACATGTCATCTACATATAAGCACAATAAAATATACCCGCTTGGAGTTTTCTTTATGTAGATGCATTTATCACATTCATTTATGTTGAATCCATTTGACATCATTGTGTTGTCAAATTTTTCATGCCATTGTTTCGGAGCTTGCTTAAGTCCATACAATGATTTCACAAGTTTACAAACTTTGTGTTCTTTTCCCGGGACAACAAATCCTTCGGGTTGTTTCATATATATTTCCTCTTCTAAATCACCATTTAGAAAAGTTTTTTTAACATCCATTTGATGTATTTCTAGATTTCTCAAGGCTGCGATTCCAATCAGCATTCTGATTGAAGTTATTCTCGTTACAGGAGAATAGGTGTCAAAGAAGTTGATAGGTCTAAGTTTTAATCCTATTCTACTACAAGTGCACAGTTAATGCAATTATAGTATAAAGGGTATCGAATCCACAGAGACTCTAGACTCTTGCGATAGATTATAGAATTTCGGGTTATGCTAGGTAGAAGCGATAGAAAGCAGTAAATCAAAATAGAAAGCAAGTAAACGGTTTGTAAATCAGAAGGGGAAGGCGTCAGGTCAAGGGAGATCTCAGGAAATTAGGAACACTCCAATCAATCAATCGGGATCTAATTAAGAACTATTCTAGAACTGGAATCACGGAAGTATAAGAAGCCAACTTTCGTTGCGAATCCGATCTATGTCTAACAACCTAGCAAGCCAACGTTCGTTGCGAATTCTAGAGTTCTAAACAAGCATTAATCTCAAGTTCTTTCGTTCACAATTCCTCTAAACCAAATTTCTTTGCGAGTAGATCAAATTGCTCATCTAGGTTCTTTCTAGCTAATTAACTAACTGTCGTTGCGGAAATCAACCTAACATCATAAATCTGGGTAGCTACTTCAGATTAAGCATTAAGAACAACCCTAGATGAAGAACTAACAGATATGAATCCCTACAGATTGATCAACCTATAATTCCATGAAATCCCCTGTGAGAATCCCTAAACCTAATAGGTAAACTACTCAGACATGATCAATGAAACAGAAATCATAATGAATAGAACACCAAATCTCATAAAAGAAGTAAAGAAATTGGGGTTCAAAATCTCTTCTCTCTCGAGTATAAGATCAGCCCCTCAAAGCTCTCTAAATATCTCTGAATGTAAAATAAAGCGTAGCCTAAACAATGGCTTAAAACCCTAATATATAAGTCTAAACACGTTTTTGGGCCTTTTGCAAGTCTGGGAAGTTTCTGGACAAAAACTGTAATTTCTCCAAAATACCGATTTTGGGTGCAGAACCCTGGAATCACCTTGCGTCGACCACTGCACAGACTCCAACGATCGTTGCAAGGTGATTTCGCAGCCAGTGAACTCTGTGAGATCTCTAAACAGTGCAGAATTGACCCAAATGCTTCCAAAACGTCCAATTAGGCTTCAAATGTCCTTAAACCTGTAAAACACCTGAAAAGACTCCAACACATAATAAAAGACTCGATAAATAAGACATATACCATGGCTAAAATCCCTAAAATCCATGGTATATCAACTCCCCCACACTTAGCTTTTGCTTGCCCTCAAGCAAACAGAAAACCAAGATCAGGAGAAGAAGTTTGAAAACTTCAGAAACTCGTTTCATCGTAGGAGCACCACACTCAGATTCCCCTTAGTAAGCCACATGAAAATGAACCTGCATACATCAAGACCAACATGTACTTCCCCCACACTTAGCAACTGTCCTGAGTAAACTCCACAATCACATCAGAGCATCCAAATTCACCATACTGACTTCTATAAGCTAATAAGTGCGGTCTCACCTATGGGGTATCGATCAAAGAACACATGGATTCTTACTCTGTTAGCATCTGACCACTCAACTGTTGCTTCTGGTCCCTTTCTTCTCTTTTCCCTTCCTTAGCACTGATTTTTCCCCACTGGGTATCATTTTATTTTTTCTATCAGTACTCTTCCCGCATTGGGGTGTACTTTGGACATGTTTCCATGGATGCACAAGAGGTAATAGGGGTCTCTACCACTCCCGCGACCACTTCGAAGCTACTAGCTTATCCTCAGTTTATTTCTCTCTTCTTTTTTTTTTACTTTCAAGGTAGGGGAGAAGGGAACCATAATCAGATATGTTTACAAGCTGTGCCAGAACTAACAGAGGAATCCGACTCGCAGTATACCAATCCCATAGGAGACAAAATTAAGTCAAGTTAAAGGTGAAGTCAAGTAATGGATTCTCTGAATACCTGAAGTGATATGGGTGTCCTCAGTAGGTTGGTCTGTGTTGGGTTTTCTAATAGTCATAGATCATCTGCAAACTAATCTAATGGTCACTTAAGTTCCTGCAAGTGTGGTAATCTTCTCAAAAAGTCCTTGTTTCCTACTCAATTTGACTCAATAAAACAGATTTGGAATGACTCTAAGAAAACAAAAAGCGTGCGTCAGTAGCTACCTCCCCCACACTTGAAAAACACTGTCCCCAGTGGTGTCAAGCTCAGGCTCGGTGAGAATTGTTGGAATATTTAGTCTCTTGGTTTAATTCTTTCAGTTAAACCTACTAACATATTCATCTAAGATCTAGGTGATTTGCATATGAATCATAAACGGATCGAAATCATTACCTTAATATTAAGTGCAGCGGATTGGTGGTAATGAAGAGATCACTGAGAGCTGATAGAAACCGGCTCCTCCTAGGTATCCACACGCTTACAAGCTACTGGATCAGGCTGCTAGACCAAGCTGGAACAACAGAGAAACAAGGAGGACGGCTAGGGTAGAAATCGCAGAAGCTTAGCCTAAAATTCGTCCCCTCCTTGGCTTTATATAGGTCCATTAAATGACCTAACAGCCTATTGGGCTTTTGGGCCCAAAGCCCAAATCAGACAAAAGACTGTATTTTGTCTGGCCCAATTCTCTGTACAAATACAGTAAATGCCTTGCATCTTACTGTATTAATTCCTTTTAACTTTCCCGTTAGCTATGGTGTGTGACCCTTTGGGATCATACAATACTGGTAATAAGTCCTAAACTTATAGATCAAGAGCGGGCTCTAGCAAGTCATCATGATCACCATGTATTTATGACTTATGTCTGATCTCGACACTTATCATACTTTCTAGAGATAGTACAGTAGATTTCAGGACATTCCCAACAATATCCCACTTGTACTGGAATTCTACATTCCCTAATCCTTTTGTCTCAATAACTCGATCTGGCATAAGGCAAGATGTGTGTCATCCTTATATAGCCAAGATCATGTTCATCGGACCAGAATTGATACTGACAATGCAAACGACTTGGGCAAGTCCGTTTGGGTGTGGCCACACTCTTACCAGCTATCAAGTCTCCGATTGGCCTAGAGATATTACCTCCATTAACAGGAGGGACAAATCCCATCTTGTTCCATCACTATGAACTACTCACTTTATAATACACCCAACCAAGGTCCTTATTGCTCCCAGTAACGAAACAGCGTTAGACAGTGATCAAAGTGCATCAATCCATGTGCAGCCACATGCATGCGAACTCAGGTCTAAGGACTATACTCTATAGTCGTAGATGAGAACCTCTTATGACACAGATATTAGTATCTTGTAGAGTTCTCATCAGCGGGTCATGTCCGGTCATATGCTCCCCTACATATACCTATGTGTCGACTTTGATGCCGCGCATCTATGACCCATGAAACTTGGTCATAAGTCTCAACACACTCTGGTCTCAAGTGGCTGTTGGTGTTCCAATTTCAACAACCTTCGACTATGGACACTCTGATTTATGTCATTTTGTTAAATATAGGGTTTCATGATCAAGTCTTTCTCATGTACTTCGATGAACTATATATAATGACATGAATCATTTTGGAACGATTATTTATATCACAGTTAAAATAATCCAGAAATCATAAATTTCATAAACATAAAATATTATGTTTATATGAACCTTTCAAAACAACTAAATAAAGCCCTTTACAAACTCCCACTGAAATTAAGACTACATCTTAATTTCACTTATCCTACAGCTACAGTCCGCGACTCGTGCTTAGGCCTAAGGAGTGGCTTCGTTAATAGATTAGCAACGTTCTCATTCGTTGAAACTTGCTGATCTACTTAACACCTCTGTCATTTATCTCACGGAATAGGTTATACCTACCCTCAAGGTGTTTGGACCTCTGATGTGCAGCTAGCCTCATCTATGCTAGGAATCACATCAAGTTCAGTGATGAATTCTTCTTTCCAAACAACCTCTTTCGCCGCTACCCAAGCTGCGAAATATTCAGCTTAAGTCATGGAGTCAGCAACAGTGCCTTGCACCGCCAGACAGACACAAGATATAACCGGACTGTGACCGGAAATCATCTTTGTCTGTTGGAAACTTGCCTTTCAGACTCTACCGACTTCTAGCACCTCACTTTCTCCGTAAATCAAGAACTTATCCTAAGTGTTTTCCAAATACTTGAGGATATTCATTACGTCTATCCAGTGATTCTTTGCTGGATTTGACTGGTCTTTACTTGTCTTGCTTAATATTAAAGCAACATCAAAACAAGTACATGTCATGGCATACATGATAGATCCAATTGCCGACGCATATGGAATCTCATCCATGCATTCAAGCTCAGCAGATATCGTAGGACACTGTATCTTGCTTAACGTAATGCCATGTGACATTGGCATAAAACCCTTCTTGGAATGCTGAAAACGTGTAGGACTTTGTCAATATAAGAATCCTGACTTTGTCCTATCAGCTCTTTTGGATCTTTATCTTTAGATCCAAAATCCAAGAACATATGTGGCTTTATCCATGTCAATCATAAAAACAACTCCCAAGCCAGTCCTTTACCGACTGCAGCATTGGAACGTTATTTCCGAGAATCAGTATGTCATCGACATACACTATGAGAAATGCAACATCGCTCCCACTTATCTATTAGTAAACGCACAGTTCCACTTCGTTCCTATTCAAGTCAAAACCTTGACTACTTCAACATAACGAAGATTCCAACTCCGATATGCTTGCTTATATCCATGAATGGATCGATGAAGCTAACTTACATACAGTATAATTTTTCGGAGTCCGGGCTCACTTTCGCTTCTGTGAATTTCGCAGGTTCGTCTCTTTCAATGATCATCAGATCATAGCAATTAATCACGAGAAATCACTCTCGGATTAGTGACGGATTCATTCAGATCTGCGAACTTCAGGCTCTACAGGTGTAGATTCTACAGAAATCTGTAAATCCATCCGCTGCTCTCCCTCAACAGGTTGAGCAGCCTCCTGTATTTCTCGAATTTCTTCGAGTTATACTTTTACTCCCACTGTTCTTCTTGGAAAGAAACTTTCCTTTTACAAAATAGAATTCCGAACAACCTAACTTCGTTTTCGGAATGGACGTAAAAGTAACAAGCCTTGGTTTCCCTAGGACAACCAGCGAAGTAGCACAACTACAAATACTCAGTAAAGACGAATTTGGATCATTTCCAGTCCACATTTATGTGGTGTCTTTCAACTGATATTGGTGGAACTATTTCAGCGTAAACTTAGATATTTCTAGAGCGTTATTCTTAAAGAATATCATGGAAGATTCGTGTGACTCATCTTTAATCATTTCTAATAAGATATGATTCTTTCTCACAGAAACACCTCCAGGTTTTCAGGAGAAATGAGCTGTGAAACGACTTCACACTCATTCAGATGATCACACCATCAATGACTTAAGTATTCTCACTCGTGATCTAATCCAGAGTCTCAATACTTCTGTCACTCAGATTCTATACCTCATTCTGGAACTCTTTCGACCATTTCAAAGAATTCCGACTCGTGTCTCATCAAATGAACACAGTCATACTCACTGAAGTAATCAGTAAAGATAATGAAGTACAGGAAATTTTCTCTGGCATTACTGCTCATCGGGCCACATACATGAGTATGTTCAAGGTCCAATAAGCCTTTGGGCCTTTCTCTAGCTCGGCTAAGATGGGCCCTTTGTCTTTTGGTCCAGTAAGCAGAATTCAAGTCTCATAAGATATCCGATCAAATGAGCCCAAAAGTCCATAACTATGGGATTTCTGAATCCGACTCACTCTATGTGACCAAAACATTTACGCCAAGAAAAATCAGGTTTAATTCATCAGATTTAAACCAATTCGGTATTTATGTTACATTTAGGCACTCTTTGGTTTAAGATATAAAACCCATTCCTTGAATAGGGTGCTACAATTAATATTTCATTAAGATCAAAAGAACAAAACTAGTCTTTTATCAAAATGAAAAACATTCAAATTCTTACAAGAAAATGAAAGACAACTCTGCTTAAAGCAGGTACATTGTAGCAATTACTTAATACAAAACCAAGCCTCAAAGGCATCTACAAGTGAAAACCCTACGGCTGAGGCAGCATCCATAGCTCCTTCCAGACACGCAGTTCCACTTGTCCTTCCTTCAACGTTCTACTGTTGCTTAGGCTCTGCATATTATAACAAATATCAGTGCCACAACCAGTATCCAATACCTATAAGGTAGAACTTGAAGTAATAACATGAATACCTGAGGAAGTAGTCTCATACATCACCTTCAACTCCTCATAATCTTCCATGAATTTAATGCAATCTCTCTTCCAATGCCCAGTCTCTTTACAGTAGCAGCACTTACCAACGTAAGATGTATCTGACTCGGGCTCAGAAGACACAGGCTTGCCATGATTCAAAATCTGGACAACTTTGTCTTCACCCTTGTCAGCACTAGGTTTAGTAAACCTACCCTTCTCCATTATGAGATTATACAGGGTACTCTTCACGTTTGGCTCAACTGTCTTGAGCATATCATGCAGTTCAGTCAGCGTCTTCGTTAAGCCTTTCTTGATATAGTTCCTTTTGAACTTATCATAGCTTGACGGCAGTGACTGCAGAATGATCTCAGTTGCCAATTCTTGGCTAACTGGATAATCCAGTTTCCTCAGGTTATCAATGTAACCCATCATTTTACTGACATGAGGACTCACTGGATGATCATTTGGTAGCTTGCAGCTAGTGAGAGACTTAACCAACTGGTATCTCTCCACTCTTACCTGCTCCTGAAATTTCAATTTCAGGCTGCTGATCATCTCTATTGGCGACTCCATGTTCTCATATTGCTTCAGCAAATCTGAGTCCATGGTAGCCAACATCAGACCATGCACATCTACCGCATCATTATAATGCTTATTCCAAGCATCATATACTGCATGAGAGGCATTGGACCCGATCCTCTCGGGGAGAGCTCTCTCAAGGACATAGTCCTTTCTCTCCTGCCTGAGGACTAGCCTCAGGTTCCGCGACCAAGTCAAGAAATTTGATCCGTTCAGTTTGTCCATCTCAAGGACAGACCGGATCGAGAAAGTGTTTTGATTGTTTGTGCTAGTCATAACTGAAATTTAGAGATAAATAGAGTTTTAGTTATTTAGTTCATAAAAGAGTAATCTTAACAACTTATAAGAAAACTCGCATTGTATTCAAAATTTCTTTGTTTATCCTCATAAGAATACAATGATTCCGAGATCCATGTTAAACTAAAACCAAAGTGGGTCACTGGCCGTCACCCAGAATTAGCTAACTAGGTAAGCATACACACAGCTAGTTACAACTCATATAACTCTCGGTTGTGAATTGGACCCGAGGCCCAAATTCACCAGATGTCTCAAGGCCCGGGACTCCCGATGGCCCAGTCAAGGAAACCAATCTCTTACAGCCAAATAATCATTAAAGTGCAGCGGATTGAAATCATCTAAGATCTAGGTTATTTGCATATGAATCATAAACGGATCGAAATCATTACCTTAATATTAAGTGCAGCGGATTGGTGGTAATGAAGAGATCACTGAGAGCTGATAGAAACCGGCTCCTCCTAGGTATCCACACGCTTACAAGCTACTGGATCAGGCTGCTAGACCAAGCTGGAACAACAGAGAAACAAGGAGGACGGCTAGGGTAGAAATCGCAGAAGCTTAGCCTAAAATTCGTCCCCTCCTTGGCTTTATATAGGTCCATTAAATGACCTAACAGCCTATTGGGCTTTTGGGCCCAAAGCCCAAATCATACAAAAGACTGTATTTTGTCTGGCCCAATTCTCTGTACAAATACAGTAAATGCCTTGCATCTTACTGTATTAATTCCTTTTAACTTTCCCGTTAGCTATGGTGTGTGACCCTTTGGGATCATACAATACTGTTAATAAGTCCTAAACTTATAGATCAAGAGCGGGCTCTAGCAAGTCATCATGATCACCCAGTATTTATGACTTATGTCTGATCTCGACACTTATCTTACTTTCTAGAGATAGTACAGTAGATTTCAGGACATTCCCAACAAGAATAAGAAACCAAATCTGAAAATCCGAAAGTTGCAGAATACTTACCTGTTATCGGCATGTATCGATCGATGCCACTAGGTGTGTCGATCGATGCAGTGCGATTCTGCTGTTTCTCACGCTTTTGAACACACCAAAAGAAAATCAAAAACACCAAATCAAAACGAAAAATGAAAAGAAAAACAAACCTACTAGTGGGTTGCCTCCCACTCAGCACTTGTTTAAAGTCAGTAGCTTGACTATGGGACGGAGATCAGACTTATGGGGGATTCGACAGAGACTTGGAGTGTCTCTGTGAATTTCTCTTCATCCAAGGTGGCGTATAAGCATTCGGATCATGAGATCTCCCAAGGAAAGAGCGAACAGAACCAGGGCGGGAGCGAAGCTTGGGTGGGTTTCTGCGTTTTCCTGCAGTCACAGCAAATGAATTAGTAGCTTTAAACTTCGACGATCGATACCTTTGCTTTGATCGAACCTGAAAGCTGAAAATCAATGTAGACAAGAAAAATCAAAGCAACAAATAGTTCAAATGCAAGCGTATCATCCAAAAACATAAGCATCCTAAGGAAATAAAAAGAAAAATGCAAAAGGAAAAGAAAATAAAACACAGAACCGATGTCTGGAAATGGAGACTACGCTCACTCGCTCTCATCATCTAATCCAGCCATGAGATCAGAACCACTGGAAACTCCTGGAGAGCGTTGTCGACGTCGACTGGCAGGAACGGGCTGATGAACCTGTGGCTGTCTCCTGCAAGTGCAACCACGCATCCACTCCCAGATAGTCTTCAGTATCCCATCCTGACGCTCTCTCCACTCAGTCTCAGACATCTCTCCCAAAGGTAACGATGGAGCTGGATAAGGACCAATGTCCTGTGTAGCAGGTGAAGGAATGTTTAGATGAATCCTGATTCAATTCTCTGATTCAGATTATCCTAAACATGCGGATCTAGGTTCTCTTGATTAGAAACAATTGTTGATCTCACCTTATACCTGTTTGTGCAGCGGAAAGGGATGGTATGGTCAGAGATCAGAGAGCCACCAAGGGATGGATCCTCCAAAGGTTCACACACGCACGCAAAGGAATCTGGCTGCTAGACCACGAGGAGGCGTCGCAGGAGAGAGAGAGTTGGCGGCTGGGTTAGGGTTGAAGAGGAAAACAGACTCGAGTTTTATTTATAAAACTCGTCCAGTTCCTCTTGGGCCATTTGGCCCAAATACCAAATAACTCGAAGGCGTTCGCGCACTGTGTCGATCGACACACCTTGTGCATCGATCGACACACAGTAGCCAAACCCTTTTATTCTCTCTAAGTACAGTAAATGCCTAGCACTTTTACCCTACTTCTGCTAAGCTGTTCCTATACCTTTCCTGTTAGCTTAGGCGTGTGACCCATATGGGATCATATAATAAAGGCAATAAGTCCAAGACTTATAGATCATGAGCGGACTCTAGCAAGCCATCATGACCCCCAGTATTATGTGACTTATGTCTGATCATTGACATACTCTTACTTTCTAGAGACAGTACCGAGATTACTGGACACAATTCCAACAATCTCCCACTTGTACTGGAATCTCTGTATTCATAATCCTTTTGTCACAATATCTCGATTAGTCATAAGGCAAGATTGGTGTCATCCTTATAAAGCCTAATCTTGTTCATCGGACTCTGATTC
Source organism: Orychophragmus violaceus (assembly GCA_030180135.1). Lineage (NCBI taxonomy): Eukaryota > Viridiplantae > Streptophyta > Magnoliopsida > Brassicales > Brassicaceae > Orychophragmus > Orychophragmus violaceus. Next base: position 98,496,665 of record CM058237.1, on the reverse strand, counting down.
GATACTGACAATCCAAACGACTCGGGACAGTCCGTTTGAGCATGGCCATGCATTTTCCAGTATTCAAATCTCCGATTGGCCTAGAGATATTCACTCCATTTATATTGGAGGGACAAATTCCGTCTTATTCCATCACTGTAAACTACTCATTTCATAATGTGCCCAAACAAGGTCCTTATAACTATCGCAGAACGATAGCGTTAGACAATGATCAAAGTGCATCAGTCCATGTGCAGTCACATGCATGCGAACTCAGGTCTAAGGACTATACTCTATAGTCGTAGTGAGAATCTCTTATGACACAGATATAAATATCTTGAAGAGTTCTCATTATCGGGTCTTGTCCGGTCGTATGTTCCCAACATACACCTATGTATTGACTTTGATGCCGCGCATCTATGACACACTGAGACTTTGTCATAAGTCACATACCAATCCAGTCTCTCACGGTTGTTGGTGTTCCAATTTCAACAACCTTCGACTAGGGACATGATGATTTAATCCATCTATCAAATATAGGGTCTGATGATCAAGCTAAATGACTTCGATGACTCAAGATCAAGTCACTTACTTCGATGACCTATAAAATGGTTTATATCACTTTGGAACGATTATTTCATCACAGTTAAAATAATCTTGAAATAATAATTTCATTAAACATAAGAATGTTTTACAAGAACATATCAAATAACTAAATAAAAGCCCTCAAACTCCCACTCAAATTTAGATTACATTTCAATGTCTCTAATGCCTACAGCTTCAGTCAGAAACTCGAGCTTAGGCCTTGGGAGTGGCTTTGTCAACGGATCAGCGACGTTATCATCTGTCTGAACTCGGCTGATCTTGACTTCCTTTCTATTAATGATGTCACGTATCAAGTGAAATCTTCTTAGAACATGCTTGGATTTCTGGTGTGATCTTGGTTCCTTTGCCTGAGCTATAGCACCATTGTTGTCACAAAACAGTGCCAGAGGCTCAGCCGCATCTGGTATCACACCTAGTTCAATAATGAACTTTCGTATCCAAACAGCTTCCTTCGCAGCTTCTGAGGCGGCGATATATTCAGCTTCTGTAGTGGAATCAGCAACGGTGTCTTGCTTGGAGCTTCTCCAACTGATTGCACCGCCATTCAGACAAAAGATATAACCGGACTGTGACCGGAAATCATCTTGGTCTGTCTGGAAACTTGCGTCCGTGAATCCACTGACTTTAAGCACATCACTTCCACCGTACACTAAGAACTTATCCTTAGTATGTCTTAGATACTTCAAGATATTCTTTACGGCAATCCAATGGTTTTCACCTGGATTTGACTGGTATCTACTCGTCATGCTCAATGCATAAGCAACATCAGGACGAGTACAGATCATGGCATACATGATAGATCCTATTGCAGATGCATAAGGAATATTCTTCATGCGCTCAAGCTCAGCAGCCGTCGTAGGGCTCTGCTTCTTGCTTAGCGTTGTGCCATGTACCATTGGCGTGAAGCCCTTCTTGGAATCCTTCATGCTGAATCTTTGCAAAACTTTGTCAATGTATGAATCTTGACACAAGCCTATCAGCCTTCTAGATCTATCCCGGTAGATCCTGATTCCAAGAACGTATGCGGCTTCACCCATGTCTTTCATGGAAAAACAACTTCCAAGCCAGTCCTTTACGGACTTCAGCATTGGAATGTCGTTTCCGAGAAGCAGTATGTCATCGACATACAGAATAAGAAATACTATCTTGCTCCCACTAGTTTTCTTATACACGCATTGTTCTTCTTCGTTTCTGATGAAGTCAAATTGCTTGATCGCTTCATCAAAACGAAGATTCCAGCTCCTCGATGCTTGCTTCAATCCATAAATGGATTTATGAAGCTTGCATACTTTCCCAGCATTCTTTGGATCTATGTAACCGTCAGGTTGTGTCATATACACATCCTCTTCCAGAATACCATTCAGGAAGGCGGTTTTCACGTCCATCTGCCAAATTTCATAATCATGAAAAGCTGCAGTTGCTAGTAGAATCCGAATAGATTTCATCATAGCCACTGGTGAATAGGTTTCATCGTAATCCACACCGTGAACTTGTCTGAAACCTTTTGCCACCAACCTGGCTTTATAAATCTGGACATTTCCATCCACGTCAATCTTCTTCTTGAAGATCCATTTGCACTCGATGGCTTTTACACCAGCGGGTAAGTCAACCAACGAAAACACTTGGTTGACCGACATGGAGTCCATTTCGGAATCAGTGGCCTTGCGCCACTTTGAGGAATTTGGGATTGAAGTTCGATGGTTCATCACCATCAATGATCAGAAGATCATGACAGTCAGTCACGAGGAATCCTTGATATCTCTCGGGTTCGTGACGGATCCTCCCGTATCTTCGAACTTCAGGTACTACAGGTTCAGGCTCTACAATTTCTTGTAGGTCCTCCTGCTGCTCTTCCTCATTAGGTTGAGCAGTATCCTGTTCATCTTGAATTTCTTCAAGCAGTACCTTACTCCCACTGTCTTTCTTAGAGAGAAACTCCCTCTCAAGAAAGTTACAATCCCGGGCAACAAAGATCTTGTTCTCGGAACGTAGATAGAAGTAATAAGCCTTGGTTTCCCGTGGATAACCAATGAAGTAGCATTTGTCAGATTTTGGTGTAAGCTTGTCTGAGATCAATCTCTTTACATAGGCTTCACAACCCCAAATTCTGAGATAAGACAGCACTGGAGCTTCTCCAGTCCATAATTCATATGGTGTCTTTGCTACTGCTTTCGATGGCGCTCTATTTAGAGTGAACACTGCTGTTAGCAGAGCATATCCCCAAAGGGATATTGGAAGGTCTGTGTGACTCATCATAGATCGAACCATATCCAATAAGGTCCGATTTCTCCTCTCAGACACACCATTCCATTGAGGTGTTCCGGGAGGAGTGAGTTGGGATACGATCCCACACTCTCTTAGATGATCACTGAATTCTTGGCTTAAGTATTCTCCTCCTCGGTCGGACCGAAGAGCCTTAATGCTTTTACCAAGTTGGTTATGTACTTCATTTTGGAATTCTCTGAACTTCTCAAAAGATTCAGACTTATGTTTCATTAAATAAACATATCCATACCTACTGAAATCATCAGTGAAGGTAATGAAGTACTGATAGTTTCCTCTTGCATTTGTGGACATTGGGCCACACACGTCAGTGTGTATCAGGCCCAATAAGTCACTGGCCCTCTCGTTAGGTTTATTAAAGGGGGCCCGCGTCATTTTGCCCATTATGCAGGATTCGCATTTCTTACATGACTCAAAGTCAAATGAGCCAAGAAGTCCATTCGAATGGAGCCTCTTGATGCGTTTCTCGCTGATGTGCCCTAAACGACAATGCCATAGAAACGTTCGGTTCTCCTCATTAGGTTTGAACCGTTTGGTATTAATGTTATAAACTGGCGCGGATTGATCGAGTATGTAAAGCCCATTCGTAAGAGGGGCAGAACCATAGAACAAATTGTTGCGATTGAAGGAACATAATTTATTCTTAACTGAAAAATCATAACCTTCCAAATCCAACAAAGAAATTGAAATAATATTCCTGCTTATAGCAGGTACAAAATAACAATTATTGAGTTCTAAAATCAATCCCGAAGGTAAAGACAACAAGTATGTGCCTACAGCTAGTGCTGGAACTTTCGCTCCATTCCCAACTCGTAGCTCCACTTGTCCTTGCTTCAGCCTTCTACTGTTGCTGAGTGCCTGCATATTAGTACAAATATGAGCCCCACAACCAGTATCCATAACCCATGAGGTATTATCAGAAGTAGTTGTATTAACTTCTATAACAAAAATACCTGTCGAAGAAGTCTCGAGAGTCTTCTTCTTCAATTCCTTTAGACCTTCTTGGAATTTCTTACATTCTCTCCTCCAATGCCCTGGTTCTTTACAGAACCTGCATATGTCAGTTGGCCCAGCCTTGGACTTGGGCTTGGGCTTTGGCGTGTCCTTGTCCGCGACTTGGACAGCCTTGGCCTTTCCCTTATCCTTAGCAGAGGATTTCTTAAACCCCTTGCCCTTTTGCACCATAAGCACATTGGGGTCCTTGGCGGTTTTCCTCAAGTTGGGCTCTGCAGTCTTGAGCATTCCGTGAAGCTCAGGCAATGTCTTACTCAAGCCATGCATGTTAAAGTTCAGAATGAACTGATCATAGCTTGCAGGTAATGACTGCAGAATGATGTCGCAGGCAAGTTCTTGGCTGATAGGACAGTCGAGTTTCTGAAGATGATCGAGATAACCAATCATCTTCAAGACATGAGGACTCACTGCCGCATTTGCAGCCAACTTACAGTCTAAGAGGTTCTTAACAGTCTGAAACCTCTCAGTCCTTGCTTGCTCCTGAAAAAGCGATTTCAGGCTTGCCATTATCTCAATTGGTGACAACACACTCTCGAACTGCATTTGCAGCTCACCAGTCATTGTCGCCAACATAAGGCAATACACATCATTTTCATCTGACGAATGCTTTTCCCAAGCATTATGCAGAGTTCTGGCGGCATTGTTAGCAGGCCTCTCGGGGAGAGGATCACGAAGGACATAATCCTTCTTCTCCTGCTTGAGGACCAGCCTCAAGTTCCTTGACCACGTCAGGAAGTTCGTTCCAGTCAGCTTCTCCTTCTCGAGAACAGACCGGATTGAGAATGTGTTTTGAGTGCTTGTAGTAGTCATAGCTGAAATATATATAAATAAAAAGGTTATTAGTTAATATGTTCAATATGATTAATCTTATATTATACTTAATATGATCAATCATGCATTATATTCAATAACATAAGTTACCCTCAATAGAATATAATGATTCCAAGATCCACATATAACTAAGATTAAAGTGGGCCACTGGCCGTCACCAAACCTCAGCTTATATCGGTAAGCCCTATGTCGGCTAATTATATCCGTGATATAACTCTTGGTTGTGAATCTGGGCCCGAGGCCCAATCCACTCTGATGTCTCAAGGCCCGGGACACCCGATGGCCTAGTCAAGAAAACCAGACTATACAGTCATGTAATCATTAATGTCTGGGACTCCCAATGACATTTATGAATCACAAACCGTCTTACCCACGCAAAAGTAGACACCCTCACACTGTAAGGCCATGAATACAATTGAATGGGCTTCGACAGCTGACATAGACTGGGCAAGACATCCAACGCTTGATATTATTTGAGGTTCGTAGGTTTATTAAAATTTCATTCCCAAAATAGAAGATTACTATTTCGGGAAACTTTCTATTTTTGGAAACCTACTATTTTAGGAAACTTTCTAAAATTGGAAACTTTCTAAAACCGGAAACTTTCTAACTTTAGAAATTTCTTTAAAATCCAAAACCCGCAAATCTAGAAACTTCTATTTTAAGAAACTTTCTAATTTCAAAATTTCGGAAACTTTAATTTAAAATCGACTTTATAATTTTATAAAATAAATTTTAAATTAATCTGAAGAAAGACTCAAATAATTGGCCCAATTGTTTTAACTTCTTGGCCCGAGGCCCAAGAATTGGTCCATGTCCAAGACATGACCCAATTGCCCAATTAAATGACATAACCGGTCTGGTTCATTAAAATTGGTCTAACCAAATTTTAATTACTACGATGACCACAATTGTCAACCGGTTATTTACTAAACCGGATTTTCTCAATTTATTTGGTCCAACCAAATCAAATTAGAAAATCCTGGTTTAGGCACAAAATCCAATTTTCGACTTTGGATTTCTTATCCCGGTTTAACCAGAACTTAATAAATTTATTAAGTCTGTTTATTAAACCGTGACGTTTTTAAGTTTTAATTAAATTAAACCGAGCCAAAACCCTAACCGCATCGATCGACGCTCTCAGCATCGATCCTGCATCGATCGTGCATCGATCCTGCATCGATCGATGCTCTCACGCGTGCACGAACGGTTAACAGATTTGGCCGAGAGATTCTCGCGAGATCCATGCGATCGTTTGATTGATCCATGCGATCGTGGTCAATCTCTCGCGGTTGCAACGATCGATCCATGCATTGCATCGATCGATGCAATGCGATCTCAGTCGATGCAAAAATCAGTTTAGGTCGCATACCAAATCAATATAGCTTGGTCATGCGATTTTTCAACTGTTTGTTTAGGATTCAATTCTTGTTTCTTAAGTGTTTTAATCTTATCAGTAGATTGATTCAAAAACACCTCTTTAAACAATCCTAAACATGAATCTAAACAAGAAAAACCAGAACCAATAGCTCTGATACCACTGAAGGAATGTTTAGATGAATCCTGATTCAATTCTCTGATTCAGATTATCCTAAACATGCGGATCTAGGTTCTCTTGATTAGAAACAATTGTTGATCTCACCTTATACCTGTTTGTGCAGCGGAAAGGGATGGTATGGTCAGAGATCAGAGAGCCACCAAGGGATGGATCCTCCAAAGGTTCACACACGCACGCAAAGGAATCTGGCTGCTAGACCACGAGGAGGCGTCGCAGGAGAGAGAGAGTTGGCGGCTGGGTTAGGGTTGAAGAGGAAAACAGACTCGAGTTTTATTTATAAAACTCGTCCAGTTCCTCTTGGGCCATTTGGCCCAAATACCAAATAACTCGAAGGCGTTCGCGCACTGTGTCGATCGACACACCTTGTGCATCGATCGACACACAGTAGCCAAACCCTTTTATTCTCTCTAAGTACAGTAAATGCCTAGCACTTTTACCGTACTTCTGCTAAGCCGTTCCTATACCTTTCCTGTTAGCTTAGGCGTGTGACCCATATGGGATCATATAATAAAGGCAATAAGTCCAAGACTTATAGATCATGAGCGGACTCTAGCAAGCCATCATGACCCCCAGTATTATATGACTTATGTCTGATCATTGACATACTCTTACTTTCTAGAGACAGTACCGAGATTACTGGACACAATTCCAACAGCAGGAGCAGCAGGAACCTCGGGTGCAGGAGTAGAAGCAAAACTCTGAGCAGATGGTCCCGGTGCAGAAGAAGAAGAAGCTCTTAGAGGGTGAGCCATCGTAGGAACGCCGCGTCTCAGGTTCCCAGGAGGCTCAAAGCGCAAGGCCTCCAAGGTATTAACTCGAGTAAGCTCAGCAGCAGGAAGCTTCACACACCACTCATCCGAATCTGCGTCATGATAAACCCAAAGCTTCTCGTCCTTCATCCAAGTAGTGTTCTTCAAGTGACCATAATCCATCCACTGCCTCTTGGTGACGCATTCTCTCCCAACAGTGGGGATCCTGAAATGCTGGAAAATGGGAGTGAGTAAACTCCCTACGGACTCAGTCCTCTTCCCAGAAAATGGCTTAGTCTTCAGCTCGCACAAATGGTCTGCAAAAACTGCTCCCAAATTCAGCTGGGGAGCTGGATCTTGCAAAGGTGTCTCCTCGAACAGGTAACTCACTCCAGTGTATAATAACTGCAACTCCAACTTCCTTTGCTTGTTCACCTCAGCCTTGCAAAGGAGAGTGTATCCCAAAATGCGCCCCACATATCGCAGGACCGGATGGCGCAACTGTATCTGCTTCGTATGGCGCGAGTTATACACCTCACAGCCAATGTGGTCCCAGAAAAACTGACAGCTCTCGGTATCCCACTCTCTAACCAGAGAGCAATGAGTGGCCTGATCATCAAAGCCATAGATCATGCAGAGATCACGAATGCTAATCTGATACCTGTGTCTGTTGCACATGAACGTGAATGTACCCTCTCGAGCTTTCCTGAGAACAGGATCTGTGTAATAGACGCTACAAATGGACAACAGCTGTCGCACCAAGTCAGGATAAAGATCATAACTCCTCATTGGCATCGTCAGTAGCCCTATCTGTCGCGTAACCTCTAGCACCTGACTGTCAATCCCAAGAATCCGACAGGTCTGGTAGTCTGCAAATCGTGTAGGCTTGAGAGTCATGTCATACCACGCGTTGTAGAACAGCGTGTCATAATCGTCCCAATTCTCAGAAACTGGCCTCTCCAAACACGCATCACTCTCGGTCTCTGTCTTAGCATCGTTAGCCCATACTCTAGTCACAGGAATCTTGTCCTGCTCTGCCTTCGGCCAAGGAGATCGTATTGTGCCAATCTCGCCAGTGTAAGGAGCAGGCATAGGTGATGTGCTTACGAACCAGTCGGCAGGTGGTTCAGTATCAGCAGGCACATTCCGTTTCTTCTTCGGTGCCATCTGAAATCAAAGACACAAGAAATAAGGTCATGTTAGTCACGTTGAATAGCCTTTGAAATTGCGGTGCAACGACCGTTGCATAGAAGCAGCGATCATTGCAAAGGCGATTATGCAGATTCTTTAAATCGCATAAGAGTCAATTCCACCAATAGCAACAGTCAAACAAAAATCTAGTGTCCAAAATTTCCATATAATCTGTCCTAAATCAGTTATCCGAAAAGCTTGTCATCGAATCGAAAAATTCTCCAAAACCTTTCTAAATTCGGCCATGCATGCACCAAGATAATACCAAATCGTCATTAATAAGCCAAATAGAGCATCAATTTCATCTTAAGAGCAGCAAATCATGATAAAGTTCGAGTTTTTCTACCTTTGGCTGAAATTAAAATAGAGAGATTCGGGACACATACCTCAAAACCGGTTGAAATGGGTGCTAGAAACGGATAGAGGGCAGCAAATCGAGTGGATTAGACACTTGAATCGTTAAAAACGAGTGAGAAATGAGGGAGATCGAGCAAAAGGGGATTTAGGGTTCTTGAGGAGAAATCGCGAATTGGAGAAGAAAAGAAAGAGAAAGGTTCTCGGGTACTTACCTCGCGCGTGTTTGCAACGATCGTTGCCTTGTATGTGACGATCGTTGCTTAATCAGGTTTGGGTAAACCAATCTGATTTTCGGTTAACTTGCGTACCTTGATTTTGATTTGAACCGGGTGTGACGATCGCTGCACAGGGCAGTAACGATCGTCACACATGCGATTTTAGTCTCTCCGTATTTTCTCCTTGTGACGATCGTCGCCCATGTCCGCAACGATCGTTACTGAGCGATTTGTCAGTCTCCAGACTCTGTATTCTGCAGTGAACATTCACCAAGAACAAAACCAAAACGTAAAATCCTAATAAAAACACCAAAAATAAATAAGAAAACACTAGAACCTAACAGTGGGTTGCCTCCCACTCAGCGCTTGTTTTAAGTCATTAGCTTGACTATTGGAAGAGATCAGACTTATGGGGGTTTCAACAGAGACTTGGAATGCCTCTTCATCCAAGGTGGTGTGTAAGCAGTATCAGCATGAGATCGTTCAAGGAAAGCAGGAAGAAATTCAGGGCGGGAGTAAAACTTGGGTGGTATAGAGCGTTTCCCTGCATTCACAGCAATGAAGTCAGGAGGTTTAAGTTTAGAAGGTGCATACCTTTGCTTTGGTGGATATCTGATGTTCGGAGCTTTCCGCTTACGAGGAGTTTTAGGCTCTGAAGATGTTAGAGTATATTCCTGAGGAACCACCATCTTCTTTTCTCCACTATCAGACGCTGTAATTCCACCAGTCTGAACTTTATCTTTTAAATGACCCTCAGTGGAGACCATCTTCCTTGCATATCTCAACACACAAGGATGAACTCGCGAAGTTTTAGCTGGTGGGGCTTCATTCATCTCCTTATCCACCCCTACCATGCACTTGACTACATTTTGCTCATGTTTAGACTTTATAGGAACTTTTGGGAATGGTATTGGAGGTTTGTAGACCCTTTCCTTAACAATTCCACGAGAGACAAGTGAGGCTGATTTTTCATGGTATGCAACGGTCGATGCACTTGGTGCAACGATCGACGCATATAGTTCATCTCGAGTTCCAGCTTCAGTCTCGGGTTTTTCAGCTTCTTTCACGAGTTCAGCAGTCTTAAACTTAAATTTCTCTCCTTGGCTTTGTCCATTATCAATCTGAACCTTCAAAGCTCTGATGTGGGTGTCCATGACACTGAAAGGGGGTCGATCGACACTGGTGGATTTTACCAAAAGATCAATGTCAATCTCCGTTGATCTGGTTCATCGAAGCTCTCAAACTCAGGGATTTCAGTCTCGGATTCTTCTCTGTTTTCCACAATTCCCATAGCCTTAACTTCAAGATATGATCCCTGATCCAGCCTATGGTCAACCTGAACTGAGATGGCGTTGACATGAGCTTTCTGAGCACTCTTCCTTTTGGCAAAATTTGAAATTTGATCCACTTGTGTATCCAGCAGCCTCATATGAGTGTTCAAGGACTCAAACTTCCCATTCAAATCAGTGTGCAAGGTATCAAGCTTGGAGTTGAAAGATACAGTGGTCTGTTGTTGTCCTTCATGAAACTGCTCCATCATGACTTCCAATCTGCTCTTATGTGTAGGTGCAGTAGGTGCTTGGTGAGATGAATAACCATAATCTTGGAGCATAACTAGAACCTTGTCTTTGCTGATTTCCATATGTCTGTCCATGATAATCAGCTCCAACTATATAATTCACCTCTGCAAACTCTTCAGCTACTGCATCAGCTCGGATTTGTCTCTTCCTAAGTAGGACGCTGTGGATAGAATCAATCTTGTCTCTCATCTCAGCTATCTGCCCAACCAATGCGTAGTACTCTGGTATGATGGGTTTCCTTCCCCATCCAGTTTCTGACCCTTTGCGTTGCATATATGACCCTCTTGATTTCGTAAAATGCCGTCCTCACCGCGAATCAGAATCACAGGCTCCATAGAGAGAGAGACCTGCTAAGTGCTCAAGCGTTTGGTATCACGGGTTTCGCCTTGTGTCGATCGATGCAAGGTATGCGTCGATCGATGCAGTGCGATTCCTGCAACACCAAGGAAACAAAAAACGTAAGTAAACTAGAAAAATAAAATAAATAAAAAATGCTTATTCTAAATCCTAATACTGAATCTATCGGCGAACTCAAAGGGTCCCCGGCAACGGCGCCAAAAACTTGATAGGTCTAGTTTTATACCTATTCTAACTGCAAGTGCACAGTGATGCAAATGTAGTACTTAGGGTATCGAATCCACAAGGACTCCGGTCACACGATAGATTATGAGTAGTTCGAATTAAGCTAAGCGAAATAGATTTTAGAAAAGTAAACAGAACAGCAGTAAGTAAGTGAAATGAAGTGGGTGTAAGCAATTAACGGAGGCGTCAGGTTTCGGGAAGTTCTCAGGATATCAAGAAATCATATTAACTAACAATCATATTTAATCTACAGCGTTCTTGAACTAGAATCACAGAAGTAAAACTAATCAGCTTTCGCTGCGATAATTATATATGTCTAACAACCTAGCAGACCAACTTTCGTTGCGAATTCTAGAGTTCTAAACATGCATTAATTCCAAGTTCGTTCGTTCGCAATTTCTCTAAACCAAAATTTCTTTGCGAGTAGATAAATTGCTCACCTAAATCAGATCTAGTTAATTAACCAACTTTCGTTGCGTAAATCAACCTAATATCAGTAATCTAAATGGCCAGTTCAGATTAAGCATTAAGAACAGTTTTAGATGAAGAACTAGATGATGAATCCTAATTAATCAGTTATTCTAACATTCCTTCAAATCCCCAACGAGAATCCCTAACCTAACAAGAGATCTACTCAGACATAGCAGTCATAACATAAAACATAGTCAAGATAGATATCATAGAATAATCAAGGGAATAAGAACAGGGTTCGAAATCAAGTCTCTTTCGAGAACAAAACCAGCCCCAAAATCTCTTAAACTCTCTCTAAGAAAAGCTTAGAATAAAACTTAGCCTCACAAGTGGCTGTAAAACCTAATTATATAGCTAAAACACGAATTGGGGCTTCTTTGTAAATATCAGGAGCTTCTGGGCACAACTACAATTTCCACAATCTTCATTAACTCTCGCGAGAATGCCTGGTCACGTTGTGCATCGATCGATGCCTATTGTGTGTCGATCGACACAACTGTCTAATATGGGCAGTGACTTCTTTCTCTCAGCCAAATGTGTTGGGATTATATCCTGAAATCACATTGTACTTACTCTAACGATAGTTGTGTGTCGAGATCAGACATGTTGTATGATACTGGGCGGTTGCAATGTTTTGCTAGAAGCCTCTTGCAGTCTGTAAGTTGTAGACTTACTGCCAGTATTATATGATCCTATAGGGTCACACACCTAAGCAATATGGAAGCATATATATGGGAATGATCATCATGGTGGTGATCAAGATGATGTGTATTGGATACATATCAATATCGATTAAAGAGAGGTGTGTCGATCGACACAGTAGGTGTATCGTTCGACACGGGGTCGATTCCGAAACTGTTGTTTCGGTTTATGACTTAGACTTTTTCGGTTAAACCCGAAAGATGGTTTAATCATAACAGGTCACATATATAGGCTAATATTATCGACCAGGAACTCAAGCCGTTCAGTTTTCTTGATCAGAAAAGCAGAAAAACTCTCTCTTCGATTCCCAGATCCGGCACTAGCATCCCGGCTTTCCAGGTTGTGTGTGTGTGGACTATGATAGAGGCGAGGCATCTGAACCGCTCCTGATCTCGTCTTACCATTCATTCCGCTGCCAGAACAAGGTAAATGCGAGATCCATGATTCAATAACTCAAACCCTTATATCCTAGGCTCGGAATTCAGGCTTAGGGTTGCCTAATCGGATTAGGAACTGCTATGAATTCCATCAGTGGTATCAGAGCCTTAGGGTTTATCATTGAATCAGCCTGCTTGTTTGAATTTGATGAATTGAATTCGCTCATATTAGTTGTATGAACAAAAGCCTGTTAGATCGATTGAAGCTGAAAACGATTATGTGTTTTCATATGGTGTCGATCGACACAAAAGGTGTGTCGGTCGACACAGAATAGTGAATTCGTCAGAATCGGCGGCTAGGGTTTTCTGTGAAGAAAACCTGAATGCCTACTTTGCCGATCGACACAGGTTTAGTGTCGGTCGACACAGACCTTGCGATTGGTTGATCGGTTCAATTGGATTGGACCGGTTATCATGCTTGGTTAAGTCCGAACATATCGGTTTAAATTGGATGAATTGGTTCAATTGGATTGAACTGATTATCTCAATTAGTATAAACCAATTGGTTAAAATCAGTTTGATTGGATAAAACGGTTCAATTGAATTGGACCGGTTATCGCGATTAGTTGAAACTGGTTAAAACGGTTTAAATTGGATGAATTGATTCAATTGGATTGAACCAGTTATCTCAATTAGTATAAACCGACTTGAATGGTAAAGATCAGTTTGATCTGATAAGTCGGTTCAATTGGATTGGACCGGTTATCAAAACTATCTCCGGTTTAGGTCTATGTCGACCGTCACACATGGGTTGTCTCGATCGACATGACCGGTTCAATGAACCGGGTTAATTATATTAACCGGTTATTGAAGTCCGGTTTTGTTTGGTGGTGTCGATCGACAGACATGGTCTGCGTCGATCAACACAGTGCTCACAATTCTGGTTATTGAACCTTGAATTTGCAAAAACCAAACTCGACTTAAACCTAGTTTATAAAGAACAATTAAAACACTTCTTGGATGCATATTGGATATGTATCAAGATTAAATGTTCTAAATCCATTTTGATACACATTGGATGTGTATTAGATCAAAGCTTAGCTTCAATATGGTCAGCTGTCAAGACTCATTTCGTTGTGTGATGGTCTAGCCAAGAGCTTGGTGACCACAATTACGTGAGTAAGGCAGGTAATTATGTTGATGGACTTGCAGTGCTTGACATCAAAAAAATTACATGACCAAAGAGATTGATTTGCTAACCTTTTAGAGTTTTGTTTCCTCAACTAAATATCAAGTGACCTTGATGTCTTTCCCAATCTTGTCTACTGTCAAGACTTGTTTTGTTGTTGGATAGTCTTGGAGTCCTTGGTATCCACAATTACATGAGTAAGACAGGTGATCATTGATAGACTTGCAGTGCGACTGTCAGTGATCACAAGACTGAAGAGATTGGTTTACTTGACTGGGCTATCAGAAGTTCTGGGCCCAGAGACGTCAGAGTAGATGAGACATGGAATGTCTTATCTGCAACCAAGAGTTGTACTGGGTAAAATTAGCAATGATTTGCTTACCTAGATAACTAAATTTTGGGTGATGGCGAGTCGTCCACTCAGATTTTGGTGAAGTATGGATCTTGGATCATTATATTCATAGAGGAAACATTGTTTGAATATAATGCGAGTTTTCTTATTTGATAAGATTTCTCATTTCATGGAATACATAACTAAATCTTTGTTTTCTTGGATTTCAGCTTATGTCTAAAAGTACTTTCTCATTGCGATCCGTCCTTGAGAAGGACAAGTTAAATGGATCAAATTTCCTGGATTGGTATCGGAATTTGAGAATAGTTCTCAAGCAAGAGAGTAAGGACTATGTCCTTGAGAAAGCTCTCCCCGGGAAGCTTGGGACCAATGCCTCGCATGCAGTATATGATGATTGGAATAAGCATTATATTGATGTGGTAGATGTATGTGGTCTGATTTTGGCTACCATGAACTCGGACCTGAAGAGTCAATACGAGAACGTGGAGTCGCCAATAGAGATGATCACCAGTCTGAAACTGATGTTTCAGGAACATGCACGAGTTGAGAGATACCAGACGGTTAAGTCTCTCATTGGGTGCAAGCTACCAAAGGATGCTCCAGTGAGTCCTCATGTCATTAAAATGATGGGTTACATTGATAACCTGGGGAAACTGGATTGTCCTGTTAGCCTAGAGTTGGCTACTGAGATCATTTTGCAGTCACTGCCGTCAAGCTATGATAAGTTTATAAAGAGTTATATCAAGAAAGGCTTGACGAAGACGTTGACTGAGCTGCATGGCATGCTCAAGACAGCAAAGCAAAAACATCATAAAGGGTAAAAGATTTGAGAAATCTTGTATAGACAAGGGTGGAGGCAAGGCCGTTCAGATTTGGAATCGGGATAAGCATGTGTCATCCTTTAAGCCCAAGTCAGGCCCATCTGATGTTGGTAAATGTTGCTACTGTAAAGAGTTTGGGCATTGGAAGAGAAATTGCATTAAATTCTTGGAAGATTCACAAGAGATGGAGAAGATGTATGGGACTTCTTCTTCAGGTATTGTGTTATTATTTCAAGTTCTACGTGAGTATTGGATACTAGTTGTGGCACTGATATTTTTGAAATATGCAGGACCTACGCAACAGTAGAACGTTGGAGAAAGGGCAAGTGGAACTGCGCGTCTGGAATGAAGCAATGGTTGCTCCATTAGCCGTAAAAAATTCTCCACTTGTAGGAGCCTTTCAAGCTTGGTTTTAGAAATTAAGTAATTGCCACCATGTACTTGCTATATGCAAAGATGTCTTTCATTTTCTTGTTAGAATTTGGATGTTTTTCATTTTGATAAAAGACATGTTTTGTTCTTTAGATCTTAATGAAATATTCTATGGTAGCACCCCGTTTAGAATGGGTTTTATATCTTAAACCAGCGTGAGTTTGAATATAACACAAATACTAAAAGTTTGAGTCTGATGACTCGAACCAGTCTTTCCTTGGCATAGTCGTTTTGGCCACATAGAAGTGAAGCAGATTCAGAAGTTCCATAGTTATGGGCTTTTGGGCTCATTTGATTATAAATCATATGAGATATGAATTCTGCTTATTGGGCCAAATGACTAAGGCTTCTTTAGCAGTGCAAAAGAAAAGGGGCAGAGGCTTATTGGGCCTTACTCATACTGATGTATGTAGCCCGATGAGCATTAATGCCAGAGAAAATCTTCAGGACTTCATTATCTTTACTGATGAATTCAGTAAACATGGTTGTGTTCGTCTGATGAGACACAAGTCGGAATCTTTTGAAATGGTCAAAGGAGTTCCACAATGAAGCATAGAATAAACTTGACAGAAGTATTGAAAATCTTTGATTGGATCGCGGAGGAGAATACTTAAGTCAAGGAATAAGTGATCATCTGAATGAGTGTGAAGTTGTTTCACGACTCAACTCTTCTGAAAACTTGGATGGTGTTTCTGAGAAAAGTTATCGGGCCTTATTGGATATGTTCCGATCGATGATGAGTCACACGAATTTTCCAAAATCCTTTAAGAATACGCTCTAAAATGTCTGTGTTTGCGCAGAAAAGGGTTTCAATCAGAATCAATTAAAAGACACCACATTGGATGTGGACTGGAAGTTTTCAAGTATGTTGTTTCTGATCATTTGGGGATGAAATCTAACAAGCTTGAA
This sequence comes from Orychophragmus violaceus, assembly GCA_030180135.1. Taxonomy (NCBI): domain Eukaryota; kingdom Viridiplantae; phylum Streptophyta; class Magnoliopsida; order Brassicales; family Brassicaceae; genus Orychophragmus; species Orychophragmus violaceus. Next base: position 98,480,467 of record CM058237.1, on the reverse strand, counting down.
CCCAAATCTGATAAGTTCTACCTCGCTGGTTGTCCTACGGAAACCGAGGCTTATTACTTTTGAAACCAATCCGAGAACAAAGTTTTGTTGTTCGGAACTCTGTTTTTCTAGATAGAAAGTTTCTTTCCAAGAAGAACAGTGGGAGTAGAAGTACAACTCGAAGAAATTCGATAAACACAGGAGGCTGCTCAACCTGTTGAGGGAGAGCAGCGGTGAGATCTACAAAGTGCTGTAAGACTTACACCTGTGGAGCCTGAAGTTCGCAGATCCGAATGGATCCGTCACTAACCCGAGAGTGATTTCTCGTAACCGATTGCCGTGATCTTTTGATCATTGAAAAGTGACGAGCCTGCGAAATTCAAGAAGCGATGGTGAGCCCCAATTCCAAAAATTGGCTAGGTATGCATGTTAGCTTCACCGATCCATTTCTGGATTGAAGTAAACATCTTGGAGTTGGAATCAACATTCTGATAAAGTGGTCAAAAGTTTTGACTTGATCAGGAACGAAATGAAACCATGCGTTTATAAGTAGATTGGTGGGAGCGTAGTTGCATTTCTCGTTCTGTATGTAGATGACATACTCATTCTCATAAACGACGTTCCGTCGCTTAAGTCTCATGAGACTTGGGTCGGAAGTCATTTTCATCAAAAGACATGGGAGAAGCCGCGTGAATTCTTGGAATAAGAATCTATTGATATAGATTGGGTAGGCTAATTGGATCGTGTCAAGATCCTTATGTTGATAAGGTAATGGACTGTTCCAATATGCATGATTCCAAGAATGGCTTCATACCAAAGGTCTTATGGCAATGATCTTAGCAAGACGAAGTGTCTTGGACACTGGCTGAGCTAGTATGTATGAGTGTGATTCCTTATGCTTTTGCAATGGAATCCATCATGAATGCCATAATTTACACTCATCCAGATGCAGCTTATGCATTACGAGTAGATACCAAGTTGTTCCGGTAAAATTCACTGAACAGTTGCCAGAAATATCCCAAGTGTTTGATGAACACTAAGGATAGGTTCGTGGTGAACTGAGGAAGTGACGAACCAGTTGAGAGTAGTTAGACGGACAAAGACGATTTCCGGTTTCCCACTTGGTTATGTCTCTTTGTCTGAATAACGGTACTATCTGTTGGAATGGCTCCAAGCAGAGAACCGTAGAATAGTGCTTTTATCTGAATGGCGGTGTGGTTTGTTGGAACTGTTTCAAGCAAAAACACCGCAGTCTCTCCCACAACCTAAGCACGAGATTTATTCTGTTGTTGTAGGTATTAGATATCTGAAGAGTTGATCTTGATTCTAGTGGGAGTTATTTTAGTTATGTTATAATCTTTACATAGACATGCTATGGCAATGTTTTTGTAAGTTAAAACTGACATCGGTATTATTTAATTGTTGGATGATTAAATAATAGTCCCAAAGTATTTTATGTTCATCTTATAGGTCATCAAGTTGAGGACTTGATCATGAAACCCTATAAGTAAAAGATGACATAAATTATGATTGTCCCTAGTCGAGGTTGTTGAAGTGGGACACCAACAGCCGCGCGAGACTAGCATGTGAGGTGACTGTTGGACTAAGTTTCATGGAGTCAGTGATATGATTATCACGGTCAATCACATAGATATATGTTGGTGAACATATGATCGGACGTGACCCGCTAATGAGAACTCTATAGGATAGTTATATCAGTGTCATGAGAGGTTCTCATTACGACTATAGAGTATAGTCCTTAGACCTGAGTTCATCATGCTTCCTAGCATATGAATTGGTGCACTTTGACCTTGTCAAACGTCGATCCGTAAATGGCGGCTATAAAGGCATTGTTTAGGTGTATCATGAAGTGTGTGAAGGAACAGGGATGGAACAAGATGGGATTTGTCCCTCCTATATAACAGGAGATAAATATCTCAGGGCCCATCGAAGATTTGATACTGAGAAAATGCATGGCCGTGCTTAAACGAGGTGATTGTCAGTCGTTTGTTTTATCAGTATAGATCAGGAGTTCGATGAACATGATATTGGCTATAATAAGGATGACACAATCTCTTGCCTTATGCTATATTGAGATATAGAGACGAAGGGATTATAGGAATAGGTGATTCCAGTACAAGTGGGAGATTGTTGGGATTATGTCCTGAAATCACATTGTACTTACTCTAACGATAGTTGTGTGTCGAGATCAGACATGTTGTATGATACTGGGCGGTTGCAATGTTTTGCTAGAAGCCTCTTGCAGTCTGTAAGTTGTAGACTTACTGCTAGTATTATATGATCCTATAGGGTCACACACCTAAGCAATTTGGAAGCATATATATGTGAATGATCATCATGGTGGTGATCAAGATGATGTGTATTGGATACATATCAATATCGATTAAAGAGATTTGTGTCGATCGACACAGTAGGTGTATCGATCGACACGGGGTCGATTCCGAAACTGATGTTTCGGTTTATGACTTAGACTTTTTCGGTTAAACCCGAAAGATGGTTTAGTCATAACAGGTCACATATATAGGCTTATATGATCGACTTGGAACTCAAGCCGTTCAGTTTTATTGATCAGAAAAGCAGAAAAACTCTCTCTTCGATTCCCAGATCCGGCACTAGAATCCCGGCTTTCCAGGTTGTGTGCGTGTGGACTACGATAGAGGCGAGGCATCTGAATCGCTCCTGATCTCGTCTTACCATTCATTCCGCTGCCAGAACAAGGTAAATGCGAGATCCATGATTCAATAACTCAAACCCTTAGATCCTAGGCTCGGAATTCAGGCTTAGGGTTGCCTAATCGGATTAGGAACTGCTAGGAATTCCATCAAAATGCTCCAAAATGCTCCATTATCTTCAATTTCGCTCCAAACGTGCATGTACCTAATAAAACTTGTAAAAGACTCTAAAGAAATACCAAAAGACTCTAAAACATACTTATATCATGGTCTAAAACCGGTAAAAACCATGATATATCAAGCTCCTTCTGGATACCTCTTTGATCGATCAGCTAGGATAAGAGAGATCCTAGTAGGCTGGAAATCCATCAGTCCTAATCTCACAGCCACAGAGTATGGCATGAGATTCACACAAGATCCTAAGTCACACAGAGAACGCTTGAATATGTCCTTTGAGATGGAACAGTCTAGCACAAAGGCTCATGGGTCTGGTATCTTCTCTGTAATCTGAATCAGCTTCTTTTCCATCACTTTCATGCAGTTAGCCACTTCTAGCTCCTGTTTAGACAGTTTAGGAACCTTAGGATACGGCACAGAGGGCTTATAGACTCGTTCTAGGACTGTTGCAGGTTTCTTGTCCCGTCTGGGATTTGTGTCGACCGATGCACGTTGTGTGTCGATCGACACAAGGCGATTTCGAGCAATTTCATCAGACGTATCGGGACTGTGTCGATCGATGCAGGAGTTGTGTCGATCGATGCTTGTTTTAGACAGACAGAACTCACCCAGAAAATCCGAGATTATGCTCTCTTCTTCTTCCAGCAAGTCAGTCTCATCTCCTGTGATCACAGCATTGACGTATTGCCTCTGTTCAGCTTTCCCGGCTTCATTTTGCCTCTGCACAGCTCCAGCAGTCTGTTGAACTTGGACATCTAGCTTCTTCACATGTGTTCTCAAAGATTCAAACTTCCCATTCAGATTTTCATACAATGCGTCTATCTTTGAGTTGTAGGACACAGTGATCTTTTGTTGTCCCTCAAGAAACTGCTCCATCATGGTTTCCAATCTGCTCTTATATGTAGGTGCAGGCGGTGCTTGGTAAGAAGAAACACCATAGTTCCTCGAGAGGAGTTACTCTGTTGCTGGAAGGGTTCCTGAAAAGCAGATTCCTGACTGTTGAATACATTCCCTCCAACGTAGTTGATAGCTTCTTGCGCATACTTTCCAAGTAGAAGACTATGTAGAGAGTCAACTTTGTTCTTCAACCCAGCTATCTGTGAACTGTCAATCCCTGAGCTGAAAAAATCATTCCGACACATCGTCCTTACGGATCTCTTAGTCTTCTTGGTGATTCCGCGAAATGTGTCGACCGATGCAAGAAGAGCGTCGATCGATGCAATGCGAAATCTATGTCGACCGACACACAGGACCGTGTCGATCGATGCAGTGCGAATCGGGGTGTACCTGAAACGCAAGAAAAGGAAAAATCAGTAACAAAAACAAAAACGAAACACCTAGTCTAAACCCAAAGTTCAAATCTATCGAAGACTCAAAAGAGTCCCCGGCAACGGCACGAAAAACTTGATAGGTCTAAGTTTTAATCCTATTCTACTGCAAGTGTACAGTTAATGCAATTATAGTATAAAGGGTATCGAATCCACAGAGACTCTAGACTCTTGCGATAGATTATAGAATTTCGGGTTAATCTAGGTAGAAGCGATAGAAAGTAGTAAATCAAAATAGAAAGCAAGTAAACGATTTGTAAATCATAAGGGGAAGGCGTCAGGTCAAGGGAGTTCTCAGGAAATCAGGAACACAGGCAATCAATCAATCGGGATCTAATTAAGAACTGTTCTAGAATTGGAATCACGGAAGTATAAGAAGCCAACTTTCGTTGCGAATCCTATTTATGTCTAACAACCTAGCAAGCCAACTTTCGTTACGAATCCTAGAGTTCTAAACAAGCATTTATCTCAAGTTCTTTCGTTCACAATTCCTCTAAACCAAATTTCTTTGCGAGTAGATCAAATTTCTCATCTAGGTTCTTTCTAGCTAATTAACCAACTGTCGTTGCAGAAATCAACCTAACATCATAAATCTGGGTAGCTACTTCAGATTAAGCATTAAGAACACCCCTAGATGAAGAACTAACAGATATGAATCCCTACAGATTGATCAACCTATAATTCCATGAAATCCCCTGTGAGAATCCCTAAACCTAACAGGTAAACTACTCAGACATGATCAATGAAACAGAAATCATAATGAATAAAAAACCAAATATCATAAAAGAAGTAAAGAAACTGGGGTTCAAAATCTCTTCTCTCACGAGTATAAGATCAGCCCCTCAAAGCTCTCTAAATCTCTCTGAATATAAAATAAAGCGTAGCCTAAACAATGGCTTAAAACCCTAATATATAAGTCTAAACACGTTTTTGGGCCTTTTTGCAAGTCTGAGAAGTTTCTGGGCAAAAACTGTTATTTCTCCAAAATGCAGATTGTTGGGCGCAGAACCCTGGAATCACCTTGCGTCGACCACTGCACAGACTGCAACGATCGTTACAAGGTGATTTCGTAGCCAATGAACTCTGTGAGATCTCTAAACAGTGTAGAATTGACCCAAATGCTTCCAAAACGTCCAATTAGGCTCCAAATGTCCTTAAACTTGTAAAACACCTGAAAAGACTCCAAAACATAATAAAAAAACTCGATAAATAAGACATATACCATGGCTAAAATCCCTAAAATCCATAGTATATCAGAAGTCCATACCTTCTTTTTGTCGGAATCCTTGTACCACAAGTCTAGCCTTGTACTTATCAATTGAGCCATCTGTTTTCAATTTTGTTTTGAAAATCCATTTACACCCTAGTGCTTTAAACCCTTCAGGTAGATCGGTTATTTCCCATGTATGGTTTTTCATAATGGAGTCGATCTCACTATTGACAGCTTCCTTCCAAGAAGGTGCGTCTGGTGTAGACATGGCTTCAGTGTACGTTCTTGGTTCATTCTCTAGGAGAAAGACCATCATGAAGTCAGGACCGAAAGATTTATCCTTACGAGCTCTTTTGCTTCGTCTATGTTCTTCTTCTTCGTCCACATCATTTAATGAACCACCAGAAGTACTAGCCTCGTTTATAGAGGAGCTAGGATCATTCTCTTCACGATATCGTTTTTTATCCTCACATGGAAAGATATGTTCAAAGAAAGACACATTCCTTGATTCCATTATTGTATTTACATGGATATTTGTTACGTCTGATTTGTGAACCAGAAACCGATAAGCACTACTATTGTGTGCATATCTGATATATCATGGTTTTTACCCATTTTAGACCATGATATAGATGTGTTTTTAGTGTCTTTTGTCTTTGTTTAGAGTCTTTTACAGGTTTAATCAGGTTTGGAGCTAATTGGAGATATTTGGAGCATTTTGGGACTTTTGGGACGTTTTGGCCGAGAGCTTAACTCACTGTCCGATTTATTGATCATGCATCGACCGACACTACTTGTGCATCGGTCGACACACTAGCGAGATGGGCCGTACTCGTCGGTTTAATGAAGTTATGAAGATTTGCAAAGAAGCCCAAGATAGTTCCAGTATTTACACAGAAGCCCCAGCCGAGATTAGGCATATATATAGAGGATTTTGGTGTTTATTTTACTTACGCTTTCATACTTAGAGCTAAGAGATTTTTAGAGCTTTTGGGGCTGATCTATTTCCTGTATTCACTTATTTTGGAGAAGATTTCGAACCCCTTTATCTATTTAATTTCTTATATGCAATCTATTATTTCTATGATTATGTTCTCATCAATCATGTCTGAGTAGATCCATAGTTAGGCTTAGGGTTTCTCATTAGGGTTTGATGACTTGCTAGACTTGTTTGATTCAGTTAAGGATTCATATGATTAGAATGTTCTTCAAACTAGATTGTGCTTAAAGCTAGTTCTAACCTGATCAATTAGAATCTAGATCTTAGGTTGCTAAATTCGACACGAGAGTGTGTTTTAGAATCTGAACTATTTAGGTTGAGCAATTAAATTATTCGCAAAGAGATTTGGTTTAGTTTAATTGTGAACATATCGAACTTGAACTTAATGCTAGTTTAATCTGTTAGTAATTGCAAAGAGATTTGGGTTACTGCACTTAGACTTAGAGAGTTTTCGCAAAGAGATTTGGTTAATTCTATTTACGTGATTTGAGTTCTAGAACTGAGTTTAATTAGATCCTGACTGATTAGCTTGTCTGCTTGTCTGATTTCCTGAGAATACCCTAGGCTTGACGCTTTTAGTTTATTGCTTTCACAACCAACTTGCTACTGTTTACTTTCTTGCTTCGCAATTTATTTACTTCACCATCTGCTTATTTCTAGTATTAGTCTCTACTGTTCTGATCTATCGAGAACTAGTGTCCCTGTGGATTCGATAACCCTATATACTACTTTGACATTGATGTTCACTTGCAGTTTAGAATAGGGTAAAACTTAGAACCTATCAAGTTTTTGGCGCCGTTGCCGGGGACTCTTAGAGTCTTCGATAGGACCGAACTTAGGGTTTTTACTAGAAATTTTTCTTTTTGTTTTTGCTTTTTCGTTTTGTTTTCATATTTTGCTAACTTTTTCTCTGTTTCTTTCTGTCGCAGTACGACTTTCGCCTTGCGTCGATCGTTGCATCCCTTGCGTCGATCGTCACTAGGCGATTCTGGGATTGAATCGATCGTTGCACTGATAGCATCGATCGTTGCTGGACGATTACAGACAGCTTATGCCAACGCAGAAAACTCGAAGTAATCCGAACTCGAGCTTAGTTAATCTCGGACTAGAGGAACTTGGACGTCTAGAAAGGACTATCAGAAGAGAAAAGAGAGAGAGAGAATGGTACGAGAACGTCTGATCTTGATACGAGATGCTGAAGGTGTCCTGAGGGATCCGGAAAACAATCCTTACAATGCTGCTAGGCAGAGGATTGATGCTGATGGATGAGTGATCCCTGACCCTCCTGAGCAACAGCAATAGGAGCAGAACCAAAACCAGGGTCAGGAACGGGCCCATGGTAGAGAGATGGTGGTTCATGAGAGGACACTAGCTGACTACAACAGACCTGATGAGTTTCATGCAAACCGAGCAGCTCTAGTGCTTCCTGCTTTTGAGAGGAATGATTTTGAGGTCAAGACCATCTACTACCAGCTGATGAGGCAGATTGCTTTTCATGGTCTTCAAGCAGAGCAGCCTATGGATCACATTGACAAGTTTGAGGACATAGTCACTGGCATGAAGTATGAAGGAGTATGCCCGGACTATCTGTTCCTTAAGCTATTTCCGCATAGTCTTGCTGGAGACGCTAGTGCATGGCTGAGACAACTAGCACCTGGTCAGTATACTACTTGGGCAGCCTTAAAGAGTGAGTTCCTGCGTCACTTCTATGATGATGCACGTTCAGACCAGTCCAGACAGGACATACTCACTTTCTCCCAAGGAGTTGTGGAGCCCTTAAAGACTGCCTGGATGAGATTTAAGCAGTGTCAGCGTGACTGCCCACACCATGGATTCACTGAGGTTCAGCTGATTGGTATCTTCTTCAGAGGCATAGATCTTCCATATCAGTCTGCGCTGGATAATTCCAGTAATGCCAACTTCAACACCAGGACTCCTACACAGGCTAAACAGTTGATTGAGAATCGGATTGGCAGCAACAGCTGCAAGACTATGGATGAGAGGAGGAAGAAACCTGGTGGAAGTATTGATAACTCAGAGATGGCTGAATTGAGATCCAGGATGGACAAAATTTGCACTCTTCTAGGCGAAAAGAAAGCTGTCCACTTTGCTCAAGAAGTAGAAGTAATTCAGACTGAGGAGGACACTCAGGAAGAAGATGTGAATTACATCGGAGGATCTGGTTTCCAAGGAAACAGATTTGGATATCAATCTGGGAACAGATTTTCCGGTGGAGGACAGAAGAATGCCTTCGCAGGCAACCAGAACTCTTCAAGCTTTGGACAGACTAGTAACTTTCAGAAGCCTTATGGACAAGGAAATCAGAGAACCTACGGATCTTCATCTTATCAGTCACCTCCTGCAGCCACTGCTTTTGAGACTAGGATGGAAACAATGTTGGAACAGGTACTAGAGAGCCAGAACAAGATTTCTGTGGACAGTAACAAGAAGCTGGATGCAGTTTATGAGAACCTCAATGGGAAGTTTGAGACTCTGAGCACTCATGTGAAGCAGCTGGACACTCAGGTGAATCAGATTTCCAGTGCTATGAAGGGAAAAGGAGCTGCAGACACTCACATTAAGGCCTGGTCTGTGTACATTAATGATGGGTCTCACCTAGGTGAGAAATTTGAGCTAAGTACAGCTGAGTTGGTGAAAGATGGAGAAATCCCGGATTTTGGTCAAAAACTCTCGGGTGAAATCTGCTGCAGTGCGTCGATCGAGGCAACATCTGCGCGGATCAATACACCAGTCGAGATGGCAACGATCGACACACCCTTAGTGTCAGTCGTTGCAGGACGTGAACAGACAGAACTGTCGGGTGATAATGGCATAGATGCTGACTTGGAGCTTGATCGCCTATTCACTGGAGCCTCTGAGATTACTCAACAGGAGATTTATGCGCAGATTGTTAGACAACACTCCTCAGTGTCTGAAGTGATTAGGCAGGAAATTGAAGAGCTTAAGAAGCTAGAGGAGATTGGTGAAGAATTGGAAGAAATTCCAACTTCTGATGATCCACCTTATCATCCATGTGTGCAGAGGTACTTAAATAGGATGTTGCCTTTAGATGACGAGCTGAGAGATTGGGTGATTGTAGTTCCCCAACACATTAGTGAGGTGCTACTGAACAAGATCCCAAAGAAGCTGCCTGATCCTGGAGTCTTTGTGCTTAACTGTTCCATCTTCGAGGACAGTTTTAGACGCTCTCTGTGTGATTTAGGAGCTGCTGGAAGTATGATGCCTTATTCTGTGGCAGAGAAGCTGGGGATGCTGGATTTTTCTCCTACTAGGACCTCTCTTGTCCTAGCTGATCAGTCTATACGAGTTCCGGAAGGACTCTTAAAGGACATTCCAGTGAGAGTTGGAAACTACTTAGTTCCGACAGACTTCCTTGTGCTGAAATATGACTGCGATCATGATGAAGCGTTACTGCTTGGAAGACCATTCTTGGCTACAGCGGGGGCTGTGATAGATGTTAGACAGAGTCTAATAGACCTCCACCTGGGAGATGAGCCGCTGCGTTATGAGATGGAGAAGCTGCGAAAACCACTGATAGATGGGCAGACATTCACAATCATGGATGCAGATGATGAGCAGCCGGATGACACTGTGATTCTGGATCCTGGAGCAAATTTTACTCCATCTTTTCTTGGACATGAGCATTCTGCAACAGCATACTCGCCACCTTGGATGAGGAGACTTGAACAGAGACAGAAAAAGTCTCTGTCGAGATCTCTTGGTGCCTGAAAGATCTTGTGCGTCCGGTCAAGCTAATGACTTTAAACAAGCGCTGAGTGGGAGGCAACCCACTGTTTTCGTTTTTGCATTTTGATTTTAGTATCTTCATAGGATTTTACGCTTGTTTCTGGTTTTGGTGAGTTTTGTTTGCAGGTCTCGGATTAAAACGCAGTGCGTCGATCGACACACCATTGTGTCGATCGTCACAATACGAAAGAATCGCATTGCAGCGATCGTTGCGGTCCTGAGCAACGATCGATCCCCAACGAAAATCGCACAGCAACGGTCGGTGCACCTAGTGCAACGATCGATGCCTGACTGCGACAGAGGTAAGAACCCGAGAGAACTAACCATTCCATTAACAAATTTTTGTTTTCTTTCTTTTAACCGATCCCTTGCTTGACACTACTGGGGACAGTGTGTCTTAAGTGTGGGGGAGGTTCTACTAATTACTTTCTTTTGTTTTCTTAGAGTCAGTTAAATTTTAAAAATTTGTTTTTCGAGTCAAAATTTGTTTAAGTAGGAAACAATGATTTTTTGAGAAGATTAGCAGCATTTGCAGGAACTTAAGTGACCATTGAGATGAAGCTGCAGATCATCTATGACTATTAGAAAACCCAGACACAGATCAGCCTACTGAGAACACCCACATCGCTTCAGGTATCAGAGGATCTTTTACTGACTTCAATTTAATCCTCACTTTAGATTTCTCACCTAAGGGCTTGGTATACATTATGTTGGACTCCCTTGCTGGTTCTGACACAGCCTGTAAACATGTCCTATTTGGTTCCCTTCTCCCCTTCCATAAAGTATAAAAAAAAAAGTAATAAATTGCGGATGAGTTAGTAACTCCGAAGTGGTCATGGGAATGGTAGCAAACACTATTTTCTCTCATGTGATCCATGGAATGTGTCCAAAGTACACCCCAAAACGGGAAGAACACTGATAAAAAAAAATAAAATGATACCCAGTGGGGAAAAATCAGTTGTTAAGGGAGGGAAAGAGAAGAAAGGGACTAAAGAAAGACAGTTTGGTGGTCTAGAGCTGGCAAGGTAAGAATCCATGTGCCTTTAGATCGATACCCCTTAGGTGAGACCGCACTTAAATATATGCAGAAGTCAGTAGGGAGAATTTGAATGCGTGAATGTGATTGTGGAGTTTACTTAGGACAGTTGCTAAGTGTGGGGAAAGTATATGTTGGTCTTGATTTCTGCAGGTTGATTCTTTCATGTGGATTACTAAGGGGAATCTGAATGCTGCTGCTTCTACGACAAAATGAGTTTCTGAAGAGTTTTCAAACCTCTTCACTACATTTTAGTTCTCTGTTTTGCTTGAGGGCAAGCAAAGGCTAAGTGTGGGGGAGTTGATATATCATGGTTTTTACCCATTTTAGACCATGATATAGATGTGTTTTTAGTGTCTTTTGTCTTTGTTTAGAGTCTTTTACAGGTTTAATCAGGTTTGGAGCTAATTGGAGATATTTGGAGCATTTTGGGACTTTTGGGACGTTTTGGCCGAGAGCTTAACTCACTGTCCGATTTATTGATCATGCATCGACCGACACATCTTGTGCATCGGTCGACACACTAGCGAGATGGGCCGTACGCGTCGGTTTAATGAAGTTATGAAGATTTGCAAAGAAGCCCAAGATAGTTCCAGTATTTACACAGAAGCCCCAGCCGAGATTAGGCATATATATAGAGGATTTTGGTGTTTATTTTACTTACGCTTTCATACTTAGAGCTAAGAGATTTTTAGAGCTTTTGGGGCTGATCTATTTCCTGTATTCACTTATTTTGGAGAAGATTTTGAACCCCTTTATCTATTTAATTTCTTATATGCAATCTATTATTTCTATGATTATGTTCTCATCAATCATGTATGAGTAGATCCATAGTTAGGCTTAGGGTTTCTCATTAGGGTTTGATGACTTGCTAGACTTGTTTGATTCAGTTAAGGATTCATATGATTAGAATGTTCTTCAAACTAGATTGTGCTTAAAGCTAGTTCTAACCTGATCAATTAGAATCTAGATCTTAGGTTGCTAAATTCGACACGAGAGTGTGTTTTAGAATCTGAACTATTTAGGTTGAGCAATTAAATTATTCGCAAAGAGATTTGGTTTAGTTTAATTGTGAACATATCGAACTTGAACTTAATGCTAGTTTAATCTGTTAGTAATTGCAAAGAGATTTGGGTTACTGCACTTAGACTTAGAGAGTTTTCGCAAAGAGATTTGGTTAATTCTATTTCCGTGATTTGAGTTCTAGAACTGAGTTTAATTAGATCCTGACTGATTAGCTTGTCTGCTTGTCTGATTTCCTGAGAATACCCTAGGCTTGACGCTTTTAGTTTATTGCTTTCACAACCAACTTGCTACTGTTTACTTTCTTGCTTCGCAATTTATTTACTTCACCATCTGCTTATTTCTAGTATTAGTCTCTACTGTTCTGATCTATCGAGACCTAGTGTCCCTGTGGATTCGATAACCCTATATACTACTTTGACATTGCTGTTCACTTGCAGTTTAGAATAGGGTAAAACTTAGAACCTATCAATATCCAATAAAGATACAATCAACTGTCTTAGGTCCGACTGTGACCTTTTTCGGAGGTGGTATTGCGACTTTTTCTGGGCACCCCCACACTTTTAGGTATTTGTACGAAGGTACTTTACCTTTCCAAAGTTCATATGGCGTTTTGCCAGAATTAAGTCAGTTTTTGGAACAGACTTGTAATAGCGATTGATCGCTTATTGATCGTTTAGATCGTATCATATAACGTTTCGCAAACTCTCCAAAAGGCTTTCGCGGAAATCGTTTATCGAATCTGAAAAAATAAATCGTTTTGTTGAACAAACGATCAGCGGAATTGCGTATAGAATTCGCCGAACACTGGTTGAATACGTTTTGTAGAATCGTATGAAAAAGGTTTTTCTACAGTTTCTGGATCCGATTCAAGCGATAAGAATGAAGCGGATTATTTTGAATTAAGACTGTAGGTTGCTGAAATTCGGAAGCAAAAACTGATTGATAAAACTGATGTAAAACGATTGAGGAAAACGATTTAGCGGAGGCGAGATGATGTCTTTCCTTAATTCAAAATATCTCCCGCAATGCAACGGTTTGATGAGATAATGAATCCCAGGATACAACCGATATGAGACTAAGATTGTGACACTCGATCAAAGAATCTGCGAACTTGAATTCTACGAATACTCTCAGACTTACTTTTGATAGAAGAAAGAAGACGAGAGAGATTGTTGGTTTTCGAGTTGTGAAAAGTTTAAGAGTGTAAAAAGATTATTTTCTGAGTAGTGAGGAGTTTCGGATATATAGGAGGAATGGTTCGGTCAAACTTGCGCAGAAAGAATCTCGCAAAACGTTACAGAAATCGTGTAACTAAATGCGGAGATCTTGCGAAGTTAATGGTCGTAAGTTACAAATATTTGAATTTAATTTTCGAATTAATTTGTTTAATGGTTCAAAAATTCTTACGAATTTTGTCCAAAAAATATACACGCAGGAGCCTCTTTAGAGGCACGAACCACGAACCACGAGCCGAGCCGGCCGGACGGCGGCGGCGCACGTGTGTTCCCTTCTCTCTCTCCATAGCCATGTAACCAATTGTATGACTATATCTATATATACACTACTCCAAAACTTCTCTTGCTTCCAATGTGAGACAAATTAAGTTTCACTTAAGTTTGGAGAACAAAAGGCTTGACCAATTTTATTGGCCCATACCCATTTCTTTTCAACTCTTATAATATTTTATAAACCAAATTGTTCGTTAAAATATTAGGCCCAACAGGCTATGCTTAACAGATTTCCAACTCACGATCGGTTGATGTCTTGGGGACTAGGCACTGACCACCTGGAGTTATGTGGTTATTGGACTAATTGATTTCCAAGGGAACAAAAACTTGTGTTACTATTAGAATATATATGTGTATAATTACATTTATGTCCTTATGATATCTTACTCGTTCTATATAAACACCAAGTAGTTCATGTAATCATATACAATACAATACAATTTATTGTGGCATGGTATCAGAGCCTGCTTTAAAAAAAAATATTCTTCTTCTCTTTTTTTTTTTAATCACACTCTTTCATCTTTTTCTTGAGCAGATCCTTCATCTTCAGTCTTCTCTTCAGTCGTTTTTGGCTTCTTCAAATTAAACATCTTTGCCTCTTACTCTTCTCTTGTTCTCTTTTTTTTTTTTTTTTTTTAATAATATTATATTTAATTTAAACAAACCGATCGATAAACCGGGATCAACCGGGCTACAAACCAAAGACAACCAGACCAAAATAACCAAACCGAAAACCCTAAATAACCGAATCGGGACCCTCAAACCGGACTCCAAATTTACAGAAAATGCCACCGCCACTCTATAGGGACAGACCGACTCCGAACCCGTCGCCGGCGGATGTGAGCCGGTGAAAGTCGCGGTGCACGACGGAGCCTTCCAGCACGGCTAAAGGATCCGACCCTTGCCGACCTTCTAGCACCACCAGCCCAGTACTCCTCTCACCTTCTCCCGACAACGAGCCTTCGCCTGAATCCCTCGGTCTCACCCGGTGGAGCCGCTCCCGGCAAACTCCCGCTGGAGATTCTCCTTCTGCAACTAGCGCCCGACGAAAGCCTATCCTCTCCGATCTTCTCAACCTCCTCTTGCTAAGCACGCTTCTCCGGGAAGACAGACATGCAACGGGGCACTTCACCGCCCGTCTCCACCGCAGCCTCGACAGAGTGGCCAACCCCGCCGTAGCACCTGCTTAGCGCGCCTCGCTACCCACCAACTTCTCTCCGACGAACAACAGCTTCCAGATCTCGCTGATAACTCTCTCCCTCGCGCTAATCCTTCCACCTCAAGTCCTCAAAAGGTTTCCGGCGTCGCGACTTACCCGGGGATGGAGGATCGGACAAAGATCTGTGACCGCGCCGCCGGCAGGGAAGAACCACACCTCGCGAGAACAGAAGAGAGAAGATTGAGGAACTCCGGTTGTCCTTTAGCCGCCGCGGTTGTAACAATCAGCACAAGTAAACGGGTGGAGGCTTATCCCGGTATCGACGGAGACCGCCGACCACCGAAACAAGCCTCGGCGAACGAAAAAGCGAAAGGAAAAGCGACGATAAGCTAGAGAGCTTTTGAGATCGGACGCGTAGATGTTACGCGCACGAACCCCTTATTCCTTTTTCTTCTTCTCTTGTTCTCTTTCAACAAAATTTTTCTACCAATCTTCTTTTTAATCTTCACAAATTTTCTTACCAATCCTCTTCTACGAATATCGTGTTGTTTTTTTGGTAGCTTTCAAAGCTGCATCAGTAGAAAGCAGAGAGGTCGATCCTCTTCGCAACACAACAACTTTGTGTTGTCAGATCATTAAATCGTTTTTTTTTCTTCTAAATTTTGGATTGTCGGTCAAATTTGTTTTTCTTTCACTCTTCACTTCGATTTTCCTAGATCTACTTTTCTAAGTCCTTCCTCATTAAATCAATTTTTTTTAAAAGCTGTCGGTCACTTTTCTTCCCCAAAATAATTACAGTCTTCACAGCAAATAATTTACCAATCACAATTTTGCTTCCCCAAAAACTCTCACAGTCCCTAAAAACTCTCACAGCCTAAACTGCCATTTTTTTGTTAAGGTTACGTTGCTTTTTTTTAAAGTTGGAATATGAAACTTTTTGTTTAATTTTAAAGTCACAGTCTTAACACTAAAGTCTAAAATTATTTTTTAAAGTCTTAACAGTAAAATTGCAAACCAAGCACAGTAAATCTTTTTGTCCACTTACAACAGTTTTGCTCACTTGAATCCTTTCTTCTACTTTCTCAAAAGTTGTGGGTCAAATTTTTTTTTTATCATTTCTTTTCGTTTTTCTAAACCTTTTTTTTCTTTTGCTTATTTTTTTAGGTCAATAGTGTTTCGTATTTCTCTATTTTTTTTTTAAATAATACAAAAAAAGAAAAAAAAGAAAAAAAACAAACAAAAAAAGAAAACAAGTAAAAAAACAATGAATACCAATCCTGTATAGGGACGATGGTTACTACAGACACAATCACCTCATCTCCTTACTTCCTTTCCTCGTCCGATCATCCTCAACACGTGCTTACATTTATGCTTCTCACTGGTGACAATTACGAGAAGTGGGCAAAACTAGCACGAAATAATCTTATGGCCAAGCACAAGTTGGGCTTCATTGACAGAACACTTCCTAAACCTACCTCCGATTCAGCAGACTACCAACGATGGATTCAAACCAATTCGATGATTGTAGGATAGCTTTACGCAAGTCTTGATCCAAAGGTACAAAAGGTTATTTCATTCGTGGACAATGGAAAGATGTTGTGGGATAATTTGAAGGTTTGATATTCAATCGGAAACGCATCTCGAGTTCATCAAATTAAGTCATCCATTGTTGGTTGTACTCAAAGTAGGCAAGAAGTTGCAGATTATTTTGGAAAGCTAAAGTTCATGTGGGACGACTTAGACGATTTTGAACCACTCCTGACTTGCTGCTGCAACAACTCGACATGTCCTCAATGGTTTAAGCAGATACAAAGACGTGATCACGAGCGTATTTATCAGTTCCTCATGGGCCTTGATGCTTCTAGGTTTGGGACAATTCAGACAAATATTCTTAGTCGTTTGAAACGTGATACAGATCTCACTCTCGATCACATCTACTCTGAAGTCATCTATGAGGAGCATCATCAAACTGTTGTACGCAGCCAAGAAGAAAGAATTGATGATGTCGGATTCGCGGTTCCGAAAGGCGTATCAGCTATCACCTCGGTTACACGTGCAAATAATCAAGGTCCGTGCACTCACTGTGGTAGGACTAACCACAATGTTGATACATGCTTTCAACTTCACGGGTTGCCGGAGTAGTGGATTGAAAAGAAAGGTGATCCATATCGTCACACTGATTCCTCACGCGGACGAGGTAGATTCTCCCTACGAGACCGCGAAAGAGGAAGGTTCGTTAATAATCGTGCTAACCATGCACAAGTTGAAACAAATACATCGTTACCTGATATTCCTGGTGTTAGCAAGGAAACTTGGTCTCAAATCGTTAACTTGCTGAAATCTGATTCCTCTTCTTCTTCATCACATGACAAATTGTCCGGTAAGCCTAGTTGTGTTGATTTTCTACTAGATTCCGGCGCATCACTTCATATGACAGGTGATGTTGATCTCCTTTGTGATATTCATGAGATTCCTCGAAGCATTATTGTTCTTCCAAATGGAAAACATACATATGCGTCTCGGGAAGGAAATCTCAAACTTAGAAACTTAGTTTGCTTAAAACGTGTGCTATTTGTCCCGGATCTCTCTTGCACATTAATCTCCCTAGCTCGTCTATTACGTGAACACTCTTGTTTTGCTATGTTCACTGACAAAGTTTGCGTGATACAGGACCGCACTTAGAAGACGGTGATTGGAGCCGCTGAAGAGATGAACGGGGTTTATCATTTTCGAGGAGGAGTTTCAGTGAGTGTGAATCGAGTGAAGCATTCAGAAAGCAAGAATTTTTGGCTCTTACGTTTGGGACATCCATCCAAGAAAGTTCTATCATATTTTCTATCTACTTTAGACGGGTTTGATTCTTCTACCGATGATGTTATGGATTTTTGTGATGTTTGCGTTCAAGCAAAACAAACAAGAACAAGTTTTTTCGGAGAGCATTAATAAAGCAGACGATTGTTTTTCATTGATACATTGTGACATATGGGGGCCTTATAAACTTGCTTCATCTTCTGGAGCTCATTACTTTCTAACTATAGTCGATGACCACTCTCGTGCGGTATGGACTTATCTTCTCCTTGCCAAAAGCGAGGTTTCTACTCTCATCAAACAATTCATCGCGATGGCCTCTCGTCAGTTTAACAAAACCGTTCGAGTGGTGCGGAGTGATAATGGAAGTGAATTCCTTAGTCTGCGTCCTTTCTTTGCTGAACAAGGGATACTACGCCAAACATCATGTGTTTACACTCCACAACAAAATGGTCGGGTGGAACGTAAACATCGACACATACTAAATGTGGCTCGATCCCTGTTATTTCAAGCCAATTTGCCAACAATATTCTGGGGTGAGAGCGTTCTGACTGCTGCTTATCTAATTAATCGCACTCCGACTCCACTACTGCAAGGAAAGACACCTTTCGAGATTCTTCATTCTTCTCCTCCAACTTATGACCACTTACGAGTCTTTGGGAGTCTTTGCTTTGTTAAACGTCACTCAGCACACAAAGACAAATTTGATCCTCGTAGTAGACGATGTGTTTTCATGGGTTATCCTCACGCTCAAAAAGGCTGGAGAGTATTCGATAATGAAGTTCAAGATTTTTTTGTTGCTCGTGACGTAATCTTCCGGGAAGATGAGTTTCCCGATCAATCTATTGCTAACGAAGGGACTTCCTCACACACGGCTGATCCTTCCCCTCTTGATCTTGGAGTTGAACCACTTGGACGTGGACTCCGTGAGAAGAAACGGTCAGTTTTACTTGAGCCTTATGTCACTTACTCCGCTCGTCATGTGTATAATTACATTTATATCCTTATGATAACTTACTCGTTCTATATAAACACACGAGTACTTCATGTAATCACACACAATACAATACAATATATTCTGGCAGTTACCTAGCTTTACTCTCCTGGCAAGCGACGATTTATGATCTTTAGCAAGAGAGAAATAGTAGGCTCCATCGGAACAATCACAGGTCTCCGGATATCATCATGTTTCAAGTCATCACGACTGTGAAGAATCAAATCCCAGCTGCAAGACAGCCAAATATGACTCAATCAAGCGAGCGCATGCAAATTTGGCCCTCTCTGTTTTGAAAAGGATTAAAACTTAGTCCGATGTGCTGCAGGTCACGAAAGGGTAAAAACTTAGTCCTTCGTTCTCATTAGATTTACGATTGGGCTTCTGCAATTTGGCCTGTAACCATATAATCTCCTATTTTCTTCTTCTCGGCTTCGATGCATATGGGACCTGGGCCATCTGTTAGGCCTTTTGTCTTAATTTAATTTGCAATATGGATCATTGTATTGCACTGTAAATGTCAAATATTCTAAAGTTTGTATTCCTACATCTTTGCATCATTCAAATATATGCAAGAAAATGTTCAAAAAAAAAAAAATATATGATGTTTTATTCGAACCTTCTCCACAATTGCTTTAAAACATTTCTGAAAAATTTGAGATAATTTTTATAAATCATATAAAGATAAAGTACTTTAAAATGCATCAGTATAAATTTATATATTTTTAGTTACTATATACAATATATTTTACTGTTTATAAATAAAAAAAAAACAAAATAAAAATATTACACATATCACATGTCAATGAAAAATATTACACATAAAAATACTAGAATCATTGTTTCCAAAATCTCATTAGAATTAAAAGCAAATATATTTAGATATTTAATTTCACTACAAGAAAACATGCCATTACCGAGGGAAAAAAACCGACGGATATCCGTCGGAAATGGTCATTTCCGACGGATTTCCGACCAAAAAATTCCGTCATTTCTATTTCGTCGGAAAAAATTTCTCGTCGGTTTTTCGTCAGTAAAAACCAACGGATTACCGTCGGAAACAAAACCGACGGATTATCGACAGGATTTTGACGGACATAATACCGACGAATTTCTGACGGTATACCGACGGAATATTACCGACGGAATATTAACGACGGAATTCCGACGGATAAGTAAAAAAAAAATTAAAAAAAATTATATTTCGAAAATTAATTATTATTATTATTTAGAAATATAATAAAAACAGAAATGTATTAAAATTTACTAAATATATTTAATAAATATTTCAAAATGTTTAAAAAATTCTTAAAAATCTTTTAAAATTTTCTGAAAAGTTTCTAAAATATTAAATAACATTTAAAATATTTATTAAATATAAAATGTGAAAAACATTTTTAGAAAATGGTTTTTATAAGATAAAAACGTTTTACAATTCAAAACAATTTTCAAAAAAAATCCAAAAATATATTTCATGTTCATAAAAATATTTCAAGAGTTTTACATGTTTTAAAACG
Organism: Orychophragmus violaceus; assembly: GCA_030180135.1. Taxonomy (NCBI): domain Eukaryota; kingdom Viridiplantae; phylum Streptophyta; class Magnoliopsida; order Brassicales; family Brassicaceae; genus Orychophragmus; species Orychophragmus violaceus. Next base: position 98,460,264 of record CM058237.1, on the reverse strand, counting down.
TTTAAAAACGTTTTCCAAAACGTTTAAATCGGTTTTAACAAAAAAAATATTAAGAAATCAAAATATTCATACCCAAACAATCCAAAATCTTAATAACTAATGTGCAATCCATCATTCTCAACCTAAACTACCTTTCAATCTAGACATGCAACCATTTCCTAGAATCCTACAACCTAAAAAAGAGATTTAAAAGAAAATCAATCGGTTGAAAGGATCACTTACATGTTCATGATGAATTTGGCGGTCGGATTTGGTGTTTCATGGTGAGAAACCGGTGAATTTCTAGAAATAAGAACGGAGATGCCGAGAGATGAGAGAGAGACGTTTCAGAGAAATGGAGAAAAAAAAGTTTGGTAGAGACAATTAAAAACGATACGGAAATCCGTCGGAAATCATTTACCGTCGGTTTTCGGTCGGAAAATTTGGCGGTCCAAATGATTTCGCCAAATTTTGGCCGTTACGCCAAAAAAATTCATGAAAAAGGCGCCATAATTTATGACGGAAAACCGACGAAAAACTGAGGGAAAACCGACGGAATTCCGTCAAAAATTTCTGACGAAATTCTGAGGGTTTAGGGTTTCAATTAGGGTTTAGGGTTTCAATTAGGGTTTTGACTTTGATATTTTATAATGTTCACATTTATATGCAACAATAACATTGAAGTTTTTGATTATAAACCTCAGTTTACAGAAAATTATAAAAATGAAAAGTTAGATAAGGTTTGACACTAACTACGTCTTAACCGTTATTATATACTACGAAGTGTTTCGGTCCGACGTGTTGTAATTTTTTCTAATCATATAAACCATGTCATTTGGATCAGATATTGAAAACTAATAGTACAAACTATCATTACATTAACTACTGAGAGGCTTTACGATTATCTGTTTCCCATTCCGAAATCCTAAACCCTAATCCGTCAAAAATCTGTTGGTAATTATTGACGGATTTCCGTCGGAATAATAAATATCGACGGATTTCCGTCGAAAATATAAATATCGACGGATTTCCGTCAGAAATATTTTTTAAAACAAAAAAAGTATACATTGTAACTTTGATACAATTAGTTTTTCTAATCATATAAACCATGTCATTTGGATCAGATATTGAAAACTAATAGTACAAACAATCATTACATTAACTACTGAGAGGCTTTACGATTATCTGTTTCCCATTCTGAAACCCTAAACCTTAATCCGTCGAAAATCCGTCGGTAATTATCGACAGATTTCCGTCGGAATAATAAATATCGATGGATTTCCGTCGGAAATATAAATATCGACGGATTTCCGTCAGAAATATTTTTAAAAAAAAAAAAATTGCACCATGCGACGGAAAATTAAACCGTCGGTTTATCGTCGGGTTTTTCCGACGGAATGAGAAACCGTCGGAAATTTCTGACGGTATTCCGTCGAAAAACGTCCCGTCGAAAATTCGTCGGTTTATCGTCGGTAATTTCTGATGGAATTTCTTCCGTCGGTAATTCCGTCGGTAATTCCGTCGGTAAACGCCATGTTTTCTTGTAGTGTTTATGGTTTCCTATAAAATTTATTTACTTTTTCTAATTTATATCTTGTAATTTATTATTAACTACTTTTCATGGTCATTTCAAATATCTTGATATACATTTATAGATAAAAATATGTACATGGAGTAATATATCTTGTAATCTTTTACTAGTTGTTTTCTTGGTATTTTTTACCTTTTCTGATAAACATGTATAGATATTAAAATCAACTAAATTCCACGCGTCTACATATGTGTGGAGTAATATCTACTAGATATATATCTAAAAGTATATTGGTGTAGTGTATTCTATTTTTTGTGCACACAAATTAGTTATATAATATATTAGTAATTAATTTAATTAGCTAAAAATAACTAGTAAGAAGAAATCAGCAAACAAAAACAATAAAAGATCTGATATGAATTAAGAGGAAAATAAATTAAAATACAGATATCAAAGGAGAGCAAATGGTCTGGAAAAACATTGACACAATTACCTCACCTATACACAAAACATGGAAGTATAAATTTGTATTATGTATATAAATAGCTAGAGTTACCCCAAGTCTATAGCTAAACTGAAAAGGACAAGAAGCTCTCACATGACCCGAACCACATCATTCATGGGCCCCTTTTACTCTCTCTAAGACGTGATCTTCATCTCTATCATCTAGAAAATCTCTCAAGCCTCTACTTTTCTTCACCCTTTAAAGTCATATAGAGAGCGGAAAACAAAAACATATAGATAGCGAAAGTGAGAGAAAAGAGGAGAGCTAGAGATCCCCATTTTAAACTTGAAAAACCATTGATTTCATTTTCAGTTTTTTTTTTTTAAATCTTTGGTGTCAACGAAAAGACCAGAAGAAGAAGTAAACGCAAAGAGTACGTCTGTCACTTCTAGGGTTTTATTTGTTCTTCACTTGATCTTCAATCTCTGATTTTAATATTTGGTTTAATTAAGTTCCCATTCTTTACTGATAGATTATTATCTCATGTATGTTGAAGGATTTTGTATTGGGTCGTCATCTTGTCAAGAATCACTCATCAGATCCATAAAAAGGTTTTATACTTTTTGAAAGATCTTCAAATGGTTCATCCTCTTGTCAAGAAGCCTTTTTAACAAAAAGTTAGACACTTTTTGACGATCTTGAATTGAATTCGGTCATCAGTCTTTTCAGTAACTCACTAAGAATTCTTTAAAAAAAAAGTTGGATACTTTTTTCAAGATCTAAATAATTGGTCATCATCATCTCAAGAACCCATATAACAAAGTTTGATACTTTTGATGGATATGTCAACGACCACCACGAGCTATGACCAAGAGACCACCGAGAATGGAGCAAGTGGCTCTGGTAACAACAACAACAACTACTACTACTTAAACTCGGGGATGAGAGAGCACATGTTCGACAAAGTGCTAACACCAAGCGACGTCGGAAAACTAAACAGGCTCGTGATTCCAAAGCAACATGCAGAGAACTACTTCCCGTTGGAAGACAATCAAAACGGCACGGTGTTGGATTTTCAAGACGGAAGCTGCAAGATGTGGAGGTTTAGTTACTCATATTGGAGCAGTAGCCAGAGCTACGTGATAACCAAAGGATGGAGCCGTTTCGTCAAAGAGAAGAAACTCGACAAGGGAGACACTGTCTCGTTCCACCGTGGCTACATCCCCGACGATAACGAACCGGAGAAACGAAGGAAAATATTGTTCATCGATTGGAGGCACAGAGCCGACATAATACACAACATTATTCATCATCATTGCCCGATTTCTAGTTATTATCCTCCGGCTTATCCAACGACAATGACGGAATATTCTATGCCGCATTACCCGAGGCTTCCATCGTTTTATCATAACCAATTTCAAGAGAGGGAGTTTTTAGGGTATGGTTATGGTCCAACTGTTAGTGGAGGGCGTTACTACGCGGGATCACCGTTGGATCATCATCAGTGGAATCTTGGTAGATCTGAACCGTTGACTTATGACTCGTATCCTTTTCTTCCAACGACGAGGGTAACTTCGTCTTTGGGGATGTTGCCACCTTCTCCTCCTACTCAGCCGCCGCAGGATGGAACAGCGAAGAAGCTAAGGCTGTTTGGGGTCGATGTGGAGGAGACTTCTTCTTCAGGGGAGACACGTGGAGAAATGGGTGTTGTAGGTTTTTCTTCGTCTTCTCCCGTTGTGATCACAGACGATGAATCGCCACGTGGCGAAATGGGTGCATCCTCTTCTTCAGTTATGCAGTTAAGCGATGCTAATGAATATGAAAGGAAAGGGAAGTCTTTAGAGTTTTAGACAAATAATCTATTTATGTTGAGCACCATTTAAGTTAGTTCCAAGTTCCAACTTTAAAATCATTATAAGCTAATGTCGTGAGGAACGTAACCGGGCTCATATTATATATATATATATATATATTGGTATTATGATGTTTGGTTTTGAGATTTGGTTTCAACATGTTAGTCCTTGATCCCTAGTTACCATGTTGAAAACCCCCATCATTCAAGCTTTTTGTTAAAAAAAAAAATTGTATTATGCTTATCTATTAATAAATTTATCATTTTTATATAGTCTAGAGTTTTAATTATACACACTCATATTGATCATATATACACACCAATCCATAAATTAAAAAGTGTTTCATATTTTTATCTTGAATTTTGTTATAGATGTGAGCAGTTAAGCTGAGTAATTAAGTGGGAATGATAAAAACAGCTTATAAATTTTAGAAAAATGTACTCTCTGTTAGGGCTGGGCGTTGGGGTTCAGTTCAGTTCTTTCCAGTTTTCGGGTTTATAACTATAGAATCCGTTCAAGTATTTATAATTTTCAGGTCTGTTCGGGTCGGTTTCTTGCGAGTTCGGTTCAGCTTTAGGTACCCGAAAATATCAAACTTATATGAAAAATTCAAAAAATTATTCAAAAAATCTGAAAATACTTGATAGTATTATTACCCAAAAGTCCTATAAAAATATATTCAAACTACTTAAAAATATCGAAAAGTACTCAATAATATTTGTATTAAACGAAAAATTATTAAAAACTACTCAAAATACCTACAAACCCTGTTCGAAAACGCGGCTTCCACGGCCAATTAACCGTCAGAAAGACGCTCGACGGTGGGGCACCGAGGCAATTTCTATCTACTCGGTCAAAAAGTCGGAATTGATGAAAAACTGTTTCTAATGATTGTTTTTCTTCAAAATTCAATGTAGTTGTTATAGATCTATAGAATTTGCATAAAGATTTGAAGAAATCGAAAGAAAATGACTGGAAATTTTTTTTTGATGGCTGCGCGTTCGTTTGCTAGGGTTTGCAGGATGTTAAAGGAGAAAGACAATATGGAAATGACTGCCTTGCCCTTCATTTAAATTAAAAATGTCAAAAAAACCAAGGTCAAAGCTTGAACTCGTGACCTCTTACGAAGTATTAATACCACCACCCACCAGACTAATGACATATGTTATGTCCACTCCTACAATATATATAATATAACCCATAAAACTGTATAAAAGCCCTAAAATTATACTCTGATAATCCCCGTATAATCTCCGATTTTTTGATTCGGCGCTAGGCCCAACCCCGCCACCCGACTAACGCCTAGCGAGTTTTCGACCGCTACCTACAAATACTATAAAATATTGGAATTACCCAAAAGGTATATATGTTCTTTCAATTTATAATAATAAATTTTGTTTTCTCATCTTTATATTAATTGAGAAGTGATGTTGCCCTTATATTCACTCTTAAAATGGCTAATTACTAATTTGTCATTAATAAAATTAAGTTAATTACTATATTAACCTTATTTTATATTGAAAATTTTATTTTATTTTATTTTAGATATAAGTACAATCTAATTAAAAATATGATGATAAATACGAAATATTTTTAAGTTCTAGATTTAATTATCGATAAATATGATTGTTGTAAATAATAATATTTTATTTATATTAATTGAGAAGTGCTTTTGGCCTTATATTCACTCTCAAAATGGCTAATTACTAATTTACCATTAATGAAGTTAAGTTAATTACTATATTAACTTTATTTTATATTGAAAATTTTATTTTATTTTATTTTAGATATAAGTACAATCTAATAAAAATATGATGATAAATACGAAAATATTTTTTAAGATCTAGATTTAGTTATTGATAAATACGATTGTTGTAAATAATAATATTTTATATAACAAAATCGTTTATTTATATAAATTTTGGATTTTAATAAATATAAACGATAACTAATATTTATATTAATGTTTATACATATATATAATTTTAATTTATTATAGTTAATATAAAAATGTGTTTACAGAATAAATTTAAATATTTATATATAATTTAGATAATAATTTATTTTGTTGCTATTAATTTTAAATTTATATATAAAGTATGAAATGATTTAAGAAAAATGAAATATAATAATATTTATATTATGTTTAATTATAATTAATATTGAATGGATGATTTATTAAAAAATATATATTAATGGTTGTGCTCGCACATACTAGTTTACTTTGTTAGAGCATCCTCATTAGTTAGATACTCATGTTAGTATCTAAACAATTAAAATATTAATATATATGATTCAATTTAAGTATACAATTAAATTTTAAAACTAAAACAAAAATAAACTAATTAAAATATGACAAGTGTACAATGGGTCTCTAAGCAAGATACCATGGTATCTTAAACAAGAAACTATAGTCTCTTATTTAGATCATCTTCAATCCTCTCTCCAACTTTTTTATTTCTTTATTACTTATTATTTTGTTATGGGTATCTAACTAAGATACCCTTGTTGAACATGCTCTTAGTTCCTTGTTTCGTTAATTCCTTGTAACCTGTTAGTCCGTACGTCCGACTGTACGTATCAGATTTGGATTTACAAGTTAAAGATGATTTATATAACTAAATTAAGGATAAAACGCTACGGTGAGAGTGAATAAAGTAAAAAAAAAAAAAGGTAGAAAGAGAGAAAAAACAAACTAGATCTCGTTTCTCTCTCTCTTTGCCATTCGACTTTTTGCCGACGACGAGAGAGGGAAGTTTGTTTTCTTTGATGTTTAATAAAAGCAGTTGCATGGTGGTCGATGGTGCCGGTCTTTTGTTCGGTGTTGCTTGGCGTGTAGCGGCAGAGCAATGGGGCGGTTTGACTGTGGATCCAAAGTCGTATCGGTTGGATTTCTTCGGAGCGTCAGAGCTGGTAGAGGTCAACAACGGTTCGATCAAGGAAGGGGTTACCGGTGGTGGAGGGAAAGCTATGGACCGCGGCGGAAGTCGCCTCTCTGGTGTGGCTGGGGGTGCACGCGCGGTGGTTTGATGTGTTGTATTTTTGAGTTGTTGTGATCATGATTTTTAGTGTGTTTTAGCTTTAGGATAATGCATTTAGGCATCATTAGGATTGCATATGCTTTGTTTCTTTTTTTTTGTAGGTGGTGGAAGACATGATGAAGCACCCAAATGATATGGAGGAGGTAGGGACTGAAAAACACCCAAAAAAGAGTGGAAAAACAGCTAAGGATCACGACCAGACCTCACAGCGGCATCCCACAGCGGCCTACTGAAGTTGCTATGAAGAAATGCGAGGATCCGGGAGCTCAAGCGACCTCCCTAAGTCGTTGTGGATCAAAAAACCTCACAACGGCCTCTCACAGCGACCTCCCCAAGTCGCTGTGAGATTTAACCTTAAAAGATCGAGTCATATGAAGAGCTTATGTTCATATTTAGCTTTGGATCTTCAAATCAAAGTTATAGGTAATTGAGTTAACTTTCAAGTGGAGGTGATTTGAAGTCATTTAGAGCTATACACAAAGAGTTATGACCGATTTACTGGACACATATCAATCATGCCGTTTTGAGATCTACTTTTGCTCATATGCTACTTTTTTTTTCTTTTGGCTTGTAGACCCTCCCATGTTTTGAGGTCGACCAAGCCACATTGTTTTCCATTATTTAAGGCATCTTGGTGTATGAGGAGAGGCATGATATACTTCTTGATCCATTTATGGATCTAGATCATAACTTTATTTTCTTTCATCTTGTTTTGAAGTTTGGTTTGATTTTCTTGTGTCGTTCTTGTTGATTCATCTATTTCTGTCATCTTATATCATCTCAACGATGTCTTTTTGTGTTTCTATGAATATTAGTGAGTAGTTCTACCATAAGTTTTTGGGTTTGATTAAGGTGAGGGTGATCTAGTACTGGTTTAGGTTGTTTAAAACTTGGAAATATTGATTTCTTACTTGTTAGAAACTCTTAATGCTAGGATTGAAGTAGCTAATCAATTCCTTGATCTTGAATGTTGCTAGCACTGAGAAGTATAGTTAATGTTTGAAACTCTATCAAGTGTTTTACATACTTAACCAATGAGAATTTATGTTTAAGGTGTTTAGTGGTAATAAGAACTTGTTCATAATTCATATCTATCTTGAAGTTGCCAACAAGAGTTGATGTTAATGCTTGATAGATATAGGGTTATTATCATAAGAGTGGAGTAGCTTGATATGTTGTTCTTAGCCTAAGAAACCATTCTATTATTCTTAAACACTTCTAGATTAATTGTTGATCACCCAAACCGAAACCTCAACCCAAGAAACTTAGTCTTTTATCTTTTGCTCAAACTCATCAAATCTCTGTTTTTACTCTGCTTTTGTGTGAATCTTAGTATCTTGTTTAGTGCATTATTAGTTCTTTTGCACTTTTGTTATCTATATCATTTGCCTATTAGTTTCTTTGCTTTCATCTCATTTAGGTTGTTAATAAAAAAAAACAAATCTCTTATATTAGCTTAGATTAAGGAATTTTGTGTATTCTTGGTGTCATAGATCACTAGCCTCTGTGGATTTAATCCTAAAGTGTTACATCGACAACCATTCGATTGTGGTAGCGTGCACATTAAGTTTTAATTGGTATATAAAACTCAAACATCATGGTATAATATGTTCTTTCATTTTATTTTATTTTACTTTATTCCCAAAAAGAAATTTCTACTACTTCTCTTTTACTTTGTTAGTTTCTTGTTTCGTTAATTGCTTGTAACCGTTACGACCGCTCGTGTCAGGTTTCGATTTACAAGTTAAAGATTATTTTTGTAACTAAATTGGGGATCTAGTTCATGTCTTAAGAACCACTATCATATATGCAAATTATTATAGATGAACACATCATCACATATATACTGGGCCAGCCCTTATATTTTTTGTTAGTTTCTGATGAAATGAATATATTTTATGTTGTTCACAATTCACACACGCACACTACCAAATTCGAAGACGGGTTATGACAGCTATGCACTAAGTGGTAACTGATACATCCAAGCGAGCCCAAAAGAGATGTATACGCACACTATAAGAAAACACGATTTTTACCAACAAAAAAAATTCCGTCGGAAATTACTGATGGAAAACCGACCGTTACTCGACGGTGACATATTGGTCGGCTTTTCGTCGGTAATTCCCTCTCTCCGTCAAGAATTTTTCGACGGAATATCAACGAAATCTATTTTTCATCGGTAATTCGTCAGTTAGTTGTTGGTCCAATGTAACCGTTAATAGATATGTTAATATAACGGTTGAGGTATTGATAGAGTCAGGTTTTAATCATATTCTACTGCAAGTGCACAGTTAAGTGATTGTAGTATATAGGGTATCGAATCCACAGAGACTCTGGTCTCGATAGATAAAGAACCGTAGGAATTTAAACTAAGAAGAAAACAGATGTGAAGTAAACTAAAAAGCAATGCGAGAAAGTAAATCAAAAGCAGGATTGGTTGTGAAAGCAGTTAATTAAAGGCGCTAAGTCTAGGGTGTTCTCAGGAAATCAGACAAGCAGACAAATCAATCAGTCAGGATCTAATTAAGGACAGTTCTAGAACTCAAATCACGGATATAGAATTAACCAAATCTCTTTGCGAGAATTCTCTAAGTCTAAGTGCAGTAATCCAAATTCCTTTGCAATTACTAACAGATTAAACCAGCATTAATTTCAAGTTCGATATGTTCACAATTAAACTAAACCAAATTCCTTTGCGAGAAGTTTAATTGCTCAACCTAAATAGTTCAGATTCTAAACCACACTCTCGTGTCGTATTTAGCAACCTAAGATCTAGATTCTAATTGATCAGATTAGAACTAGCATTAAACACAATTTAGATCGAAGAACATTCTATTCATGTGAATCTTTAACTTAATTAAACAAGTCTAGCAAGTCATGAAATCCTTAATGAGAAACCCTAAACCTAACTATGAATCTACTCAGACATAGAATATGAAAGCATAATCAATGAATAAATAGATTGCATATAAGAAATTAAATAGATAAAGGGGTTCGAAATCTTCTCCAAAATAGATGAAGTACAGGATTAGATCAGCCCCAAAAGCTCTAAAAATCTCTTAGCTCTAAGTATCAAAGCGTATCTAAAATAAACACCAAAATCCTAATTATATAGGCTTAATCTCCGCTAGGGCTTCTTTGTAAATATTGGAAACTTCTGGGCCAAAGTGCAAAATATTCAATCTTCATTAAACCGCCGCGTTGGCCCATCTCGCTAGTGTGTCGATCGACACCAAAGGTGTGTCGATCGATGCATGATCTCAAAATCGGACAGTGAGCTCAATCTCTCGGCCAAACACTCCAAAAATCCCAAAATGCTCCAATATCTCCAATTCTGCTCCAAACCTGATTAAACCTGTAAAAGACTCTAAAAGAACACAAAAGAACACTAAAACACAGTTATATCATGGCATAAAACCGGTAAAAACCATGATATATCAGGTATCCATTGGACCGACCAGAAACATACATATTTTCGACGGATAACGGCTAATTTTGCCGTTTGCCGGTTAATTTTCTATAAATACCAAACGGTTATGCTCTTCTCCTCCACACCAGTCCCTCCTAAACACTCTCTCTCTCTCTCTCTCTCTCTCTCTCTCTCTCTCTCTCTCTCTCTCTCTCTCTCTCTCTCACTCTCACACACACACACACACACACTACTATTTATTATTACGAAAAATGTCTTCTTCTAATTATTACAGATCGTGGATGGACGGTCCGAGGGTTGATTCAGCGAGGAACTTATTGCACACCGAATATACGCTCGGTATATGGAATTCATAACGGCAGCATGTCGTCAACCACATACAGAGAAAACCGGTAAGTTAAAATGTCCATGTACTCAGTGCCAAAATGTTAGAAATCCTACGATTGATGAAGTCTGGCATTACTTGTATTTAGTGGGGTTTATGGCGGATTATAAGATTTGGTATCTTCATGGGGAAACATCGGATTATGGGAGTAGTAGTAGAGAACCTTATGGTAGTACTAGTAGTAGGGAACCTTATGGTAGTTCTAGCGATCCTTATAGGTTTATGTTTTAGTAAGTTAATTTCATTAAAAATTGAGTTTTTAGGTGGATAGACTTTAGGTGGAATGATGCATGTCTTGTTCTAATGAAATTTCTAGGTTGTTTAGGTTGATTTTGAGTGATTTAAGAATTGATTTAGGTTATTGTAGTATGTGATTGTTTTAAAAACATTTTTTAAAATTTAAAATCGTTTTATGAAAATTTACAAACGTTTTTAAATGTTTTCAAAGTTGTAAAGCAATTAGAAAACGTTTTGTAAATGTTTCTAGATTTTTGTATATTTTATTAAACTTTTCTAAAAAAGTAAAAAAAAAAAATTGGTATAAAAACATTTACATAAAATGTTTTTAAAAGTTTTAATCATTTATTTTTATAAAAAAGTTTTATCTTAAATATATCTAAGTTTTTATAATTTTAATAATTTTTTAATATTTATTTCCAATTTTAATGGTATCTAAAATTTTTTAATAAATTTTTAGCATTTTATAAAAACAATTAATTGATATTTCGAAATATTTAATATTTTTAAAATCTAATAATTTTATAAGTATTTTATAAAGTTTTGTATAATTTTGTAAATTTTTATACGATTTTAGAAATATTATAAAAAAAAAAAATTAACTTTTAGTCCATTTTTTGTGAATATGGACAATTTCCTAGAGTCTGAGGTGTACCGGGCTTCCAAGACGACTCAGCCTCAGACAGCTCAGACTCGTCCGGATGCGCCTCGATAGTCCTGATCGGCTCAGCCTAGACTTTCTCAGCCTCGCCAGCATGCTTTTAGTGGGAGCTATTATGTGTCTCAGGTGCCAAAGACACAGAATGTTCGATAACGAGCCAGGTCAATCAAGCATTCGGATTTGTCAAATTCATTATTCGGTGGAGCCACGGATAAGTTTGTGGCTATTCGTAGCTCTGGCGATTAGCCACAACATTATTCGTGGCTATTCACAGATATAATAATAGCTACGAAAGGATTCGTGGCTATCTGTAGCTAAGCACAGTAAAAACATGTGATTTCAGCTTTCACCCGTGATGGTGTGGTCTCTTTCAATGGTGATGGGTAGTCATAGAATATATTCTCCATAGCCACGGACGGATTCGTGGCTATCCGTGGCTATGTGATTTTATAAATTACGAGCGAATGCTTTCATTTTTGGGCATCAAATTTTATAATAAACGCAATGTCAGACTTTTTTTAATTCATGGGACTGGATGTACAAACGTTTAAAATGTTCCGATCATAGTGTTTCTGAGATGTTTATTGAGGGACTAAATCTTTTCATTTCTTTGTTTGTAATCAAGCTTCAAGAGGTCGGGAATTTGTTTTGTCCGTGTAAGAAGTGCAAAAATCAGAAACCCCATTATATTCAAACCGTAACAAATCACCTGGTGAAGAAAGGTTTTACAGATAATTACTATGTGTGGACGTTTCACGGAGAGAGTTGTCAATATGACGGAGAAGCATCAACAAGTCATTTGGCCGTTTTATGTAATTTTAAAACTTTTTATTAGTATTGGACCATGTTCTAAAACACGGGTGAGGCGCTCGGAAAGTATCCGGAAAGGCGGTGGGCGGCAAGCCACCGCCGCAATTTTCCCTTGTGGGGCTAACAAATCGTTCCTTTACAATTTCTCATTTTTCTTGAAGTTTTGTGTTAAAAAATTGATATCTTGCATACAACTATCCTATTTAAGAGTTATTAACATCAAATATAAGTTAAAGTAACGAAAATCAGCAAAAGATACCTTAACGGCGCCATTTTAGGGTTGCATGTCGAATTTTTCAGAGGAAGAAGACATGGTTATAAAAGTAATTTCGGCAATATTAAAAAAAACTTAAAAAATTACAAAATTATTGCCATTGAGGGTCGAACTAGACTTGTGGGGTACTTCAAGACAATAGTCTGCTACTAGCCTAGTACATATTTACAGTAATGTTCAGCAAAAATAATAAATATACTATACGTACCGCTAAAAATACAAAAAAACTAGGTCACGATTACTCCCCGCTTAATCTCCGAATTTCTAATAAATCGCTAGGCGTGGGTCGACCGCGCGTACAGCGCCTAACGCAATTTCAAACAAGTGTATTGGAACATTTTTATTAGTTTAGTTTTATAATATATTTTTGATTCTATTGAATTTTTAATTTTAATATTAATAAAAATTATTATATAATTTACAAAATTATTTATTATTTTAAAAATATATATTAAGAACCATCTGTAATCCTTCGTTTCCACCGGTCGATAATCCATCAGAAAAATTCAGAGGTAAATCGAGGCTATTAAAGACAGATTTACAACAATTTTTAAGATCCGTCGTTAATTCATAGCTATGTTTAAACATATGATTATCCATTTTAACATAAGAAGAACAATGATGATATAGATTTGATATAGATTTATACTTGCAAAGATTATATAAATTTGGTATATCAATGTTAATGTCTTAAATATACTAGATTGCCAAATTACTTTAAGACTTAATCTTCAAAGTTCAAAGTTTAAGTATAAGGTTCTTATGCATTCACTCTTACTGATCAAGGTTGCTAGATGACGTTATTATTTTTTGTGTATCTTTGATAAGATTATACTTCCAGATTACATTTCAACAATCAGAAATCTAAAATACCTACACAATTACCAATTTAGGGGTAAAAACATATTTATGTTTAGTAACTGATTAACGACGATTCCTCGTTAATCCGTCGCTTAATGCAAAATAAATATAATAATTTGACAAACCCTATACCTCAAACCCTATATATGTCGTTAATTTGTTGCTTAGTGAAAATTTTATTTCCCACGCAGGGGAAATTTAAAATTTTTAGATTTTGTGGCCACGATTTAGCCACGAATTGACCACGATTTGTCGCTAATCCATCCATAAATAACAACAGATTAGCGACGGATCCTAATACATAATAAAAAAATAATCTCTTCTTCTTCCCAAAACTTCTCTCCATCTCCGCAATTCTCGGCGACGACTCCTCCACCGGCGAAATCGGACTCGGCTCTCCTCCGTGCGACTCTCCTCTTCTCCTTCGGTCCGGCTTTTTTCCTCTGTGTTGCTTCTTATCCTCTGGTGAATCCTCCTTCTCCGAAGTCTCCTCCACGCGGCTCTTCTTCTTCTTCTCCAGTGCCGCTCTCTCTCCGCGGCTTCGTCTCTCCACCGCCGGCGTCTCTCCTCAGAACCGTCTCTCCTCTGTCGGCATCCTCCTTCTCTGACGAGCTAGCTACGTATATATATATATATATATTAGATTGTTTATAATATATATATTAATATTTGTTAGATTGATTTTTTTAGTTTTATATTTTATATTTTAATTATCCTCAGAATTAGATTAGGTTTGAAATTAGATTAGTTAGGTTTGGAATTATTAGATTAAGTTCGGAATTATGTTCGTAATTTATAGTTGCTAATTAATCCGTATTTTTTTGTAGATGGCGCATAATAATAAGCGTCACTACATTAATTTTATAGAGACAAACGATCCGCCACCGGGATCGAGTCGAGGCCAGTCGTTCTTAGCGTTGGAGTACGTATCCCAGACACCACTTGCTCCGTCTACGCCTATTGGACATCCGCCTCCTATTGTACCTCCGCCTCAGTAGAGCCGGCCGGTCCATATCCCGAGGATGCGCTGGCTCCATATGCGCACATGACGGTCGAGCAGCCCCTTGTGCAGCCAAGCCGGGATTCTCTACCGTTCCTACATCCCGACCGTCCAGACGGGACTTTTTGGTAATAAAATAATTATTTTTCTTTTTGTTAAATTTTATTTACTTTATAATTATAAATGCTAGTATAATTTATTAAATTCTAGGTTTCCGATTGATAATTGTGTCGTTCGGAGTATCGTCGATACAATTAAAGGCTATTCAGAGCCTCACGCGAACTGGAGTCAGGCCGAGAAGCATACCCGAAACACTTGGTTCAGTGTTCGCGGTAATTCCTCTTTTTCATATATATTTTTAATCATTTTTAGTTCATAATCTTTATTTCTAATAACACATATATATATATATATTTTTTTTTTCATTTGAGGAAAAGTGGCATTTGGAATATAATGCACACCACGAGCAAGTCAAGACGCAGTTCGAGAAAAAGGCTATGCTTCACCTCAACGGCACCATCTCTGACTGGAAGAACGAGGGATGGAAGGTGAAAGGCGACAAAGCAAAGCCAGGTTACTTGTTGAAAGACGTTTGGGATGTCTTGAAGCGCTTTTGGGTCGATGAGAACTCGGTGAACAAGTATGCGAAGTGCTCCTCAGCTCGGTTGACCTTGGGGTCGAACAGTCACCCACCGACGCCCATACTGTCGGGCAGAAGTCTTTCGCCGACATACGCTTAGATATGGTAAGAAATTAGTATTTCTTATCTTACGTTTTTATAACTATTCTAATATATATATAAGTATTATTTTAATTTTTATGTAGGCTAAGGATGGAGAGCTTTCATCGCTGCTTGACCTCTATGCAGCAACTAACAAAAAGAAGAATGGTGTTTTTGTGAGTCTTTCAGCCGAGACGTTCTACAACAAAGTGACTTCTCGAGTCATAGAGCGTGAGAAGCTGCTATCACAGGAGCTCTCATCGGGAGGTACTTCGATCTGCGATAGGTTGACGACCAAGGAGATCGATGAGATTTTCACCGAGGTATATATTCTTTTCCTTTTGCTAAGGTTAACTATTTTTCAAATTATTTTGGATATTTTATATTTATTATCACTTTTATTTGTAGGTCGCTCATAGGAAGAAGGGACAGATCATAGGAATTGGATCCGTCCAGGATATTATGGTCGCTTCTGCGCTACACCTGAAAGGTGTTAACCTGGAAGCGGCCGCTTTATGGACGGAGCTTCATTTCGTGAATGCCGTCATCGCGGAGTTGACGACGAATAAGGCCATTTTAGAAGAGAAGGTAGCTGCTTACGAGGATTCTATACGAACTCAGGATAGATTGTTAGACCTTCTAGCCGACGATAACCTCGGTTTGCACAAGGTTTGGAGGAAATGAGGAAGAAACAAGCAGAAGCAGCAGCAGCAGGAGGACCGAGCCAGACGGGACCAAAATTAAATATATATATATATATATCTACGACATAATAGCGACAAAATAGAATAATGACGAAAATATGACTAATATCTTTACGACGAATTAACGACGAATATTTTAACGACGGATTAACGATGAATTCCTTAACAAAAATTTAACGTCAAAATATTTAAAGACGGTTTAACGACTTTTATTTATTATATATATATATATATATATATTTATATATATATATATATATTGTCTTCGTCATTTATTCGATGTTAATTTGTTGCTAATTTAACTACAAATTAACGACGACTTGCGACTATCCTATTTCGTCGTTATTTCTTGCATAGTTTGCTACGGATTAACGACGAAATATTAACGATGAATGTGAACAGTCTTTACGTTGCGAGAAAATAACGATGAAATTTGAATAACGGCGAACGATTAACGATGATTAGTGTTTCGTCGCAAGTTCGATGTTAGCGACGGATTATACCATTGTTAAAGTCTTGTTTTCTTGTAGTGTTTCTAGAACGTGATCATTGACTTGTGCCATAACGACATGCCACAAAGGAGGGACAATCACATTTTTGTCAAATGGTCTTCTGATTTTCAAATAGAACAAACATGATGACATTGTGAAATACATATAGAAAAATCAGAGGTAAAAAACTAGATCACTCACCTTAAGTAAAAGAAGATATGCTCAAAATATATGCCAAAATAGAGGTGATATTGTTTTACTCAAAAACATAAGTGATCACATGTGTTTAATAACATGTTTTTTTTTACTTAAAGAAGAGATGACAAAAGAGTGAAGAGAAGAGAGATGTGGCCTACCTATGGATGTTATAAGTGGGTAATTATTCAAATGGGTTTCCAAACCCATTAGAAAAATCTAAACCCAAAACCCTATTATTTTTTTTAAAAAAAATATATGGTTTAAAATGGGCATATACTCATTATTTATAAGTTTATTTAATTGGGTTTTGGGTACCCATGAGTTTTTAAATTACATCAATGATCATAATTTTAGATAATTCACTATTTATTAAATTACATCAATGATCTTATTTTTCCGCCAATAACATAAAAATCTATTTTCCCGCCAAAATACAAACTTTTTTTCCCGAAAAATTTTAAAATCTCGTTTTCCGCCAAAAAGATTAAATTCAATTTCCCGCCAAAAACGTAAATTCTCGTTTTCCCGCCAAAACGTAAAATTTTGTTTCCCGCCAAAAACGTAAAATCATATTTTCACGCAAAACGTAAATTATGTTTTCCTGCCAAAAACGTAAAATCTCGTTTTCCCGCAAAAATGTAAAATTATGTTTTCCCGCCAAAAACGCAAAATCTCGTTTTCCCGCCAAAACGTAAAATCATGTTTTCTGCCAAAAATGTAAAATCTTATTCCCCCCCCCCCAAAAAAACTTAAAATCTCGTTTTCCCGCCAAAAACGTAAAATCCTGTTTTCCGCCAAAAAAACGTAAAATCCCACTTTCCCGCCAAAAACGTAAAATCTCATTTTCTCGCCAAAATGTAAAATCTTGTTTTCCCGCCAAAAATATAAAATCCTATTTTTTTGCAAAAACGTAAAATTATGTTTTTCCTTCATAAAATCTCGTTTTCCATAAACTAAAATTCAATTTCCCACCAAAAACCTAAAATCTCGTTTTCCCATCAAAAACGTAAAATCCCGTTTTCCCGCCAAAAATTTAAAAATCTCATTTTCTCATCAAAACCTAAACTCCTATTTTTGCCGAAAACGCAAAATTCTGTTTTCATGTCGAAAACGTTATATTCAGTTTTCCTGCCGCAAACACAAAATTTTGCTAAGTATCAATATAATAGTATCAAAATCTAGTATGGGTAAACAATATCAATATCAAATTATGAGTATCCATGGGTATATCCAAGTTATATATGGGTTTTGTCCATTAACAAAGAGATGTTTGGGTTTATTATGGGTTTAACTTTTTGTGGGTTGGGTTTTTGTGGGTTGGGTTTGGGTTGAGTTATTTAACCCAAATTAACATCCCTATGCATACCTCAAATCAAAGAATACGAGTAGAACAGAATCACAGAAGCCAAAAAAAATATGCTTTTGTCGATTGATTTTCTTCTCTACAAAGATTCTTAGACGTATTTAGGATATAATATGAATTTATAATCTTATAGTTTAGTTCTAAACTCCCAAAATACCATAAACTCATGTGTTTAATGAAAAAACTTAAAGGTTTTTGCTTTTGCGCCTTAATAGCGCCGCAGAATTTGGTAAAAAGCTTATGTGATGTGCGCCTTGAGGATATAGTCATGCTATAGGACTCTGAGGGGGTGAGACATTCGCCTTGCGCCATGGCGCCCTATTTATAACCATTAATGTCTCAATGCTTTGTGCCCCTAAAATCTATCGACACTACAAGAAAACAGGCTTTTTGCGACTATAAGTTGCGGCTGAATTTACAGTCGCTAAATTTTGCGACTACCTACCGACTAAGTTGCGACTGATTTTGCGACTAATAGAGAAAAGTCGCTCTTTAGTCACTAAACTGCGACCACAACTTATACGTCGCTATATCGACTATATAGCGACTAAATTCGGCTGGTCGCTAAACCGTTTCTCTTTTTGTCGCAAAAGACGGTGTAAAACCACGTTTCTATTGTGTCGTGCCTTTTGTACCTAATTCGTAACTAATTTTTGCGAAACAGTCGCAAAATTTTCCATATATACAAACATCGGCTCCACTTCTCCTCAGCCACACAAACAACAAGGATAGACGAAATGTTGAGACAAAATCCTAAATCTACTGTTTTCAAATATTAACCTAAAATCTTAAACATTACCCTTCAAACCCTATACCCTAAACTCTAAACAAACCCTAAACTCTAAATTATAAAAAATCTAATTACTAAAACTCTAATTACTATGTAATATATAAAATTAAGTACAACACTTAAAACCTTAAACATTACCCTTCAAACCCTATACCATAAACTCTAAATTATAAATAAAACCTCAATTATTATATAACATATAAAATTAAGTACAACACTTAAAACCTTAAACATTATCCTTCAAACCCTATACCCTAAACCCTAAACAAACCCTAAAACTCTAAATTATAAACAAAAATTTAATAACTAAAATTCTAATTACTATATAATATATAAAATTAAGTACAAACACTTAAAACCTTAAACATTACCCTTGAAACCCTATACCCTAAACCCTAAATAAACCCTAAAACTCTAAATTAGAAATAAAACCCCAATTACTATACAACATATAAAATTAAGCACAACACTTAAAACCTTAAACATTACCCTTCAAACCATATACCCTAAACCCTAAACTAACCCTAAAACCCTAAATTATAAACAAAAATTTAATAACTAAAACTCTAATTATTATATAATATATAAAATTAAGTACAACACTTAAAACCTTAAACATTACCCTTCAAGCCCTAAATTAACCCTAAAACTCTAAATTATAAATAAAATATAATATATAAAAACCCAATTACTATATAACAAATAAACTTAAGTACAACACTTAAAACCTTAAACATTACTCTTCAAACCCTATACCCTAAACCCTAAACAAACCCTAGAACTCTAAATTATAAACAAAAATTTAATAACTAAAACTCTAATTACTATATAATATATAAAATTAAGTACAATACTTAAAACCTTAAAACATTACCCTTCAAACCCTATACCCTATACCCTAAATAAACCCTAACTCTAAATTATAAACAAAATCTAATAAATAAAACTCCAATTACTATATAATATATAAAATTAAGTACAACATTTATAACCTTAAACATTACCTCTTCAAACCCTATACCCTAAAACCATACTCTAAAACTTAAACTCTTAGTCACAAACACTAATAAACTAAAATTACAATTACTATAACAAATCCAAAAATAATATTCAACACTTATAAAAAAATATTTTTCAAATCTATTATTTTCAAACTTTAACTTATAACCCTAAACACCAACCCTTTAAACTCTATATCATAAACCACAATCATATTCAAAATTCTTAATTCTTTCATAAACTATAAAATCAAAATAAAAAATTAATTATATATATAAACTAATATCAAAATATGAATACTTTAAAAGTTTAATCTCCTAAATTTTAAAATTTTAAATTTTTATCTTAACCATTTAGATTATTTTTAAATTATTTTTTGTTATTATATTTTAATTATACTTTAAAAAATTTCTATTGGCTAAAAATATATGATAACCACCATTTTTAACCATTAGATCTCTATTTACTTTAAATCTCAGCCCTTTATGTTTTAACCTAATTAATTATCATATGTCTCACACCCTCTCCTTCCCACCCGTATCTCATCCTTCCTCTTCTTCTTTTTTTTCCTTTTTTTCTCTGAATCAAATCGATAAGTAAAGACAACGGTGAATCTGTATCAAATCGTTTTAGGAATTGAATCTGGCATTCCGCCTCCGTCTTCTCCTTCATGAGTCCGCCATTTTTTCAGAGCCTTCTCCTTCATCTTACCCACGCCGTTAAACTGTGTTGCTCGAAAGTGAATGATGGAGTGAGAGATTTGAATCAGATCTAGACGAAGATGGAGTCGACCCTCCTCCACCCTCTCGTCGTCGTCCAAAGAAGAAGACAAATCGTGTCGTCGGAGCCGCACAGAGATAGGCGAAAACGAAGACCGGAGGACGAATCGTGACCACCATCGCCGGATTGTGTTGCTCTGAAGACGACGACACCTAGGCAGAAGAAGCAAATCCCGATGGCCTTCCTCCACCGATCTCGTATCACCGGAGCCGCAAGATGGACGAAGGTGGTGGTCGTCACCGGAGCCGCGGGATGAAGACGACGGTGGTGGTCGTCACCGGAGCCGCATGATGAAGACTTATTCTGCGTTTTATGTTTTTGTCTTTGTTTTATATTTTTTTTTGTTTTTAGTTATTGTATTTTTTTTATTATAAATTTTGTTTAATTAATTTGGTTTATAGATTAGTATATTAATTAATATTTAATTTTAATTATTATCTAATTAGTAAATATAAAAATTAATATTATTTTTATTATTATTATTAGTCGCTAATTAGTCGCTAAAATAACTACATATCAGTCGCAAATTAGTTGTTCATTAGTCGCTAAATTTAGCGACTCAGTAGCGACTAATATTCAAATATATATATAATCGCGAAATAGTCGCAATTTAGCGACTAATAGAATTAGCGACCACAGATTCCCGACTAATACAATTAGTCGCTACTGGGTCGCAAAATATAATATAGCAACTGATTTGAAACTATTTACGCAGTTGCAAAAAAACTTGTTTTCTTGTAGTACGACCTTACCCGGAAACTCTCATGTTGTTCTGTTTTTTTCTCATGCGTTTGCCAGTGATGACTGAATCAACGACGAGCAGATGCTTAGTCGCGTGTTTTATGGCACACTCGATTAAATTCTTTGCAGAACAAAACTCTGGGTCAAGGCCCTTGAAGCACCTGGGACCTGTGATGTATCTGCCTTTTCTTTTCAGAAATTTGTGATCTTATATTTTTCGTAAGGGTTCGGAGACAGTTAATCAAAGACCATATGTTCATAAAGAAAAATGTAGGATCTTAGAGACACTTTTATTAATCCACTCCGTGGACGATTCAGGAGCTCATTTATACAAATCCTAAAATGCATTAACTTAAAACGCAAGTAACCCCTTTTTCCTCAATTTGAAGAGCACAGACAAATGAGCAATGGTAAGTGACTTTATGTGCTTAACGTTTTGGAGTCTCCTCGTATATATAACTGTCTTATTGTAATGGATAAAAAAAAATTAAGGTGCTTTACCGACCGCAGAATACTCTCTCCGCTATAATAAGCAAGACCATTCCTGCATGTACTCCTCACAGTTCTCTTGCGATATGAATTCTTGATCATCGATAAACAAAAATTCAACCTGCCCACGGTTAACATGCTTCAATGCACCCATAAAATCATCATCGTCTTGGACTAAGCAAGGAGCTTGTAGCTGCACGTTAGGGTTGTCGTTGTTGTCACTGAAAAACGTATTTGAAATTGGATATAGTGTATCCCAAATACATTGATCCTCTTGGTCGTTCATTAGCATTGTCACATCATTCACAGATAAGTTAGTTCACCTACCTCCTCAACCTGATCAAAATGTAAAAGATCTGAGATGAGAGAGAGAACAAGATTTGCCGACAATAATACTCTCTTAATTAGATTAATTGTACAAAGGAGAGTATTTATATTAACACATATAAAGCTAAGTACTATTTCATATATAATATTAACATCCCTCCCTCAAGTCGAAGTCTTCAAAGAGGAAGATAGAGACTTGAAAACTGATACCGTGAAAGCATAGCTTTAAAAGTAGATGGTGATAAGGCTTTAGTAAAAAGATCTCCAAGTTGGTTGTGTGAGGAAACATGGAGGAGCTGTAGAAAACCTTGACGAACCTTATCTCTTACCAAATGACAATCCAACTCTATATGTTTTGTGCGCTCATGGAAACTAGAGTTAGATGAGATGTGAATGGCGGCAGTGTTATCACAATACAAATTGGCTGGACCTGTTTGTGTGATATGCAGATCACGTAGGAGATTAGATAACCATATAAGTTCGCATGTAGTGTTAGCCAATGCTCTATATTCAGCCTCTGCACTGCTGCGAGATACAGTAGATTGCTTTTTAGCTTTCCAAGATACCAGAGAATTACCCAGAAAAATGCAGAAGCCAGTTGTAGACTGTCTAGAATCAGGACATGAAGCCCAATCTGCATTTGAAAAAGCGTTCAACCGAAGTTCTGTATTTTCAGAGTAAAATAATCCTTTCCCATGTTCATTCTTTAGGTACTAACGATTCGATGAGCTGCTTGGAGATGCAAACTGCGAGGACGGGCCAAAAATTGACTGAGTTTGTGAACAGAGAAAGTGATATCTGGTCTGGTAATCGTGAGGTACAAAAGTTTGCCAATTAGAACTCTATAAGAAGAGGGATCTTCTATAAGTGTTCCACTATCTTCACATAACTGGACAGTGTTGTCCATGGGAGTAGTAGCTGGTTTACAACCAAGTAAGCATGTCTCTTCCAATATACTTAAAGCATACTTTCGTTGACACACTGATATTCCCGTCGTATTGCGAGCTATCTCCAAACCTAAGAAATACTTAGGATGACCAAGATCTTTAATCTTGAAAGCAGTGCTCAAAACTTTCTTTATGTCATCCACATCTTGCTCATTGTTACTGGCTATAAGGATATCATCAACATATACTAGCAATCCCAAGAAAAACTTATCAGAATTCTTCACAAATAAAGTGCTCTCTGCCTCAGATTGGATAAATCCATTAGCAAGTAAAACAGATGAGAACTTTTTATACCATTGTCTAGATGCTTGCTTCAATCCCTATATTGATTTATGGAGTCCAAAAACTGCATTGGGAGGTAAAACTTCACCTGAACATGGACTTTATCCTCGTGGAAGGCTCACATAAATTTCTTCATCAAGGTCACCATGAAAAAAAGCATTAGTGACATCCAATTGAATGAGAGACCAACCTTGTGCAGATGCTAAAGCCAATAATAATTTTATGGTAACCAGCTTTGCAACAGGTGAAAAAGTCTCAATATAATCTACTCCTTCTTGTTGTGTATACCCTTTCGCAACTAACCGAGCTTTATATCTTGCAATAAACCCATCTACATCATACTTTATCTTATAAACCCATCTACATCGAACTGTTTCTTTGTCTGGAGGAAGAGAAACCACTGACCAAGTTCCATGTAAAGCATGTGACTGAATTTCAGAATTCATTGCCTCCTTCCACTGAGAAAATTTAACAGCATGGGAAAAAGATTTTGGTTCAAAGGTGGTGGTATTGTTAAGAATGAAAGAGGAGTAAAGGGAACTGAGTTTAGAATAGTCAATGATATAAGAAAGGGGATAAGGAGTAGAGGGGCTGGTAACGTTTTCTTGGTGTTGGAAAAGGTTACAATGATAATCAGTAAGATATGAAGGGGGTTGTGTCTTTCTTTTAGGTCTGTCATTGTTCATTGTGTTTTCATTAGCCGTGAGAGGTTCTGAATGTTCTGGCTCAATGGTCTCTTGAGGAAAAGAGGAAGATGGAATAGAGAGCGAAGTAGAAGTTTGTTCAGGAGATATTTCTGGGATTGGTAAAGGAAGAATTGAAGATGGAAAGATTTAAGAAGAAGCATCAGAGATTTGACTGGTTTTGAAAGGGTAAATGTCCTCATGAAAAATCACATTGCAGGAGATAGAAATGGATTGAGTCTCAACGTCAAGAACCTTATAGCCTTTGTATCCTGAAGGATAACCAATAAACGCAGAGGCTCTAGCTCTAGGAGTAAATTTGTTACGTTCTTTGGGAAGCGTTGAACTGTAACAAAGATATCCAAAGGTTTTAGGTGAGAATAAGAAGGCTTTTTCTGGGTAAGAGTTTCATATGGGGTTTTGTTTTTCGAAAGGGGAGAAGGAGTTCTGTTGATGAGATAAACAGAAGTATGAATGCACTCAGACCAATACTGAATAGGAAGTTGAGATTGAAAAAGAAGTGCTCGAGCTACATTTAAAATATGTTGATGTTTTCTCTCGACAACAGAATATTTTGTTGTGGGGTATCAACACATGAAAAATGATGCATAATGCCTTTAGAATTAAGCAACTCTGAAAAAGAAAGTTCATGAGCATTATCAGAACGAATACACTTGATTTTTGATGAATATTGAGTTTCAATCATGTTCACAAAAGAAGGAAACAGTGTATGCACATCACTTTTTGATTTCAACAAATACACCCAAGTAACTCTTGTACAATCATCAACAATAGTAAGGAAGAATCTGGAACCATCAACAGAAGGAATTGCAAAAGGACCCCAAGTGTCAAGATGAATGAGATCAAAAGGTTTTTCAGATATATGATTGAAAGAAGGAAAAGACAAGCATTTTTGTTTAGCTAGGTGACAAATCTGACAATGAGACCAATCCTTGAGTCTTGACTTAGGAAGGTTTAGATCTTCAGAAAGAGCTTGAATTTTGGAAAGAGATGGGTGACCAAGACGCCGATGCCAAAGAGATGCATCAGTGAGAATCGCACGACAAGAAACAAAGGAGGTCGAGATTGGAGTAATAGGAGAATCAGTCTCAAGGAAGTAGAGTTTGTTGTAGACTTTACCCCTCCCAATCATCGAGCCCCGAGTAAGCTCCTGAATGATACAAAATAAAGGAAAGAAAGTGACAGAGTAAGCACAATCTTGAAGTAAAGAATTGACACTGATAAGGTTAAGTTGGAATGAAGGGACAAAAAGGACATTCTTGAGAATGAGATTATGAGAAAGTTTTATGGAACCAGTGTGGGTAATTGAGATTTTTGAGCCATTTGGTAAGTTGACAGCTATGTTAGATACGGATTGAATTTCAGTGAACAATGACATATTGCAACATATATGTGAAGTTGCTCCAGAGTCTATGATCCATGATTTGAAAGTAAGGCAAGGTTCCAATGCAGGGAAATTATGGACAGAAGGAAAAAGATAGGGAAGAGGATTGTTACCAGCAGATGTGGAAGGATAAGTTGTACCAACATTCTCAGTGATAGTAGGCAAGGAATCCCGAACTCTATCACTTAGCTGAACGGAAAGATGTCGAAGTTGATATGTGGAAAGCTGTGCAAGAGCATGTGATACTTGATGAAAAGGTTCTTGAACAACCGGAGGGGCAGAGATTACTTCCGCAACAAAATTCTCATGATGCTGATCTTGAGAAAGGACCTTGTTTGTTATCTGTGGAGAAGACTTGTTACAGCGACTTTGATTTTGATAAGAGCTGTGATATAAATTCGGCATGATTATGACCATAATTCTGCATACTTGGGCTAAATTTTGGTTGATTAAATGTAAAATAATGCGAATACGATCTGGCATGTGTTTGCCTTGGTCCTAAAAATGAAGTATTTGAGGAACCTGAGACTTTATAACCCGGAGGGTAGCCATGGATCTTATAGCACTTGTTGATAGTGTGTCCTTGAAGACCACAATGCGTACAGACTGGTCGTGGCCATGATCGATAACCACCAGAGACAGCACTTATCATAACATTTGGCGTGGAGTCTTGGTAATGTTGTGTACTTGTTTGCGTATTTATATTAACACATATAAAGATAAGTACTATTTCATATATAATATTAACAAAAGAGGTGTGCGTAAATAACCATATCGAGAAAGTACTATATCATATATATAATGGGAGAGAAATTCTCTCCAATTCTAAGCTGTCCACGTCAGCCACTTTTTTTTTAATACCAAAATTGTTTTCTTTCCCCGAAATACAGTCTGCTTTAACCTATTTACTTCTTGCCCCTTCTTCTTCCTTCTTATTATCTCTTCCTAATTCATGCATCAATCACCGTTACATCCACTTAATTAATCTCCAAAGATCTTAAAGATTCCTTCAATTCTACTTACTCTGATCCGTTTCATCTCAATCCTTATTCAGATGAACGATTCCTTCACCTTCATCCAGTTTTCTCTCGGCCAGTCTCTGTTCAGATAAATTGAGCGTGTGAAATCAACTCTGCCACCATTTCTTCTGTGATTTGACAGTGAAGAATAGCGATACAGTGACCTGCGATTTTCCGGTTATTGAAAGGGAAACAAAAGGAAACGTCGGATCGTAAATTGGTACAATTTGGTGTTATTGGGTTTTCGATATACTTGGATTATGATTAGGTTCTGCTTTTCCTGTTATAAAATTTATGTCTCCAGCTTTCCCGTATTGTGATTTGTATAGATAGTTATCTCGTTGTTGTTTTCACTGATATATAACTTCCCTCTTTCGATTTGAGCTGCTTTTCCCTGCAATTATGACTCTTATTTGCTAATCTTAATGAATAACATCGATGAATGTAATACCTGTAGTATCCCCCAACCGGCCTAAGGAAGATGGGACGGCCATGGGACCAGAAACAGGAACGGGAAAGTCCGGAGAGACTAAACCAAGTGTCCCATAGGCGTTTTGGAGCTGAGACTCAGCTGGAAGGAGCTCAGCTAAGTGTAGGAGTGAGGAAGTCAGCTCAGCTGAGCTGAACAGTCCAGCTGGCTAGCTAGGTCAGCTGGCAACCAGCTCAACTCAGCTGGCCGGAGTGTTAAGCTCTTGGGCCAGCTAGGTCAGCTAGTGACACTAGCTGACTAGCGGTTACCAAGCGAATGGGTACCACCAAGTGTTGCACCCATTCGGTCCACAACTCACACCTCTCTCCCCTTGGTAGTTGGCGCATGGAAGAGCCTATAAATAGGCCTTCCCTTGTCCATTTTCGCCCACGCCCACAAGGCACAAAACACACAAAATTCTCCCAAAGGCACAAGGCCAAATCGAGAGAGTTTAGAGAGAGAAAGAGGCCGGAATCTTCAAGGAGAGGCCGGCGGTTTAAGGAGATCTTGGTGGTGGTTTTAAGCGCAAGAGGAGGAGCAAAGATGGCTGGAGAGGCATCGGCTACTCATGGCAAAACCGCAACCGTTTCTAAGGTTAGAGTCCGGTTCTATTTCTTCTCGGCCTTGGTCAAACCCTAGCGGCCAACGGCCGGTTGTTATGGCCGGAATCTCTCTCTTCTACTTACTCTGAATAATCGCTCCATTCATGTTACACGACCGGCCTTAAGGCCTTGGTCGTGGGCGGTTTGGCAAAAGGTTGGTTACAATCCGAGTATGGGGAATGGCCCGGAAGATCGTGTTGTTTCGAACGGTTTAACGGCCCGTCGGAAGGACGGTATACCGAGAACCGAGAAGCCAAAACACGGTCGGTCATACATAAGATCGGACCAAGGAATTGGGTCCGTCGGATCAAGTAACTAAACCGCTCGTCAAACCGTTGATAGTGTGCGCGCGTAGTCGCGATCGGTCCATGGACTATCGCGATGCATTCACGGCCGCGGTACACGTACGGGCCACCGGAACGATCGTAACCGTCCGCGGTAATGATCGCGTCCGCCCGTACGTAAAGTCGCGACTGTTCGACGTAAAGGCGCGACGTAAGGTCACGTCCGTTCGCAAACACTCGGCTGGATTGTGGAACGATCGCATGACGATTGGGAAACTCTTCATCACGGGCATAAGCGCATGTCTGGAGGATCGCACGTCATCCGGACAGCCGATATGCCAATCAGTCCACGCGACCGTAAGGTCAAGCGTGTGATCGAGCAGTACATCGGCCCGGAAACGCGTAACGATCGCGAGGCTTAGCGCATCCGGACGTGCGGATGACCGTATCGACGTCACGGCGATATTGCGTCACGCACACTCACCCGACCGTAAGCCGCGGCAACCCGAATGCACGCCTATGACCGTAGGCCGAGATGTGTTCGCGGTCCACTCAACGTGTAAATATGAATTGGACGGTTTTGTGTGAGAACTTAGAATTATAAATGGAAATACTTGTATAAATAGTTCATGGGATCATATAGTTATATAAATGCTAGGTTGCATGAAAAACGAATATAAATTGATATGGAAAACTCATGAACTTGTTTTGTTTTCAGGAGATCATGATGATGATCAAACCTAGGCGCGGACAAGACTTGGGGACGAGTGGTGTTAGTTTGGTAGACATTTTTTTAGGACCGAATACTTTAGCATAATGCGAATTGAACCACAGTTGTATTTGGTACCTTTTACTTATTAATAAAATGTCTATTTTGCCTTAGTCTATATTGTGAATCGAAATTTTTGAATGAATGAAATGGAAAACGTTTAAGTATGACTAAAATGGACTTGCGGTTCTTATGAAACCTCAAGATGAAATTGGTTAAGTAGTGGCAATCCAAACCGGCCCTATGGCCGGGAGGGGTCTTGTCAAGTTGGTATCAGAGCGGAGTTATTTCCTAGGCTGGGGTTAGGGGCTACACCACTCGTCCAAGTCCGAATTGTCCGCATAGAAAGTTAGACTTGCTTAGGACTTGAAATTTGATTGGATATATATGGAATTGTCTTGTTGAATTTCAGGTTGGAAAAAGCAAGTCCAAGAGGACAAAAGATAAGGACAAGGAGACGTCTGCGACCGGCCACGGCCCGAGAGTCCAGACCACTCCTGTCACGCCAGGGGCAACCGGTCCTGAGGTTGTCCCAACGGCCACTGAGCCCAATGCTACACTGATTCCTGACGGGACTAGGGTTGAACAACCACACGTCCTAACCGGGAATGATGAGCATATGGGAGAGTCTTCATCTCATGCGGCTCGAGATGAGACCGGCCATGAGATGGATGACGCCACAGGTGGTGGTGACGGTGAGCCTTTGACAGCAGTCCCGAACGTCGGTCAGATGTGGACTATGTTAAAGGAAGTGATGGGCCAGCTCACGGTACTGAACCAGAGCCTTTCTGGTCAGAAACCGGCTGAGGGTGAGCCGCGGACCGTGGTTCCTGAGACCGCGAGTCTGAGTGATGATGACTCGGACGTAGTAGTGGTAGAGTCACCGAACCCTAAAAAGGTTCGAAAGGTGGACTACCTCAACGTTCTAGGTCACATCACCAAGTTGGGCACCAAACACTTCAAGGGAAGTGATGACCCACTTGAGGCTGATGAATGGAGGTCACGGCTTGTCCGGAACTTCCGTTCTACCCGTTGCCCTGAAGATTACCGTAAGGACATAGCGACCCACTTCCTGGAAGGGGATGCTCACAACTGGTGGCTGTCAGTTGACAGGCGCACCAAGGGCCTCATCAACTCCTACGCGGAGTTTGAGGTAGAGTTCAACCGGAAGTACTTCCCGGCAGAAGCCTGGGATCGTATGGAAGGTAGATACTTGGGCTTGGTCCAGGGCCGCAGGTCGGTCCGTGAGTATGAGGCCGAGTTCGACCGTCTCAGACGTTACGTGGGACGGGATGTTGAGGACGAGCCGGCACATGTGTGTCGCTTCCTTCGCGGCCTGCGAGTGGAGTTACGTACCCACTGCTCGGTTTGTACCTACAACAGTGTTTCCGAGCTAGTCGAGAGGGCAGCTACGGTGGAAGCCAATTTGGCTGAGGAGAACCGCGTTGGCTCAAAGGACAAGGTGTCCAGTCAACCCGGGAAGGACCTAAAGAGGAAGAGAGATCAGACGGCTGATGCTCCCTCCTCTGACCGCGCCAGATGTGCCACATGTGGCAAACGACACTTAGGGAAGTGTTGGAAAGCCGATGTTGCATGCGCGAAGTGTGGCGGCAAGGACCACGAGTCACGGAGCTGTCCACAGAACAAGGGGCGTGAAGAGGTGACCGAGAGACCAGTGACATGCTATTTCTGCGGCCAAGCTGGGCACTACATCCGTGAGTGTCCCAAGCGCCAAGATGGAAAGCAAAGGGCGCCAGAAGTGAACCGGGGTCAGGGAGACCGCGCGGCTACGGCCAAGGGTCAAACTATGAAACCTCGGGTTTACGCACTGGTAAAGGACTCAGAGGAGGCCGGCTCATATGACGCGATTACTGGTACGTTACTGGAACCCTAACCTTCTTCAATATTTGAATAATGCATTGCATCATATTGGGGAAAAAGCGGGATGCGCTTACACATTTGAGGGCGATGTGTAGGGACCGTTTTGATAGGCGGTGTAGAAACATTGACCTTGTTTGATTCCGGGGCTACACACAGTTTTGTGAGTCCCGGGATGATTGGTAAAGTCTTGTTCCAAAGTGAACAAGTGGCCGGCCAAGGCATTGTGAATGCCGCCGGTGGGCAAGTAATGCCTATGCTAGGATTAGTCAGAGATGTGCCCGTTTCCATTGGGGGCGTGAGCATGCCGGCTGACCTAGTGGTGGTCCAACTCAACCATCACGAAGTGATCTTGGGTATGGACTGGCTCGGTCAATTGAATGTCACCGGGGAAGGGTGAAGTTCGAGAAACCTGAGGGTAAGGTTGTGTTCCAAGGAATACGGCCAACCTCGGGAAGCTTGGTCGTCTCTGCTATCCAAGCAGAAAAGATGTTGGCTAAGGGATGTGAAGCATACTTAGCCACTATCACGATCAAGGAAGTAGGGCCGGAGGCTAAGGTTGGGGAAATCCCAGTGGTTAAGGACTTTGAGGACGTTTTTAGACCATTAGAAGGCTTACCACCTGACCGGTCTGATCCGTTCGTCATTGAACTTGAACCCGGAACGAAACCCTTATCCAAGGCGCCATATAGAATGGCCCCGGCCGAGATGGCTGAGTTGAAGAAGCAGTTAGAAGAACTGCTGGACAAAGGCTTTATTAGGCCAAGCAGTTCTCCTTGGGGAGCGCCTGTCTTGTTCGTCAAGAAGAAGGACGGGAGCCTCCGCTTGTGCATAGACTACCGAGGCATCAACCGGGTTACTGTCAAGAACAAGTACCCATTGCCTCGGATAGACGAGTTGCTAGACCAACTCAAGGGTTCGACCGTGTTCTCCAAGATCGACCTCGCTTCGGGATACCACCAAATTCCGATAGCCCAGAGGACGTGAGGAAGACCGCGTTCCGAACTCGGTATGGACACTACGAGTTTGTAGTCATGCCGTTCGGTCTAACAAATGCACCAGCCGCGTTCATGAATATGATGAACGGTATCTTTCGGGAATGGTTAGACAGTTTTGTCATCATATTCATTGATGACATACTTGTTTACTCCAAGAACCCTAGAGAACACCGGGAACATCTTAGGATCGTGTTGGAGAAGTTGCGGGAACAGAAGCTCTATGCCAAACTAAGTAAATGTAGTTTCTGGCAAGAGCGGATTGGCTTCCTAGGACACATAGTGTCGGCGGAAGGAGTGGCAGTTGATCCGGAGAAGATCCGGTCAATTGAGGATTGGCCAAGACCGAGAAACGCGACTGAGGTCCGAAGCTTTCTAGGTCTGGCCGGCTACTACAGACGTTTTGTCCAAGGGTTTGCAAGTATGGCCAAGGCCATGACGAAGCTGACCGGGAAAAACGTGAAGTTTGTATGGACTGATGCCGCGGAGAAGAGTTTTAAGGAACTCAAGGAGATGTTGACTAAGGCGCCAGTTCTGACCCAACCCCAAGATGATGTGCCTTACGTGGTCTACACGGATGCGTCAATCAATGGGTTGGGATGTGTGTTGATGCAAGAAGGGAAAGTGATTGCATATGCTTCAAGGCAATTAAGGAAACATGAGGGGAACTATCCCACTCATGATCTTGAGATGGCCGCTGTAGTCTTTGCACTTAAGATCTGGAGATCTTATCTCTACGGAGCGAAAGTGCAACTATTTACGGACCATAAGAGCCTGAAGTATGTGTTCACCCAACCTGAGCTCAACCTTCGTCAAAGAAGATGGATGGAACTAGTGGCCGATTACGATCTGGACATTACTTACCATCCAGGAAAGGCCAACCTCGTGGCCGACGCCTTAAGTAGGAAAAGGACCGAGGTGGCTAGTGAACGGGATGCAGAGACCTTGGTCGGATTGGTCCGTTCCTTGCGTCTCAGTGCATTGACCGTGGGAGAGGAGCCAGTTGGCTTAGGAGCAGCGGACCAAGCAGATATTCTGACTAAGGTCCGGCTCGCTCAGAAGGATGATGAGGATTTGGTGAAAGCCGCAGAGAACAACCATACGGAATACCAAATCTCCAACAATGGGACGATTGTGGTAAATGGCCGAGTCTGTGTGCCAAACGTGTGGGAACTGAAGGAAGCCATCTTACGAGAGGCTCATCAGTCTAAGTTCTCAATTCATCCCGGCCATACCAAGATGTACCAAGACCTCAAACGGTACTATCATTGGGTTGGGATGAAGCGTGATGTAGCTGCTTGGGTGGCCAAGTGCCCAACCTGTCAGCTAATCAAGGCTGAACGCCAAGTCCCGAGTGGTCTGCTACAAAGTCTTCCCATTCCGGAATGGAAATGGGATAACATAGCTATGGACTTTGTGACCGGTTTGCCTACGTCCCGGAACAGGCGAGATGCCATTTGGGTTGTGGTAGACAGGCTCACGAAATCCGCCCACTTCTTGGCCATCAAGAAGACAGACGGAGTGGGGAAGTTGGCTGAAGTATACATTGATGAGATCGTGAGACTTCATGGGATCCCATCAAGTATAGTTTCAGACAGGGACGGCCGGTTTACTTCTTATTTCTGGCAAGCCTTCCAGAAGGCCCTAGGAACGAGAGTGAACATGAGTACGGCTTACCATCCCCAGACGGACGGTCAATCCGAAAGGACCATACAGACCCTAGAAGACATGCTAAGGGCGTGTGTTCTTGAATGGGGCGACTCATGGGAGAAGTTTCTACCCTTGACCGAGTTTGCGTATAACAACAGTTATCACACAAGCATCGGAATGTCGCCTTATGAGGCTTTGTATGGGCGGCCTTGTCGAACTCCACTATGCTGGACCGAAGTTGGAGAGTCAAGCATAGTTGGACCAGACATAATAGAGGAAACTACGGAACGAATCCGATTCCTCAAGGCCAAGATGAAAGAGGCTCAAGACCGTCAAAAGAGCTATGCAGACAAGAGAAGAAAGGACCTTGAGTTTGAAGTAGGCGACCAAGTCTACTTGAAGATGATCACTTTCAAGGGTCGGGCCAGGGTTTCCAAGCGTGGTAAGCTTGATCCCAGATATTTGGGACCGTTCCGAATCATTGAACGGGTTGGAGCGGTCGCCTATAAGTTAGACTTGCCAAGTGAGATGGACGCATTCCACAATGTGTTCCATGTCTCACAACTGCGCAAATGTCTAGGGGATCAAGACAAGGTTGAACCTGAGATTCCAAGAGAACTTAGGCCAAACTTGACCATCGAAATCCGACCACTCCGAATCCTAGATAGGATGGAAAAAGCAACCCGAAAGAAAGTGGTACAAATGGTCAAAGTGGAATGGATCCATAATGGGATCAAGGAGATTACTTGGGAAACCGAGAATAGGATGAAGGCCGACTATCCAGAGTGGTACAAAAACCTTGACGCGGATTCGGGGACGAATCCATTTCAAGGGGGGGGGAGACTTGTAGTATCCCCCAACCGGCCTAAGGAAGATGGGACGGCCATGGGACCAGAAACAGGAACGGGAAAGTCCGGAGAGACTAAACCAAGTGTCCCATAGGCGTTTTGGAGCTGAGACTCAGCTGGAAGGAGCTCAGCTAAGTGTAGGAGTGAGGAAGTCAGCTCAGCTGAGCTGAACAGTCCAGCTGGATAGCTAGGTCAGCTGGCAACCAGCTCAACTCAGCTGGCCGGAGTGTTAAGCTCTTGGGCCAGCTAGGTCAGCTAGTGACACTAGCTGACTAGCGGTTACCAAGCGAATGGGTACCACCAAGTGTTGCACCCATTCGGTCCACAACTCACACCTCTCTCCCCTTGGTAGTTGGCGCATGGAAGAGCCTATAAATAGGCCTTCCCTTGTCCATTTTCGCCCACGCCCACAAGGCACAAAACACACAAAATTCTCCCAAAGGCACAAGGCCAAATCGAGAGAGTTTAGAGAGAGAAAGAGGCCGGAATCTTCAAGGAGAGGCCGGCGGTTTAAGGAGATCTTGGTGGTGGTTTTAAGCGCAAGAGGAGGAGCAAAGATGGCTGGAGAGGCATCGGCTACTCATGGCAAAACCGCAACCGTTTCTAAGGTTAGAGTCCGGTTCTATTTCTTCTCGGCCTTGGTCAAACCCTAGCGGCCAACGGCCGGTTGTTATGGCCGGAATCTCTCTCTTCTACTTACTCTGAATAATCGCTCCATTCATGTTACACGACCGGCCTTAAGGCCTTGGTCGTGGGCGGTTTGGCAAACGGTTGGTTACAATCCGAGTATGGGGAATGGCCCGGAAGATCGTGTTGTTTCGAACGGTTTAACGGCCCGTCGGAAGGACGGTATGCCGAGAACCGAGAAGCCAAAACACGGTCGGTCATACATAAGATCGGACCAAGGAATTGGGTCCGTCGGATCAAGTAACTAAACCGCTCGTCAAACCGTTGATAGTGTGCGCGCGTAGTCGCGATCGGTCCATGGACTATCGCGATGCATTCACGGCCGCGGTACACGTACGGGCCACCGGAACGATCGTAACCGTCCGCGGTAATGATCGCGTCCGCCCGTACGTAAAGTCGCGACTGTTCGACGTAAAGGCGCGACGTAAGGTCACGTCCGTTCGCAAACACTCGGCTGGATTGTGGAACGATCGCATGACGATCGGGAAACTCTTCATCACGGGCATAAGCGCATGGCTGGACGATCGCACGTCATCCGGACAGCCGATATGCCAATCAGTCCACGCGACCGTAAGGTCAAGCGTGTGATCGAGCAGTACATCAGCCCGGCAACGCGTAACGATCGCGAGGCTTAGCGCATGCGGACGTGCGGATGACCGTATCGACGTCACGGCGATATTGCGTCACGCACACTCACCCGACCGTAAGCCGCGGCAACCCGAATGCACGCCTATGACCGTAGGCCGAGATGTGTTCGCGGTCCACTCAACGTGTAAATATGAATTGGACGGTTTTGTGTGAGAACTTAGAATTATAAATGGAAATACTTGTATAAATAGTTCATGGGATCATATAGTTATATAAATGCTAGGTTGCATGAAAAACGAATATAAATTGATATGGAAAACTCATGAACTTGTTTTGTTTTCAGGAGATCATGATGATGATCAAACCTAGGCGCGGACAAGACTTGGGGACGAGTGGTGTTAGTTTGGTAGACATTGTTTTAGGACCGAATACTTTAGCATAATGCGAATTGAACCACAGTTGTATTTGGTACCTTTTACTTATTAATAAAATGTCTATTTTGCCTTAGTCTATATTGTGAATCAAAATTGTTGAATGAATGAAATGGAAAACGTTTAAGTATGACTAAAATGGACTTGCGGTTCTTATGAAACCTCAAGATGAAATTGGTTAAGTAGTGGCAATCCAAACCGGCCCTATGGCCGGGAGGGGTCTTGTCAATACCAGTCTTGTATGTGTTTTTCAACTGATTCCATTCTCATGTCAACATAGTTTTTTTTTTATTGCAGTTTCGGTTTACAAGTACGTTCAAGAAAGTTATGGGAGACAGCGAGGCCATGGTTGCCGAGGGGCGAGGGAAATACATCTACACCGTATGGAGTTTATAATGCTTCTACTGGTACCATGGAATCGACAAGGCAAACAAACTCCTTTCCGGTAAACTATGGACATCTACCGAATGTTGATTCATCTCAATCGGTCAATCATGCTTCTTTTGGTAAATGGGACTACCCCTGAAGGTGGTTCAAGTGCGCCAGTTGAGAATGCCTGGCAGCAGATAACGTGGCTGTAACAGCTCCAGCAGCAGATTATCCTGGTAATTTATTTTTCTTTTCATTCGTGTGTATGAGCACTTTAATTCTTTCTCCAATTGAAACAAATTTTGAGGGGCTAATGTCACTAAACCCTGATATTATAGCTCTTTGCTTATTTGTTCTCTGTTGTTACAGACTACACTTGCACCGGAAGAGGAGCGCCTATGGAATATTTTACGGGCTAATTCTTCAGAGTTCAACGCTTGAACTGCCCTGGAGACAGAGAGGATAGCTCAGGTGTGTGTGAGTTTTCATAATGAATATACTTTTATTGTACGCACTCATCATTGGCTTCTGAAAATTTCTTCTGTTTATAGCTATTAGTCACTTTCATCTTTGTATATATTTTGCTAAGTGTTATTTCAGGTACTTTATTACTTTAATCAAGACTGCTAATATTTTCCTTGTTGTTCTAATTACAGGACAATATACTTATCTACCTTTAACCATCTTCGTTTTTACTTGCCTGAGATTGTCCCGAAGCTCAACAAGGTGCTCTTCTTGGATGATGATATAGTTGCTCTGAAGGGTAATGTCAACGGTGTTGTAGAGACTTCTGGGGAAAGCTTTCATCGCTTTGACCGATATCTGAACTTCTCAAATCCACTCATTGACCCTAGAGCTTGTGGATGTGCGTATGGTATGAATGTTTTTGACCTGGACGAATGGAAGAGGCAAAACATCACAGAGGTTTACCATCGATGGCAGAATCTGGTACGTAGAAACTATATTCTCCTATGGTTTGGTTGCTTGTTTATGAGGGCTAGGTCGCATCTGTCTATGATTTCAAGAGTGTTTGCTTATCTTATACACGAACTGTTTTGATCTTGCAGAATAAAGGCCGAGAATTGTGGAAGCTAGGGACACTGCCCCCTGGTCTCATCACATTTTGGAAACGAACATTCCCGCTAGACCGGAAAAGGCACGTGCTGGGCCTTGGATATAACCCAAGTGTGAACCAGAGGGATATTGAGAGGGCAGCCGTGGTACACTATAACGGCAACCTCAAACCATGACCAGAGATTGGGATTCCAAATATCGAGGCATCTGGTCAAAGCTCGTCGACTGTGAGCACGTTTGTCTCAGAGAATGTAACATCAATCCTTAGAATTAGAGTCTATTGAAGAGCACTGTAATATGTCCAAACTTCATTCCTTTTGTTCTTTTTTTATGAGATCTTCATTTCATTTCATTACATGAAAAAATAAATTGTAGATGATACGATAAACTACTACATTTGTTCTGATAGGCGCCACCGATGTTATTATTGAACTCTATCAGCAACTACCTTTCTTAGAAAGCTCCTGTTTTTAAAAAAAATAATGTCTTAGGAGGCCAATGTTCATCTGAAATACACATAAAATAAGGAGTAATATATCTTAAAACAAACAACAACAAAACAAAATAAAACAAAAGTAAGTAGACATATACAGACATAAAAAAAAAAAATTAAAAACACCACCCCCGTGCGTGCGCAGGGGATTAAATCACTAGTATAATTAATGTTTTAGATATAAAACCGTATTCCCGTTAGTTCGAATATCTATTCAACTCTCGGTTTGGTTCTAATTCAGTTAGATTATTTCAGACATGAAAATTTAGTAACTATTCTGGTATTTATGAAATTCATATCGGTTTTGATTACAATTTTTTCGGTTTGATTCGGTTTGATTTTTTGGTTATTGGTTTTTATGCCCAAGCCTATTGATGGACTCAGGAGACTTTGACATGCATCTTATTAATGGTGATTGTGTGTTTTTAGATTAACTTTGCAGTCGCAATTAAACGGGATGTTAAAATACGGGAAAACAACGGTCGGGAACAAGGGAATCTAATTAATACTCAGTAAATACAATTATAAACGCTTAAGTTATAGAACTTATAACTTCATTCTTTAGGACTAACGTCTTCATTGTTTTTTCTTTCTTTTGAGAACGAACGTTTTCATTGTTCACCACTATATATTATTCTTCATATTCACAATTATTCTATCCAATTCACAAATCTTGTAGTTTCTTAGCTTTTTTTAAAATTGAAATGTTTTCCCGAGCATTGTTGGTTTTGTTCATGTTTTCCATTTATGTGGTAAGCTCGAGCAGAACGTTGGGGCCATCTCCGGACAATTCGCCGTTTAGGGTACAATTTATTTATTATTGATCATTTCTATAGTTCTCCTCGATTACTAATCCTTTTTGTCGAATATGTGACTCAGATTTATTTGGTCCAAGTTAATGATGCGATGTATCATTTTGACTCTAAGAAATACGAACAACTTCTCCGAAAGGTGATTCACGGAAGGTAATTATTATTGGTTTATATAGAAAAAGTGAATTCATTTGAAGATAACTAAGCAAAACCGTAAACAAAGTAAATCACATAAATTATGAGACAATATATAAGGCATGAAGAATCCAAAATATTATGATAATGAAGGTGTTGAGTTGGTGTATAAGAAAACTCAAAAACGGCTGAAATTTTTTGTTTAATTTGTCTCTTTTGTGTTTTTCACCAGGTCTCCAAAAGATGCTCTAATATATTGCTACAAAAACGTCATGAGTGGATTTGCCGCAATACTCACCGAAAAAGAGGCTAAAATTTTGAAAGGTAAATTTCTTCAACAAGTATATATACAAATAATGTAATGTACGTAGTTGTGTAATTAGTGGTTGAATGAGGTATTATCATGAGATTTGAATTAACCGGAAGATACTACTACAAAATTATTTTAAAAATAAAGTTTTTATTCAGGGCACACGAGTTTTTCAAAAATATATTTCAATCAAATAATATTAATATTTTATAAAATAAATTATATAATCAAATTTTAATTATAATACAAATTTAATCATTCATAATAAATTAGTTGGCTGAAAAATCTTTAATGAGTCTCTTAAAGTGTCTAAAATGAGAAACTCATCTCATTCTATCTTTTCTATTGTTTTATAAATTTTTAACTTTTAATAGTATGAAACTCATTAAATTTTCTACTAACGATACACTAAGTTTTGTATGTTACGACTTCAATCATAATTAGTACTACAAACGTTTTCAGTGCCCAAAAACTTATTACAAATTTTGCATAATTCTTAAATTTGGAGAAAAAAAATCCAGTGGTAAAGAAGATTTCTATAGATAAATCATAAATGTGGTTGAGAATTAATTATAGTTACCACTTACCATCGAATTAACAAATTGTAAAATTGAACGACCAAAATAATATTTGTAGATTAAAAAAAAAATGTTTCTTTTAAATTTTTTTATAAAACTTTATTATTATACAGGTGAGGAAGGGGTTCGGAGTGTAGTCAAAGACAAGAGATACACATCCGACAGCGTACCCTATATGACTATGATATAGAAGCCGATGATATTACTATAGTTTTAATATTATCATGTGTCTTATGGTCTTGTAAGGTTTAAAGATGATATTACTATAGTTTTAATATAAAGTATGTAATTTACATTCTTCTTGCGATTTAAAAAGGAAAAGAATAGCTGAATTCCCAAAAACATCAGGCTATAATCCGTCCCAATCCTAGTGTAATTAATAATGGAATATCTCACAAACTGGACTCACTTGAGTTTGTGTGTTAGTCGCAAGTGACCAAAGAGAGACTTGGTTCACTCGAGTTGCTACCGGATAGGATGTCTTCAACATCGCTCTTGTACATTATTTTGCAGATAACATAGGTCATCTGAACAAAATTACCACAGGTATACACATTAGCAAAACATGTTTTTATTAATATGTATATCGCATAAAATCTAAATCTCGGGGAAAAATCCTGATAGAGGAATATAAAACATGAAATGAAATGAAATTTGAGAAAGGATATACCAAAAGAAGTTGAAACAAATCCTCTCGTTCTTAACCATTTTATTCTTTAATTGTGAATATGTTTTTTAGTTTTATTATTTTAAAACTATTTTGTGATTGGAGATTCTGGGCCGTGTACATCCCCACGTCCGGCTGTAACATGTCATGTATGTATTTATGTATGTACGCATGTATGTATGTATTCATTCCAAGATACCTAGCTATAAAAAATTAATAATAGAATACGTAATTAAATCAAAAGTTTGGTTTCAAACAAATCAATAATTAAAGATAACATCGTCGCCCTAATTTTTCTCTCCCAGGTCCATTTTTCGAGACACCGCCGCACCTTCTTCTTTGATCGCGTTTTCTTCTCTCCGGTGGCCGGATTCCTTTGCCGGTGCCGGGGAGAAAGTGTGTTTGTTTCTTGCTTTGCGGTGAGAGCTCTATCCTTGGTTTCTCTGTAGCTCGGCGATGGTGGACTCAAGCTTCTCTCCGGTGTTTGTGTTACGGTGGTCCGGTGTTCAAGTTGGAGCGATGGCCTCCTCCTCTCGTACCGACGGTTGGTTTGTGGTTGTTTGGTTGGTGCTCTCGGGTCTTTACGGCGGCGCTTCTCTGCTGCTCGGATCTCACATCGACGTTTGTAGATCCGGTGGTGGTTTCGAGGTTGTACGGCGTGGTCCGTGGTCGCTTTGGCGTGGTGAGTTTGGTTCTCCTTTTTGTGACGCCTGAGCTGGGATTGGTCTTGAGGATAGGGTTTCTTGGTTAGATTGTTATGTTGTTCATATTGGGTTTAGTGTGTGGCCGTTGTTTGCTTATGCGCTTTGTCTCAGTTTAGATTCTAGCCAGATCGGGATCTAGGTCTTGTTCTTCAGCCTGTGTGGTGTTTGGCCGAGTCTTCTTGCTTTGCAGTTTGGTTTGACGGGTGCTCTTACCTGTTATTGGACGGCTTGGCTTGTTTTATGTGCTTCTTTGGTAAGGTTGTTGTGTGCGTATTGTTGATTGCTTCTTCTGGTGGTGTTGCCTCGGGTTGGGATAGGGTGCTCCGGCTCTTTCTATAAGTATTGAAGTCTTTGTTCTCCTCGCATCTGGTCGTCGGTCGTTGAATGTTCAAAGTTTCTCCTTCGTCTTCCTCGGTTTATCTGCATACGGTTCTCGTGGCTCTTTTGATAGGAGCAATATAATGAGTTCAGGTGGAATAGACCCAATAAAGTTCGGTCTTAGATGCTGTTCCTTTCTCCTCTCTCGATCCGCGGTGGTTGCCTCAAGTTGGGTGTCTTGGTTTTGGATTTTGATCCGGTCTCGGTTATCTTCTATCTGTAGCTTAGTTGCTTGTTGTGTTTTATGTTTAGTCTCCGAGGATTACCTATTAATCCGTCGGCCTTTGTCTCTGGGGGTTAGTCTGTTTTACCCGCCGACTTCAGTATTCCAAAAATGTATTTCAAAACCGTATCCTAAATATGTATCCGACCTTTGATATAATGAAATAGTTAGACGAAAAAAAAAACAAATCAATAATTAAATCCATGAACTTAGAATTCATTGTACAACACGCACAACACGCACACCACGCACCCAAACTTTTAATGCAATCTATTTTGAGACCCAAACACTGGGTGTGATTGGTGTACGTACAGTGAAAACGGCAAACCACTTTCTTTGTTACCAATCACGAAAACGTTATAAAAGCTACAGTAAAAGCGGTTACTCTCAGCTTTTTGTTACCGCTTTCGCTAACAGCTTTCACTTACAATTTTGCACTATTCAACTGCTTATCACTTCCGCTAACCGCTAATCTTACCGTTCCGCTTTTGGTCACCAATCAAACCCACTATTGAATTGAAAAAGAAAAAAACACTGTTGAATTGTAAAATTATGAACATATAGTTTTTTGTCATCTTCTTCCAAAATAGTTAAACTATGTCTTGTGTAACACCCAATCGGGACGATATCTCAACTTGTTCCAGGTCCCAGGCGCCTCCTTTGTATTCAAAGCCACCAATGACGTCACATGACTGTATCGATCCCACATCCGGACCTGCAATAAAACGGGGACAGGGAAAGGAAAAGAGGCATGAGTAATTGTTTCAAACACAATTACCCAGTGAGGGCGGATTTAAGGAACCCGCGATCCCGACTCACACTATACAACTACGATTCACAAGTCCTAAGCTAATAACACCTTGCAAACATGCCTGAAGGCTTCACCACGCAATTCTAACGTCCACTCGTGCTTTCACACTCATGAACTTCTTCCTTTAACCCGTAGGCTCACACAATCCTTCTCTATCCTTCTTTATCCTTCTTGGGGGCTCGTCAAACCCCCGACGTCTTCTCAAGGTACACGTGCCCCGGCAATGTACGCGCCCCTGCCACAAAACACCCTTTCGGGCGCCCTACCACAATTCTACCCAATCATATCCATCACGCACAAACAACATTTTCGGTTTAAGCGATAACCTAGCAGTTCTGTGTTCCACAATCAATCACATAAGCACTTTACTATCCCTACACTACCTAGGAAAGATGGCATTAACAGAGGACTATCGTCCGGAATTGAGATAGAGTAAGGGAGATAACCAACGGTTCCTCACCTTAGCAAAAGAAGAGGTCAAAACGGTAACTTAGAAGCTCTATTTGAAGGATTGTTTAGTTGATCCTGATTCAATTCTTAGATTCATATCAACCTAAACATGCGATCTAGGTTCTTCTCAGAATAGAAACAAATGATGATCTCACCTTATACCTGTTTGCAGCGGAAATAGATGGTATGTCTGAGATCAGAGAAACACCGAGGGATGAATCCTCCAAAGGTTCACACACGCGATCACAGGAAACGGCTG
The DNA here is from genome assembly GCA_030180135.1 of Orychophragmus violaceus. Lineage (NCBI taxonomy): Eukaryota > Viridiplantae > Streptophyta > Magnoliopsida > Brassicales > Brassicaceae > Orychophragmus > Orychophragmus violaceus. The sequence goes on along the minus strand of CM058237.1, from coordinate 98,417,354 downwards.
CTAGACCACTAGAGGAATTCGGCGCAGAGAGAGAGAGTTTACGGCTGGAGTGTTAGGGTTAATTGATCAGAAACTCGAGTTTTAGCTTATAAAACTTGTCTGATTTCGTTTGGGCCATTTGGCCCAAACACCAATTAACTAGACGGCATTCGCACACTGTGTCGACCGACACACCTTGTGTATCGATCGACACAGAGTAGCTAAACCGTTTTATTCTCTCTAAGTACAGTAAATGCCTAGCACTTTTACCGTACTTCTGCTAAACCGTTCCTACACATTTTCCTGTTAGCTTAGGCGTGTGACCCATATGGGATCATATAATAAAGGCAATAAGTTCAAGACTTATAGATCATGAGCGGACTCTAGCAAGCCATCATGACCCCCAGTATTATATGACTTATGTCTGATCATTGACATACTCTTACTTTCTAGAGACAGTACCGAGATTACTGGACACAATTCCAACAATCTCCCACTTGTACTGGAATCTCTGTATTCATAATCCTTTTGTCACAATATCTCGATTAGTCATAAGGCAAGATTGGTGTCATCCTTATAAAGCCTAATCTTGTTCATCGGACTCTGATTTGATACTGACAATCCAAACGACTCGGGAAAGTCCGTTTGAGCATGGCCATGCATTTTCCAGTATTCAAATCTCCGATTGGCCTAGAGATATTCACTCCATTTATATTGGAGGGACAAATTCCGTCTTGTTCCATCACTGTAAACTATTCATTTCATAATGTACCCAAACAAGGTCCTTATAACTATCGCAGAACGATAGCGTTAGACAATGATCAAAGTGCATCAGTCCATGTGCAGTCACATGCATGCGAACTCAGGTCTAAGGACTATACTCTATAGTCGTAGTAAGAATCTCTTATGACACAGATATAAATATCCTGAAGAGTTCTTATAAGCGGGTCTTGTCCGGTCGTATGTTCCCAAACATACACCTATGTACTGACTTTGATGCCGCGCATCTATGACACACTGAGACTTTGTCATAAGTCACGTACCAATCCAGTCTCACACGGTTGTTGGTGTTCCAATTTCAACAACCTTCGACTAGGGACGGGATGATATAAAACATCTATCAAATATAGGGTCTCATGATCAAGCTAAATGACTTCGATGACTCAAGATCAAGTCATTTACTTCGATGACCTATAAAATGGTTCATATCACTTTGGAACGATTATTTCATCACAGTTAAAATAATCTTGAAATAATAATTTCATTAAACATAAGAATGTTTTACAAGAACATATCAAATAACTAAATAAAAGCCCTCAAACTCCCACTCAAATTTAGATTACATTTCTATGTCTCTAATGCCTACAGCTTCAGTCAGAAACTCGAGCTTAGGCCTTGGGAGTGGCTTTGTCAACGGATCAGCGACGTTATCATCTGTCTGAACTCGGCTGATCTTGACTTCCTTTCTATTAATGATGTCACGTATCAAGTGAAATCTTCTTAGAACATGCTTGGATTTCTGGTGTGATCTTGGTTCCTTTGCCTGAGCTATAGCACCATTGTTGTCACAAAACAGTGCCAGAGGCTCAGCCGCATCTGGTATCACACCTAGTTCAATAATGAACTTCCGTATCCAAACAGCTTCCTTCGCAGCTTCTGAGGCGGCGATATATTCAGCTTCTGTGGTGGAATCTGCAACGGTGTCTTGCTTGGAGCTTCTCCAACTGATTGCACCGCCATTCAGACAAAAGATATAACCGGACTGTGACCGGAAATCATCTTGGTCTGTCTGGAAACTTGCGTCCGTGAATCCACTGACTTTAAGCACATCACTTCCACCGTACACTAAGAACTTATCCTTAGTATGTCTTAGATACTTCAAGATATTCTTTACGGCAATCCAATGGTTTTCACCTGGATTTGACTGGTATCTACTCGTCATGCTCAATGCATAAGCAACATCAGGACGAGTACAGATCATGGCATACATGACAGATCCTATTGCAGATGCATAAGGAATATTCTTCATGCGCTCAAGCTCAGCAGCCGTCGTAGGGCTCTGCTTCTTGCTTAGCGTTGTGCCATGTACCATCGGCGTGAAGCCCTTCTTGGAATCCTTCATGCTGAATCTTTGTAGGACTTTGTCAATGTATGAATCTTGACACAAGCCTATCAGCCTTCTAGATCTATCCCGGTAGATCCTGATTCCAAGAACGTATGCGGCTTCACCCATGTCTTTCATGGAAAAACAACTTCCAAGCCAGTCCTTTACCGACTTCAGCATTGGAACGTCGTTTCCGAGAAGCAGTATGTCATCGACATACAGAATAAGAAATACAATCTTGCTCCCACTAGATTTCTTATACACGCATTGTTCTTCTTCGTTTCTGATGAAGTCAAATTGCTTGATCGCTTCATCAAAACGAAGATTCCAGCTCCTCGATGCTTGCTTCAATCCATAAATGGATTTATGAAGCTTGCATACTTTCCCAGCATTCTTTGGATCTATGTAACCGTCAGGTTGCGTCATATACACATCCTCTTCCAGAATTCCATTCAGGAAGGCGGTTTTCACGTCCATCTGCCAAATTTCATAATCATGAAAAGCTGCAGTTGCTAGTAGAATCCGAATAGATTTCATCATAGCCACTGGTGAATAGGTTTCATCGTAATCCACCCCGTGAACTTGTCTGAAACCTTTTGCCACCAACCTGGCTTTATAAATCTGGACATTTCCATCCACGTCAATCTTCTTCTTGAAGATCCATTTGCACTCGATGGCTTTTACACCAGCGGGTAAGTCAACCAACGAAAACACTTGGTTGACCGACATGGAGTCCATTTCGGAATCAGTGGCCTTGCGCCACTTAGAGGAATCTGGGCCCATCATGGCTTGATTGAAGTTCGATGGTTCATCACCATCAATGATCAAAAGATCATGATAGTCAGTCACGAGGAATCCTTGATATCTCTCGGGTTCGTGACGGATCCTCCCGGATCTTCGAACTTCAGGTACTACAGGTTCAGGCTCTACAATTTCTTGTAGGTCCTCCTGCTGCTCTTCCTCATTAGGTTGAGCAGTATCCTGTTCATCTTGAATTTCTTCAAGCAGTACCTTACTCCCACTGTCTTTCTTAGAGAGAAACTCCCTCTCAAGAAAGTTACAATCCCGGGCAACAAAGATCTTGTTCTCGGAACGTAGATAGAAGTAATAAGCCTTGGTTTCCCGTGGATAACCAATGAAGTAGCATTTGTCAGATTTTGGTGTAAGCTTGTCTGAGATCAATCTCTTGACATAGGCTTCACAACCCCAAATTCTGAGATAAGACAGCACTGGAGCTTCTCCAGTCCATAATTCATATGGTGTCTTTGCTACTGCTTTCGATGGCGCTCTATTTAGAGTGAACACTGCTGTTAGCAGAGCATATCCCCAAAGGGATATTGGAAGGTCTGTGTGACTCATCATAGATCGAACCATATCCAATAAGGTCCGATTTCTCCTTTCAGACACACCATTCCATTGAGGTGTTCCAGGAGGAGTGAGTTGGGATACGATCCCACACTCTCTCAGATGATCACTGAATTCTTGGCTTAAGTATTCTCCTCCTCGGTCGGACCGAAGAGCCTTAATGCTTTTGCCAAGTTGGTTCTGTACTTCATTTTGGAATTCTCTGAACTTCTCAAAAGATTCAGACTTATGTTTCATTAAATAAACATATCCATACCTACTGAAATCATCAGTAAAAGTAATGAAGTACTGATAGTTTCCTCTTGCATTTGTGGACATTGGGCCACACACATCAGTGTGTATCAGGCCCAATAAGTCACTGGCCCTCTCGTTAGGTTTATTAAAGGGGGCCCGTGTCATTTTGCCCATCATGCAGGATTCGCATTTCTCACATGACTCAAAGTCAAATGAGCCAAGAAGTCCATTCGAATGGAGCCTCTTGATGCGTTTCTCGCTGATGTGCCCTAAACGACAATGCCATAGAAACGTTCGGTTCTCCTCATTAGGTTTGAACCGTTTGGTATTAATGTTATAAATTGGCGCGGATTGATCGAGTATGTAAAGCCCATTCATAAGAGGGGCAGAACCATAGAACAAATTGTTGCGATTGAAGGAACATAATTTATTCTTAACTGAAAAATCATAACCTTCCAAATCCAACAAAGAAATTGAAATAATATTTCTGCTTATAGCAGGTATAAAATAACAATTATTGAGTTCTAAAATCAATCCCGAAGGTAAAGACAACAAGTAAGTGCCTACAGCTAGCGCTGGAACTTTCGCTCCATTCCCAACTCGTAGCTCCACTTGTCCTTGCTTCAGCCTTCTACTGTTGCTGAGTGCCTGCATATTAGTACAAATATGAGCCCCACAACCAGTATCCATAACCCATGAGGTATTATCAGAAGTAGTTGTATTAACTTCTATAACAAAAATACCTGTTGAAGAAGTCTCATAAGTCTTCTTCTTCAATTCCTTTAGACCTTCCTGGAATTTCTTACATTCTCTCCTCCAATGCCCTGGTTCTTTACAGAACCTGCATATGTCAGTTGGCCCAGCCTTGGACTTGGGCTTGGGCTTTGGCGTGTCCTTGTCCGCGACTTGGACAGCCTTGGCCTTTCCCTTATCCTTAGCAGAGGATTTCTTAAACCCCTTGCCCTTCTGCACCATAAGCACATTGGGGTCCTTGGCGGTTTTCCTCAAATTGGGCTCCGCAGTCTTGAGCATTCCGTGAAGCTCAGGCAATGTCTTACTCAAGCCATGCATGTTAAAGTTCAGAATGAACTGATCATAGCTTGCAGGTAATGACTGCAGAATGATGTCGCAGGCAAGTTCCTGGCTGATTGGGCAGTCGAGTTTCTGAAGATGATCGAGATAACCCATCATCTTCAAGACATGAGGACTCACTGCCGCATTCGCAGCCAACTTGCAGTCCAAGAGGTTCTTAACTGTTTGAAACCTCTCAGTCCTAGCCTGCTCCTGAAAAAGTGATTTCAGGCTTGCCATTATCTCGATGGGTGACAATACACTCTCGAACTGTTTTTGCAGCTCCGGAGTCATTGTCACCAACATCAGGCAATAGGCATCATTTTCATCTGACGAATGCTTTTCCCAAGCATTATGCAGAGTCCTGGCGGCATTGGCAGGAGGCCTCTCGGGGAGAGGATCACGAAGGACATAATCCTTCTTCTCCTGCTTGAGGACTAGCCTCAAGTTCCTTGACCACGTCAGGAAGTTCGTTCCAGTCAGCTTCTCCTTTTCGAGAACAGACCGGATCGAGAATGTGTTTTGTGTGCTTGTAGTAGTCATAGCTGAAATATATAGATAAAAAGGTTATTAGTTAAAATGTTCAATATGATTAATCTCGTATTAAATTTAATATGATTAATCACGCATTATATTCAATAACATAAGTTACCCTCAATAGAATATAATGATTCCAAGATCCACATATAACTAAGATTAAAGTGGGCCACTGGCCGTCACCAAACCTTAGCTTATATCGGTAAGCCCTATATCGGCTAATTATATCCGTGATATAACTCTTGGTTGTGAATCTGGGCCCGAGGCCCAATCCACTCTGATGTCTCAAGGCCCGGGACTCCCGATGGCCCAGTCAAGAAAACCAGACTATACAGTCATGTAATCATTAATGTCTGGGACTCCCAATGACATTTATGAATCACAAACCGTCTTATCCACGCAAAAGCAGACACCCTCACACTTAAAGGCCATGAATACAATTGAATGGGCTTCGACAGCTGACATAGAATGGACAAGACATCCAACGCTTGATATTATTTGAGGTTCGTAGGTTTATTTAAAAAATCATTCCCAAAATAGAAGATTACTATTTCGGGAAACTTTCCATTTTTGGAAACCTACTATTTTTGGAAACTTTCTAAAATTGGAAACTTTCTAAAAACGGAAACTTTCTAACTTTAGAAATTTCTTTAAAATCCAAAACCCGCAAATCCAGAAACTTCTAATTTAAGAAACTTTCTAATTTCAAAATTTCGGAAACTTTAATTTAAAATCGACTTTATAATTTTATAAAATAAATTTTAAATTAATCTGAAGAAAGACTCAAATAACTGGCCCAATTGTTTTAACTTCTTGGCCCGAGGCCCAAGAACTGGTCCATGTCCAAGACATGACCCAATTGTCCAATTAAATGACATAACCGGTCTGGTTCATTAAAATTGGTCTAACCAAATTTTAATTACTACGATGACCACAATTGTCAACCGGTTATTTACTAAACCGGATTTTCTCAATTTATTTGGTCCAACCAAATCAAATTAGAAAATCCTGGTTTAGGCACTAAATCCAATAATTCTTTCGACATTGGATTTCTTGTCCCGGTTTAACCAGACTTAATAAAATTATTAAATCTGTTTATTAAACCAGGACGAATTAATTTTAATCAAAATTAAACCGAGCCTTAAACCAACCATGTCGATCGATGGACCAACCGTGTCGATCGATCCATCAACCACATCGGTCGATGCTCTCAGCATCGATCCTGCATCGATCGTGCATCGATCCTGTATCGATCGATGCTCTCACGCATGCACTGAACCGAGTCAAAACCCTAACCGTGTCGATCGATGTGCACCAACCGCATCGGTCGATGCACCAATATCGAACCTGCATCGATCCTGCATCGATCGATGCTTTCACGCGTTAACAGGGTTAACCGATAGGCTGTATCGACCGATCCATGCGATCGTATCGATCGATCCATGCGATCGTAGTCGATACAGACCTCTTGAAATCGCATTCTACCAAATCATATAGCTTGGTTTCTGCAATTTTATGTGTGTTTAGGTTCCAATTCTTGTTACTTAAGTAGTTTCTCTTATCAGTAGTTGATTCAAAACACTTTTAAACAAGAAAACAATCCTAAACATTGAATCTAAACAAGAAAAACCAGAACCATTGGCTCTGATACCACTGATGGATTGTTTAGTTGATCCTGATTCAATTCTTAGATTCATATCAACCTAAACATGCGATCTAGGTTCTTCTCAGAATAGAAACAAATGATGATCTCACCTTATACCTGTTTGCAGCGGAAATAGATGGTATGTCTGAGATCAGAGAAACACCGAGGGATGAATCCTCCAAAGGTTCACACACGCGATCACAGGAAACGGCTGCTAGACCACTAGAGGAATTCGGCGCAGAGAGAGAGAGTTTACGGCTGGAGTGTTAGGGTTAATTGATCAGAAACTCGAGTTTTAGCTTATAAAACTTGTCTGATTTCGTTTGGGCCATTTGGCCCAAACACCAATTAACTAGACGGCATTCGCACACTGTGTCGACCGACACACCTTGTGTATCGATCGACACAGAGTAGCTAAACCGTTTTATTCTCTCTAAGTACAGTAAATGCCTAGCACTTTTACCGTACTTCTGCTAAACCGTTCCTACACATTTTCCTGTTAGCTTAGGCGTGTGACCCATATGGGATCATATAATAAAGGCAATAAGTTCAAGACTTATAGATCATGAGCGGACTCTAGCAAGCCATCATGACCCCCAGTATTATATGACTTATGTCTGATCATTGACATACTCTTACTTTCTAGAGACAGTACCGAGATTACTGGACACAATTCCAACACTATTAGGCCAAACGGACATCGGATCTGAAAAGAGGACGAGAAATCGAGTGAGATAGGCTTTCGTTTCGTTCAAATCGGGTTTAGGATGGTCAAGTTATGGTTCACCGAAGTTGTTTGACTAAAAGTCAACGGTCGGGTCAAAGTCAACCAGTTGACCCGGTCAACTCAGACCCAGACCCAACCCAGACTGAACCAGGCCCAAATCCATAACCGGCCCAAATCCCAAACCAGATCCTAACCAACTAAACCAGGAAACTAATTGAATTAAACCAGGAAATTTGATTGAACCGGCAAACCGAAGGAATTGATTTAAACCGGAAATTGGAAATCGAACCGGACCAACCGAGCTAACCAAACCGGTCGGCGACGGCGGCGGGCAGCGGCGCGTGGTATCCGGCAGCGGCGCGTGGTATCCGGCGGCGGCGCGTGAGCTCCGACGCATGGCTCCTCCGGCGCGCGTGGATCTCACGCGCCCGTGACTCCTCCGTCAAGTGGTGGAGCGTGCGGTGACGCGTGCGGGCGCGTGCGGCGGCGCGTGGAGCTCGGCTCCGTGGCTACAGCTTCGTCTCGTCACGACGGTAACAGTGGTGGGTTCGGTTTCTCGGGATTCGAGATATTTTGAGAGTTGCGAATAAAAGAAAATGTTTTTGGTTTAGAAATCTCAGATCTGGTTCCCGGGTGTGATATATCATGGTTTTTACTAGTTTTAGGCCATGATATAAGTGTGTTTTAGTGTCTTTTGTGTTCTTTTAGAGTCTTTTACAGGTATAATCAGGTTTGGAGCTAAATTGGAGATAATGGAGCATTTTAGAGATTTTTGGAGTGATTGGCCGAGAGATAGAGTTCACTGTCCGAAACAGAGAAAGGTGTCGATCGTTGCACACCTGCAACGGTCGTTGCACCAGCGAGATGGGCCAAAACTCGGCGGTTTAGAAGAATCAAGATATTGCACTTTGATCCAGAAGTTCCTGATATTTACAAAGAAGCCCCTGGCCGAGATTAGACCTATATAATAGAGTTTTTAGTGTTTTAATTAGAGACGCTTTACATTACGCTTTCATAATTAAGAGCAGAGGATTTTTAGAGCTTTTGGGGCTGATCTGAACCTGTTACATCATCTGTATTTGGAGAAGATTTCGAACCCCTTTTACTCTTATTCTTTTATGCAATTTATTCATCATATGATTATGTTTTCATTATCTATGTCTGAGTAGATTCCTAGTTAGGTTTAGGGTTTCTCACATAGGATTTCATGACTTGCTAGACTTGTTCAAATTCAGTTAAGGATTCATAACTATATCTGTTCTTCAATTTAATTGTGCTTAAAGCTAGTTCTAACCTGATAATTAGAATCTAGATCTTAGGTTGCTAAATACGTCACGGAAGTGGGGTTTAGGAATCTGAACTAATTAAATTGGGCAATTAAACTTTGCGCAAACGGAAGTTTGGTTTAGGATAATTGTGAACATATCAAACCTGGAATTAATGCTAGTTTAATCTGTTAGTTCTCGCAAACGAAAGTTTGGTTTGCTGCACTTAGACTTAGAGAATTATCGCAAAGGAATTTGGTTAATTCTATATCTGTGTTTTGAGTTCTAGAACTGTGCTTAATTAGATCCTTGCTGAATGAACTGTCTGCTTGTCTGATTTCCTGAGAACGCCCTAGACTTAGCGCTTTTAATTACTTGCTTTCACAACCGTTAATCTCTGCTACTGATTTACTTTCTCGCACCTCTTTTAATTCAATTACATTGCTTTCTTCCTAGTTAAATTCCTGTTCTTGAGCTATTGAATACCGGAGTCTCTGTGGATTTCGATACCCTATATACTACATTGATATTGCTGTGCACTTGCAGTTTAATATAGGGATTAAAACTCTGAGCCTATCAAGTTTTTGGCGCCGTTGCCGGGGACTCTTTGAGTCTTCGATAGCTTCGAGCTTAGGGTTTTACTAGGATTTTTCTTTTTGTTTTCGTTTTTGTTTTTTATTTTTTTTAGTTACTGACTTTCTCGGTTTTTCTCTCTGTCGCAGGTACCAATTTCGCATTGCGTCGATCGTTGCACGCTTGCATCGTTCGACACTAGGCGATTCTGAGATTGAATCGATCGTTGCACTGATAGCATCGATCGTTGCTGGACGATTACAGACAGTTTATGCCAACGCAGAAAACTAGAAGTAATCCGAACTCGAGCTTGGTTAATCTCGGACTAGAGGAACTTGGACGTCTAGAAAGGACTATCAGAAGAGAAAAGAGAGAGAGAATGGTACGAGAACGTCTGATCTTGATACGAGATGCTGAAGGTGTCCTAGGGGATCCGGAAAACAATCCTTACAATGCTGCTGGGCAGAGGATTGATGCTGATGGACGAGTGATCCCTGACCCTCCTGCGAAACAAGAGCAGAACCAAAACCAGGGTCAGGAACGGTCCCAAGGTAGAGAGATGGTGGTTCATGAGAGGACACTAGCTGACTACAACAGACCTGATGAGTTTCATGCAAACCGAGCAGCTCTAGTGCTTCCTGCTTTTGAGAGGAATGATTTTGAGGTAAAGACCATCTACTACCAGCTGATGAGGCAGATTGCTTTTCATGGTCTTCAAGCAGAGCAGCCTATGGATCACATCGACAAGTTTGAGGACATAGTCACTGGCATGAAGTATGAAGGAGTATGCCCGGACTATCTGTTCCTTAAGCTATTTCCGCACAGTCTTGCTGGAGACGCTAGTGCATGGCTGAGACAACTGGCACCTGGTCAGTATACTACTTGGGCAGCCTTAAAGAGTGAGTTCCTGCGTCACTTTTATGATGATGCGCGCTCAGATCAGTCCAGACAGGACATACTCACTTTTTCCCAAGGAGCTGTGGAGCCCTTGAAGACTGCCTGGATGAGATTTAAGCAGTATCAGCGTGACTGTCCACACCATGGATTCACAGAAGTACAGCTGATTGGTATCTTCTTCAGAGGCATAGATCTCCCTTATCAGACTGCGCTGGATAATTCCAGTAATGCTAATTTCAACACCCGGACTCCTACACAAGCTAAGCAATTGATTGGGAACCTGATTAGCAGCTACAGTTGCAAGACTATAGATGAAAAGAGGAAGAAATCCGGTGGAAGTATAGAGGATTCTAACATGACTGAGATTAGATCTAGGCTAGACACAGTGTACGATCTCCTAACAAGTAAGAAAGCTGTCCACTCTACCCAAGAAGTAGAGATAATTCAGACTGAGGAGGACACTCAGGAAGAAGAAGTGAATTACATGGGAGGTTCTGGTTTCCAAGGTAGTAGATTTAGAAATCAACAGGGAAACAGATTCTCAAATGGAGTTCAGCAAGGTGGTTTTAAGAAAGCCAATGAGTCTGAGAGTAAAGTAGAGATGATGCTAAGACAACTAATGGAGAGTCAGACTAAGTACGCAGCAGATGCTGACGCGAAGATGGATACAATCTACAGGGAGCTGAATGGGAAGTTTGAGAGTTTGAACACACACATGAAAGAGCTTGATGCTAAGGTTGCAAGAACTGCTGGGCATGCTCAAAGGGAAGAGGGATATCTCCCGGGAAGGACTGATGCCAATCCTAAGTACCAATGCAATGCCGTGACATTGAGAAGTGGTAAGGAGCTGTCATCTGGCCAGAAAAAGCAGTTAAGCGTTGAGGAACTCGTGGAAATTGAAGAGTTGGAAGATGAGATACGCGATATTCGCCGAGAGTCGATCGATGCATCTAAGCAACGATCGTTGCCAAGCGAAATCAAGGAACCGGAGGTCGTAACAAAGTCGCCTAGCATCGATCGATGCGATAAGAGCAACGATCGACACAAGGTGACTGCAGAAAGTTCGAGTACTGAAAAACCAAAACAGTCGGCCGAAAGGGTATACAAGCCTAAGGTACCTTATCCCAAGAACCCCAGAAAAGCTAAGAATGATAGGCAGTATGCAAAAAGGAAGGAATTCATAAAAAAGGTAAAGGTTGAAGTACCTTTGTTGGATTCCATTGAAACTTCCCCCATGATGAAGAGATGCCTTAAGGATGCAATTTCTGGAAAATGGTCTGATGAAGAAAGTATAATGATGCTCAATGAGGTATGTAGTGCAGTGGTTCAAGGCAGAATTCCAGAGAAATTAAAAGATCCAGGCAGCTTCGTATTAGATTGTGCTATCTACAAGGAGAGGTTCGAAAGGTCCCTATGTGATCTTGGCTCCAGTGTAAATCTGATGCCCCTTTCAGTTGCTAAAAGACTAGGGATGACAGATTTTATACCAACTAGGATATCACTGGTTTTGGCAGACAGATCAGTCAGGATTCCCGAAGGAGTAATAGAGGATGTACCTATAACGGTTGGCAAGTGTGTGATCCCAACTGATTTTGTGGTTCTACAATATGGACAGGAGCCAAAAGACCCATTGATTCTAGGCAGATCTTTCTTAGCAACAGCTGGTGCGATGATTGACTGTCAGGGAGGCAAAATAGTTCTAAATGTAGGAGATCTGAAGATGAGTTTTGACATGAACAAACTGGTAAAGAGACCAACCATCGACGGGCAAACCTTCTATGTGGACACATTGGGTGATTTGGCTGCAGAGTACTTCCACCAATCACATGCTGAGAACCCACTAGAAAGGGCTTTACTGAGCTCTATTTTGGAGTTGGAATACCTACAAGACGAGCTTGCAATGTGCTATACAAGATTGATGGATTCTGTCGAGGTTGCAATGCAGGTAGAAGTGTCTGACGCGGGACTGCAAAGATCGACACCATCTAAGCAATGATCGTTGCAAGACGACAGAGACTGGGCAGAAGAAAAGGCTCCGAAAATAGATCTGAAACAACTTCCATCCGGGCTAAGGTACGCCTTTCTTGGACCTAATTCAACATACCCAGTGATTGTTAATGCTAGCCTGAACAACGCAGAGCTCACCTTACTGCTAAGCAAGCTGCGCAAGCATCGCAAAGCTCTTGGCTATTCCCTTAATGACATTTCAGGTATCTCACTGGAGCTGTGCATGCACCGGATACACCTTGAGGATGAGTCCAAGACATCAATCGAACATCAGAGGAGACTTAATCCTAATCTGCAGGAAGTAGTCAAAAAGGAGATTATGAAACTCCTTGACGCTGGAATTATATATCCTATCTCTGACAGTGATTGGGTGAGTCCAGTCCATGTAGTGCCAAAAAAGGGCGGTGTTACAGTCGTGAAGAATGAGAAGAACGAGCTGATACCTACTAGGACTGTGACAGGACACAGGATGTGCATTGATTACAGGAAGCTTAATGCTGCTACCAGGAAATATCATTTTCCTTTGCCTTTTATTGATCAGATGCTCGAAAGGTTAGCAAATCATCCTTACTACTGCTTCTTAGATGGCTACTCAGGTTTCTTTCAGATTCCCATCCATCCAGAGGATCAGGGAAAGACCACTTTCACTTGTCCATATGGGACATTCGCCTACCGTAGGATGCCTTTTGGACTCTGCAACGCACCAGCCACTTTCCAGAGATGCATGATGTCCATATTCACAGATATGATTGAGGACTTTATGGAGGTATTCATGGATGATTTCTCAGTATATGGACCCTCCTATAATGAATGCTTAGATAATCTGTGTAAGGTTCTGAAAAGATGTGAAGAGAAGCACTTAGTTCTTAACTGGGAGAAGTGACATAAGGTGGACCGCACTAAAATCGAGGTGATGACCAACCTGCAGGCACCTGATTCTGTTAAGTCTATTAGAAGCTTTCTTGGACATGCTGGCTTCTAAAGACGGTTCATCAAGGATTTTAGTAGGATTGCTAGGCCACTAACTGCTTTGCTGTGTAAAGACACCAAATTTGAGTTCACTGCAGATTGTCAAACTGCATTTGAACAGATCAAGCAGGCATTAGTGAGTGCTCCCATAGTTCAGCCACCGGATTGGGATTTGCCTTTCGAAGTAATGTGTGATGCAAGTGATTATGCTGTAGGAGCTGTTCTTGGACAAAAGAAAGATAGAAAGCTTCATGCTATTTATTATGCCAGTAGGACACTGGATGATGCACAAAGAAACTATGCAACTACGGAGAAGGAGTTGCTGGCAGTTGTCTTTGCATTTGAGAAATTTCGCTCTTATCTTGTTGGCTCCAAGGTGATTGTACACACTGATCATTCAGCCCTGAAGTATCTGATGCAGAAGAAGGATGCTAAGCCAAGACTGTTGAGATGGATCCTGTTACTTCAGGAATTTGATATTGAAGTGAGAGATAAGAAAGGGGTTGAGAATGGAGTTGCTGACCATCTTTCAAGGATGCTAGTTGAGGAGAACGTGCCAATTAATGACTATTTGCCTGAAGAAAACGTCAATATGGTTGGAATAATCTGTGAGACAGATTTGGACAGAAACCTGCAAATCTGTCGGATTAATCGCGTTGCGTCGATCGATGCGACGTCAGCGTCGATCGATGCATCTATCGGGACAGCGACGATCGATACATCCGACTGTGATGATCGTTGCAGCGCGGATACAGACCCAGAAACTTTCACGATACGGATTGGAAGGCATGAGTTCGAGATTAATGCTGTCGCAACAAATGATCGACCATGGTATGCAGACATAGCCAATTATCTAGCTGCAGAGACTGAACCAGACAATCTGAAAGGGTATGAAAAGAAGAGGTTTTTCAGAGAACTTAGGAGGTACTATTGGGATGAACCTTACCTCTATAAGCATTGTTCGGATGGCCTTTATAGAAGATGTGTTGCTGAGTCGGAGGTTCCAGATATCCTTTTCCACTGCCACGAATCAGATTATGCAGGACATTTTGCTACTTTCAAGACTGTGTCTAAGGTTTTGCAAGCAGGTTTCTGGTGGCCTACAATGTTCGCTGATACTCACTCCTTTATTTCTCATTGTGATGCCTGCCAGAGGAGAGGGAAAATCAGCAGGAAGCATGAGATGCCTCAGAATTTCATTCTTGAGGTTGAGGTTTTTGATTGCTGGGGCATAGACTTTATGGGTCCTTTTCCCTCATCTTATGGGAATAAATTCATATTAGTTGCTGTTGATTATGTATCTAAGTGGGTAGAAGCAATAGCTAGTCCAACCAATGACTCTTCAGTAGTCATTAAGCTGTTCAAATCCATCATATTCCCTAGATTTGGAGTACCTCGGATAGTTATTAGTGATGGAGGATCTCACTTTATTAATAAGGTTTTTGAGAAGCTCCTGAAGAAGCATGGAGTGCATCACCGAGTTGCTACTCCTTATCACCCACAGACTAGTGGACCGGTAGAGGTCTCTAACAGACAAATCAAGGAGATCTTGGAGAAGACAGTTGGGAAGACAAGGAAAGATTGGGCAGCTAAGCTTGATGATGCTTTATGGGCCTACAGGACTGCGTTTAAAGCGCCATTGGGGACTACTCCATTCCATTTGCTGTATGGGAAAGCATGTCATCTGCCAGTAGAACTTGAGCACAAGGCAGCATGGGCTGTAAAACAGATGAACTTTGACCTCAAACCAGCTGCAGAGAGGAGATTGATACAGCTCAATGAGTTGGATGAGATTAGACATTTTGCCTATGAGAACTCAAAGTTGTACAAGGAAAGGACTAAGGCTTATCATGACAAAAAGATTGTCTCTAGACGGTTTAAGCCTAACGATCAGGTACTGTTATACAATTCTCGCTTGTATTTGTTTCCAGGCAAGCTGAAATCAAGATGGTCTGGACCCTACACGATCAAAGAAGTGCGTCCATATGGAGCTGTCATTTTAATTGGCAAGGAAGGTAATGAGTTTGCTGTAAATGGGCAGAGGGTAAAACACTATTGGGCTAAGGCCGAGATTCCCAGAGGTCGGATTTTGCCCCTGGATCATGCTTCCTCTACTTGAAAATTCCCATCCGTCCGGTCAAGCTATTGACCTTAAACAAGCGCTGGGTGGGAGGCAACCCACCATTAGGTACTGGTGTTTTTCTACTTAATTTTTGGTGTTTTTGTTAGGATTTTACGTTTGTTTTTGTTTCTGGTGAGTTTATGTTTGCAGGTCTCGGATAAATCGCAGTGCGACGATCGACGCACTTCTGTGTCGATCGTCACAACACGAAAGGAATCGCATTGCAGCGATCGTTGCGGTCCTGAGCAACGATCAACCATACACGAAAATCGCCAAGTAACGGTCGATGCACTTAGTGCAACGATCGATGCATGAGCGACAGAGGTAACCCGACAGACATAATTTCATCTTTTCAATTTTTCTTTCTTTTTACCGATCCTTCGCTGGACACTACTGGGGACAGTGTGTCTTAAGTGTGGGGGAGGTGCTACTGACTTTTGTTTTCTGTTTTCTTAAGAGTCAGTCCGTTTTTCAAAAAAATTTTGTTTTATTGAGTCAAAATTGTTTAAGTAAGAAACTATGATTTTCTGAGAAGATTTACAAGACTTGCAGGAACTTAAGTAACCGTTGGGATGAAGTTGCAGGATCTATCTCTGACTGTTAGAAAACCCCATCACAGATCAACCTACTGGGAACACCCACATCACTTCAGGTATCAGAGGATCCTTTTACTGACTTCAATTTAATACTGACTTAGATTTCTCACCTAAGGGCTTGGTATACTTTGTGTCGGATTCCCTTGTTAGTCCCGACACAGCCTGTAAACATGTCCTATTTAGTTCCCTTCTCCCCTTCTATAAAGTAAAAAAAAAAAAAGATAATAAACTGAGGATGAGTTAGTAACTCCGAAGTGGTCATGGGAATGGTAGCAAACACTATTTTCTCTCATGTGATCCATGGAATGTGTCCAAAGTACACCCCATAACGGGAAGAACACTGATAAAAAAAATAAAATGATACCCAATGGGGAAAAATCAGTTGTTAAAGAAGGGAAAGAGAAGAAAGGGACTAGAGAAAGATAGTATGGTGGTCTAGAGCTGATAAGGTAAGAATCCATGTGCCCTTTGATCGATACTCCTTAGGTGAGACCGCACTTAAATACTTGCAGAAGTCAGTAGGGAGAATTTGAATGCTTGAATGTGATTGTGGAGTTTACCTAGGACAGTTGCTAAGTGTGGGGGAAGTACATGTTGGTCTTGATATCCTGTAATTTATTCTTTCAGTGGTTTACTAAGGGGAATCTGAGTATTGTAGCTTCTAGGATGAAATGAGTTTCTGAAGAGTTTTCAAACCTCTTCGCCAAACTTTAGTTCTATGTTTTGCTTGAGGGCAAGCAAAGGCTAAGTGTGGGGGAGTTGATATATCATGGTTTTTACTAGTTTTAGGCCATGATATAAGTGTGTTTTAGTGTCTTTTGTGTTCTTTTAGAGTATTTTACAGGTATAATCAGGTTTGGAGCTAAATTGGAGATAATGGAGCATTTTGGAGATTTTTGGAGTGATTGGCCGAGAGATAGAGTTCACTGTCCGAAACAGAGAAAGGTGTCGATCGTTGCACACCTGCGGTCGTTGCACCAGCGAGATGGGCCAAAACTCGGCGGTTTAGAAGAATCAAGATATTGCACTTTGATCCAGAAGTTCCTGATATTTACAAAGAAGCCCCTGGACGAGATTAGACCTATATAATAGAGTTTTTAGTGTTTTAATTAGAGACGCTTTACATTACGCTTTCATAATTAAGAGCAGAGGATTTTTAGAGCTTTTGGGGCTGATCTGAACATGTTACATCATCTGTATTTGGAGAAGATTTCGAACCCCTTTTACTCTTATTCTTTTATGCAATTTATTCATCATATGATTATGTTTTCATTATCTATGTCTGAGTAGATTCCTAGTTAGGTTTAGGGTTTCTCACATAGGATTTCATGACTTGCTAGACTTGTTCAAATTCAGTTAAGGATTCATAACTATATCTGTTCTTCAATTTAATTGTGCTTAAAGCTAGTTCTAACCTGATCAATTAGAATCTAGATCTTAGGTTGCTAAATACGTCACGGAAGTGGGGTTTAGGAATCTGAACTAATTAAATTGGGCAATTAAACTTTGCGCAAACGGAAGTTTGGTTTAGGATAATTGTGAACATATCAAACCTGGAATTAATGCTAGTTTAATCTGTTAGTTCTCGCAAACGAAAGTTTGGTTTGCTGCACTTAGACTTAGAGAATTATCGCAAAGGAATTTGGTTAATTCTATATCTGTGTTTTGAGTTCTAGAACTGTGCTTAATTAGATCCTTGCTGAATGAACTGTCTGCTTGTCTGATTTCCTGAGAACGCCCTAGACTTAGCGATTTTAATTACTTGCTTTCACAACCGTTAATCTCTGCTACTGATTTACTTTCTCGCACCTCTTTTAATTCAATTACATTGCTTTCTTCCTAGTTAAATTCCTGTTCTTGAGCTATTGAATACCGGAGTCTCTGTGGATTTCGATACCCTATATACTACATTGATATTGATGTGCACTTGCAGTTTAATATAGGGATTAAAACTCTGAGCCTATCAGGGTGTTACCTGGTGGGAGTGGAAAGAAGAAAAACGAGTTTAGGGCTTCCTGGTGCTTTGAACAGCTCGAGATCCCGACATAGCTTCGCCGAAAAAGAAGGAGATGAGATTTGTGAAGAGAAGAGAGAATATTTATAGGAGGAGGGGAAAGCCTTAGGGTTTTCGGAAAAGGAAGGTGGGCTTGGGCTGGAATTTGGCTTTCCCTTCCTTTCTAAAAAAAAATTTATTCGGGCTGGGCCAGGGCCATTATAAATTATCCCCCCCCCTTGAAAATAATTCGTCCCGAATTCTGAGGTACGCGGTTCTCCGATCACTTCTGAACACAAGGCACTGTTCTGTTCGGGTTGCGGGGACTGGTACTACGGAAAGTCCGTTCGGAGAGGCATGATGTAATGAAAGAATGCATATAAATATGGAGTAGGGCTACATAGTTTTTGGAAATAGAAGTAAAAAAACTGACTACGCGAAAACCGCGGAAAACTCAAACAAAAGAAAATCTACAACACCTAGAAAGAATCACTACGCCCTACCCCTAGCAAATCCTCAAAGCCCCCCGACTCTAGCCACTCGATGATCATGGGGTCCGGTACTCGAGATCCTGGTCTCCTCGGTACAGCTGGTCGTACTCGCTCCCGTACTCCTCTGGGTCAGATTCGGACTCTGAATCTGAAATTGTGATCACTGGTGGTGCTGCTATCTGCTCCTGCATCTGTACAGCCTGCTACTGCTGTCTCTGCTCCTGCTCCCAGGCGGCCTGCTGCTGATCCAATCTTGCCTGCACTCTCTCTCAGGTGGTCCACTGCTCATCCAACCAAGCGTAGTCTCGGGCGTCCTGCTCCCGTCGTATCCTCTGCTCCTCATCCCAAGCCTTCTGATGTTCCACCATTACTTGACGCCTGATGGCCTCGTTCCTCTAAATCCGTTCCCTCTCTTGCTGTCTGTAGGCCATGTGCCTCTGATTCCTCTCCACAGCTTCTGCATAACGAGCAACCATCGCAACCAAACTGTACTCTCCATACTCTCCTCCAGCTGTCATCCCTTGACGAATCTCTGGTAACAGACCATCCATGAACGTGGTCATCATGTGAATCGGCATCATAGGGTAGGTGCATCCCGCTCTCCAGATGAACAAGTCCCGATACTTCTCCAAGCTCATCCCAGCCACCTGGAATGGTCGGGGCACATCCCGGGGAAGCTCATGCGCCTGGGGTTTCACTGTTGACGCTTCTGGTGTGTCGTCCGCCTGCGGTATCACCTCTGGTCCAAAATCCGGGTAAGTCGGGTCACGTTGGGCTGAAGGTCTCACGGTCATGAAGCACACATGGGCTGGTGGGTCGGGATGACTCTCCTCCACTACATACTTCTTCACTGGCCTCCTAACTCGGGGTGCATCCGCAGATGTCGATGGGGCCACTACGGGTTTCTTTCGGGGTCGACCTCTACCCCTCACTGGTCTCAAAACTGCATCAACTGGAACCGAAACAGACGCAGGTCTATCAACTGGGTGCTGGATGGGCGGCTGGGCGGCACCGGGAATCACAACTGGTGCCCCGATCGTGAGGCGTCTCCTCTGTCGTCACGGAACACTCCTACTGGTCTCAGCACGTGTGCGCAGAACACTGGTAGGACTAGTGGCGTACTCGGACCCATAATTGGGGCTAGAATCAATGGACATCCTGCATAAAACGAATCTAAGTAAGGTCACAACAGGAGATAATCAGTGATATATCGGTGTTTGAAAAGGCTTTCGCAAAATAACCATTTTTAAATAAAAAAATCGCAAACATTTTGAAAAGTTTGAAAACGAGGTTTGAGGTAAACAACGGAAGCTGATCTCCCAGGATAGGACTGGGAGATCTTAACCTAGGCTCTGATACCAAATTGTAATACCCGTCTCCCGGTTAAACCGGAGACGCGGCTTTAGGACTCTCGTTGAACCGGATTCGGTCTAATCGGAACGATATCTCAACTTGTTCCAGGTCCCAAACGTCTCCTTCGTATTCAAAACCATCAATGACATTACATGACTGTATCGATCCCGCATCCGGACCTTTGATGTTGTATCACCATCCCTTGCTTTCTATTTTTCATCTCCTCTCTGTAATGTATCCATCTCTGTAATGTATCCACCCTTTGGATGTATTGTGTGTTGAATAAAGAAAATAGTGTTAAAAAAAATTAATGAAGATTATAAGATTTTAAAAAATTTAACGATATAATAGTTTCTTAAAAAAAATCATTAAGATCGAAATTTTTTTTTGAGACAGCAAAATCTTATTTATCAGAGTATTAATATATAGACATGTACTATTTACGGGCCAAATGGGTAGTGCTCATGAGATGGAAAGAAATGATCATGAAGAACTTTTTGAATGCTAGCTCGAACTGCTTATATTAAAATATAAGAAATGTGAAGGTTTTAAGCACGATTAAAAACTACAAATTTGGTTCGGGTTGAAACAAATAAACCACAAAACTTGGGTGGAACTCGAAGACAGCAGTGTTCATAAGAAGAACCTCCTCCTGCTCGTGTCCATTTCAGGCTGTAATGAAACACAACATGAAAAGAGGAATTAATAACTAGTACTAAACTCTAAAGGAACAACACAAAAAGCTAATAGCATATCATCTTGTGGTGATTTCTTACCTTATGAACCCATTCAAATTCTCCTCCTTTTGTGTCAAAGGTTCCATGTTGTAAAGTAACTAGCTTCAGCGTGAATCGAGGACCACATTCCTACACATAAGTTCCAAGATTATTAGGATACAAAAGCTGATCGTTCCAAACACACACAAAAAATAGATGTCAATCTTCAATATGCGAACCTGAAGACGAGGTTTTACTCTCTCTCGAGCAACACCATCTTTTCCTTTAGTACCAGTTTGTTTAGTTTCTTTCGTCTCGAATATGTAACTAATCAAAAGAATTTAAACTTTTGTTTTTGAAGGAAGAGGAGAATCTAGAAGAAAACAGATGAAGTTTATGTACCGATGATGTCTGAAAAATATAAAGTCACGCTGGTTGTGGAATGTTACAACTCTCCTACCACGGAAATTAGGTTCTTGAGGAAACAGTGATTGAATAAATCTGAGAGAAATATAACATTAGCAATGAGATCAAAGATTGGAAATGAAGTCAACACCACTACTTTTATAGTTTACCTCCCAACACGATTTCCTAAACGCGTGGTGAAATTATTTAAAACCAGTTCAGGTTCATGGCTTGTAGGATTTCCATGATTCTGAAAAATTAAAATTTTGACTTCAAACTCAATAATCACTAAACCACATACCTTTGTATCAAAGTAATGTGTTTACTACACATACCTTAATATCCTTCCTTAGAACAAGATTTGACAATTTGAAATGAGCAGTAGGACCGCTTGGCAAGCCGATGATAAGCATCGCATCTACAAATAGAAATAGTAACAAAACCATGAAACAAACCATATAAAGATCATGTCACACAAAACATGAAGCTCAGACTAACCAGGTTCTCTGCGATTTGTATGAACTACAATAAGAGATGTATAATCTTTCTTCTTTGCGTATTCTACAATCTGCAGAACCATATATCTTAAAAAGGTTACTATACATAGTTGCAAAGAGACCACGTAATCTCTGAAAACTAATAGCAATTTACCTTTTTCAAATCATAAGTTCCTCTCTTATGATAATGAGAGTTGGGGATCACTGTGAGTAGCTCTGATATAAACGCAGGTCCTCTCTACAATCAACATATATATGAATCAAAACAACATTACTTGAAGCACAAAAATCACACAGAAATCGATTTTTTGCAAAAGACTTACAGTGGAATTGAAACGACATGTTGTGATCAAGACCTTAGGTATAATCTCACGTCTCAGGACTGGATTAAATTCATCAGTATCGATTTCCGCAAACAACTGCAAAATTGAGAGTGAAATCAACATTGGACATGAAGATCCAAACAAAGTCGAAAACTTACTTCTTCGTCATCAGGTCTGCAAACGGTCTCATCAGCTTCTCTAGTATTCTCAATCGTCTTCGGAATCATCTTTTGTGGAGGCTACACAAGGAAGATCAAAATGATATTCAGATTTCAAACCCCGCAAAATATTCTCAATCGTCTTCTTTACTACCTCTTCTCCAAGCTCGAGAGCTCGTTTCTCAGCAGCATCACGAGCCTTAATCTTCTTCTGCTTCTCCAATTTCTTCTCATGTTTCTGCTTCGCGTATACTTTAGATCTCTTATCTTTGTTCTTTATCATCGATGGAAGTATCACGTTCCTCTTCTCCATCCCGTTGGAATTGGGTCTTCCGCGATCTTCAGCTTCCATTTCCTCACCCTCACCATCACCCTTCTTCCTCTTGAAACCCATTTTTTTACAGCCGATGAAATTCTTCTCCTTCGTTAATCGATGAAAACGGCAAGCGAAGAATGAAAGACGACGGAGGAGACCGTAGGGTTTATCGATCAACCGAAGATTGTGAAAGCCTATTTAATGGGCCAAAGTAAAGGGCCCATTTTTAAACGACGACTGTTTATCAAATATCTCATTTAAACGGGCCTTAGACCTTGTCTCAGTCGGGTACGGGGAACCTTGACACGAATTCCATCCTGATTTCGGAACTCGTCGTCCTCCAGATCCGTCGTCGAAGCTCCACATCATTATTTGGTGGTGTTTTTCTCTCCATCCGGATACAAACATTCCGCATCAGATAATTCGCACTGTTTTCCGGACAGGGCTTCTGGGAGAAGTCTCCGATCTGCTTGGTTCAATGAAGGAAGATGGCGTTAACTTGGAACAGCCGACGACCAAGGTTTTTTAAAAGTTAAAGGAATGAGAAGATTCAAGTTTGATATTTGGGGCTATAACATATATATTCATGGATTTGGATGCTGCATTGAGTTTGTTCAAAGAGATGAAAAAACAAAGCTCGGTCTGGGTATCTTCAGTTGGCGCTGATATATTCACATATAACAGCTTGATTCATGTATTGTTTTTAGTTGGAAAGCGAAAGATGCGTTGATTGTATGGGATGAACTGAAAGTATCTGGCTTATCTGATGGATGATGCGTTGAGGATTTTCAGTGAGATGCAGTATACAGTGGGTTTGTCCTGATACTATTCAAGGCAAGAAAAGTCACTGAGGCTTGTCAGCTGTTCGAGAAGGAGCCAGAGCAACATTCTCATTGACGGGTTATTTAGGAACGGAAGGGCTGAGGCTTGTTTTACTTTGTTCTGTGATTTGAAGAAGAAGGGTCAGTTTATAGATGCCATTACTTTTATCATCGTTGTGTTGCCTTTGCAGGAGCAGTGAAGTTGGTGGAGGAGATGGAAACTAGAGGTTTATCAGTGGATTCGTTAAACAAGGCAGGTGGGATTGGAAAGCGAAGTTGATGAAGCATGTACGGGAAGGAAACTTGGTGCCTAATGTTTTTGAGATGGAACCATGGAGTGGAAGCTTCACTGAAACGTCCACACAGCAAGAACAAAGATTACACCCCAATGATTCCCAGTACAGGAAGCTTCCTAGATATTATGACTATGAGCATGGTGCATGCGGAAGATGATGGGGCTAGAGCTGAGGAACTTACACCCGCCGAGGATGATCCTTGGTCATCATCACCATATATGGACCAATTAGCCTAAGCCCTTGTTTTCTTTAGCCAGAGGGCAGAGGGTTGAAGCAAAGCCAGATTTTTTCGACGTAGACATGATGAATCTATTTATATGTCCAAAGGTGATCTCTGTTTAGCCTGCAAACATTCAATGGAATGGGTGTAACCGATTTCACCCGTGACACCTACAACTCAATGATGAGCTCGTTTGTCAAAAAGGGTTACTTCAACTCCTCCACCAAATGGCTGAGAACCCGACTGTTTGATCACATGAAGAGCAACGGGATAAACCCGGACGGTGTGAGTTACAACACAATGATCGAAGTGAAAGTGATGATGCTAGATGCCAATTGTTTACCTAATCACGTAACTGATACGATCCTGAATTATCTTGGGAAAGAGATGGAGAAAGCAAGATTCAAGAAAGCAAGCTTCTTTTGTACGGACCAAACCAAATAATGACAATTCATATTAGTTTTCTTGTAATTTCAATACAGATCAAGAAATAAACAAAAACAGAATTATTAACAAAAGATTCATGTATATGTCTATCAATCTCTATGTGATCCACAAAAATGAACGAAATCAGAAGAGGCCAAAGAGAATAGAAAACCCAAGAGCCATGAGCCAGACAATGTGGATCAATAGCAGAGCTTGTCCAGGAACAGACAATCCAACGCCATTACCAACATCGCAAGCTCCTGGTTTAGAAACGCGAACGCCATGGCACAAAGCATCCGCACAACCGCACCAGTAAGTAACGCTGTCTTCGCCGCAAACCGGATCAGCCCTAAAACACTTAACCGGACAAGAAGCCGGTTTAACCATTGCAACACAAAATTCGTAGTTGATCTTCTCCGAAGGTAATCGAATCTCTGCTCCCTTCGTCGAAGAATTAGCTGAAACCAGAAATAGATTCAGAAGAATCAAAGAAAGGAAATAAATTGGGGCTAGTGACGGCGAAAACGTCGACATTGCTGAGATTTGGATCATGAATTTTGCCGGAGAATCTGTAAGATTCTTCAAGTCCAAACCTTAAAATCAGAATGCGGTTTCTTACTTTTTCGATTTTGGGTTTATCCTTACAGAAGGGAAAGAATCTGAGAAACTCTGGAAGAACGAAAGCTGTTTCCTCTCTTTTCTTGAAAGGAAACAGCGATGAGAAAGAAAGTTTCAGGAAAGAAAAATCTTTGACAATGACAGAGAAGCATTTGTATTCTTTTTTTTTTTTTTTTTGGCATTTGTGTTCTTTTATTTCTCACAAAAAGTAAATCTAAACGGAAAAAAATAGAGAGAGGGGAAGTGACTCATCACGTTCTCAGGTGGTGATAAGCCTTCATTCATCTTCTCCGATGAAACCTTATCGACTCTTCCTCTGCTCTTCCGTTTCTCTTTCATCGACCATGGCTCGCGAGATGTGGTTAACAATGCAGAATCTCAACCTTGGCTTCGATCGTTCACCGCTCCAGCTTTCCTCAAAAGCAGCTAACCTCCGCGAAGCTCGTCATAGGCTTAGCCTCGTTGTTCAAGGTCTGAACCCGGCTCACCAAAATCCCGCCGGACTAAGAGTCGTTCTCCCGCGTGCTTGGCGTCTGGAGGGGCGCATGACTAGCCGGATCAACGACGACAGCACCGTCCAGTTCTTCTTTCACCATGAGCACCATCTCCTTACCGTTCTCGAGAATCAAGCTACCGCGGCTGGATGGTGGTTCTTGATCGCTGGACCCGCCGTCATTCCCCAGACTTCTTGCCGTTAATCACCTTCTGGGTCCGCGTTGATCATATTCCGGATGACTCTCGTGAAGACCGAGCCATCCAAGAAATTGGCAGAGTTCTTGGTTTTGTTGACGATGTTCGCATCAATCAGCCCGTTCGGGATCAGCCTGGTTCTATCTGGCTCCGGGTTATCATGAATGCATACCAGCGCTTAATCTTTTTTCGTTTTATAACCTTCGACAACCGCCGCGATCCCGTCCTGGTCCGGTGTTCGTATGACCGTCTTCGCCGTTTCTGCACGGCCTGTGGAAGCTTGTTGCATGACCTCAACGATTGTGTATACCTACTCCACCTATCCCGGCTATTGTCCCGCTTCAGGCGGTTTCTCCCTCTCCGAAGCGACTTCAGGCAAGTCCTGCTCCCCTAGTTCCAATGGCGGATGTGGCAGAATCTAGCATCAACCTTCCTGCTTTGGTGGATGACATGGTTCTCGCGAGTTCCGATCTTCTACAGCTACTCCCGGAGGAAATCAATCCCCCTCTTAGCAGTGCTCATCTGGTGACTTTCGAAGTGGGTTCGTCCTCGCGTCCCCCGCAAGGTACCAAGCGCAAGGCGGAGCATGAAGCTGAAGATGAATCCTCTCCTTCATGTCTGAAGTCTTCTTCAACTCCCTCCGGTGACGATCTAGGGCTGGTGGCGCCCCCTCAGCCACCACTGCCTCCATGAGGCTCATCCATTGGAATTGCCAGGGTCTGAGGGGTGCTTTGACAATTCCTTTTTTGAAGGATATTCGTCGTACATATCTCCTGGATATCCTACTCCTCGTAGAAACTAGGAATGTGGATAGTTTTGTGTATAGGCTCGGGTCAGAGCCCGGCTTCCCTCACAGTTTTGTTGTTCCAGTTGAGGGTCGATGTGGTGGAATGGCTATTTTTTTGGGTCGTTCAGTGCAGTGCACTTTTGTATCACCTCCATCTCTTCACTTTACTAATATAAATGTTGTTTCGGGTTGTTTTTCATTTTCTCTTTTTTTACGTTTACGGCCACCCTGTTCGTGCTCTGCGCCAACATCAATGGGATTATCTCATCTCTCTTTTCACGTCTGCTCCTTCCACGCGCCCACCGATAATTTTGCTTGGTGATCTTAATGATCTTCTGCACAATCAGGAGCAACTCGGTGGAAATCCTCGCCCCGCTTGGAGTTTCTCGCGTTTCCGTCGACTGGTATCCGTGGCCAACCTCCTTGAACTTCGTACTCTCGGTGGTCCTTATACTTGGATGGGCAATCGGTCCAACGGTTTCATTCGATCCAAGTTGGATCGCGCCTTAGCATCTCCAGAATGGCACGACTTATTCCCTACAGCTTGGGTTCAATTGCTCCCGTGGATAGGCTCCGATCATCGGCCTCTACTTGTCCACACTGACGCCAATCCACGTTTAGTCCCACGATGTTTCCGCTACGATAATCGCTGGAGGCATATTGCTGAAGTCAGCACCTTGGTTGATTCTACTTGGCATTCTCAGTGTGCTCCTCTTCCTCCATCTTGCCTTGTTGAAGCCCTCAAGCGTTGTCGCTCCAGCCTTTCTCAATGGAAGCGTCAACACGCAACCAACTCGCGACGCAACATTCACGCTCTTCAGGCAGCTATCCAACAAGCCCATGACTCCACTCCAGCTGACTCGCGTCTGCTGGCAAATCTGCAGAGGCAACTACAAGCTGAATATAAACTTGAAGAGGAATACTGGCGTCTTAAGAGCTGCATCCTTTGGCTCCAGGCGGGAGACCGCAACATTAAGTATTTTCATTCAGTAACCCAGTAACGCCGCTGTGCTAATCGTATCTCGCTTTTAGAATCAGCGGACGGCACCGTTCACACGTCTGAGCCCGCTTTGCACCAAGAGATACATCATTACTTTACTGCCCTTTATGCCCAACCGCCTCCACCGACTTTAGACTCGGTCCTGTAATATATCCAGCCTACGGTCACAGCCTCAATGAATGAATCCTTAACCCAGCCAGTCTCTGAAGATGAAATCTACCGGGCTCTTATCCTCATGAATATCGACAAGTATGCAGGTCCTGACGGCTTCAATGCCGGTTTTTATCGCTTCCACTGGTCTGCTATTAAGTCCAGCATTTATGGCTTTATCCAACATTTCCTGGAGACGGGTATTCTTGATCCAGAGCTTAACCAAACTCAAGCCTGTCTTATCCCCAAGTTTCGTGCACCTACTAAGGTCCGCGACTTCCGCCCTATTAGCCTTTGTAACGTAGCCTACAAGCTTCTCTCTAAGGTCCTAGTGGAACGCTTGAAGCCTTTCCTCCATGATATCATATCTGAATATCAATCGGCGTTCATACTGGGTCAGCTCATCACAGATAATGTTCTCATTGATCATGAGCTTATTCATTCCCTTCGCTCCAAGCGTATTAAGTCTCCCTATATGGCTCTTAAGCTCGACATTACCAAAGCTTTTGACAAACTGGATTGAGCTTATCTCGATGGTGTACTTCATAAAATCGGGTTTTCTCAGCTCTGGTGTTCATGGCTTTTGACCTGTGTTACTTCCGTCTCATATTCGGTTCTTTGGAATGGAGTCCCTGGCTCTCCCATCCAGCCTCACTGTGGCATCCGGCAGGGGGACCCCCTGTCACCGTATCTCTACCTTCTCTGCACTCATGGACTCTCTTCGCTGCCTCACACCACTAACTCGCGGTTTATTCATGGCTTCAAGGCTAGCCAAGGGGTCCCTGCCTTCTCTCATCTGCTTTTTGCAGATGATTCGGTGCTCTTTTGTCTGGCTTCTCATTCGGATTGCCAGAATTTACTCCACCTTTTGCAGCTTTATTCTCAAGCGTCTGGTCAATATGTCAATTTTCAGACATCACTCGCTTCCTTAACCGGTATTACAAAAATTGGTGGTTTTGGCAGGTACCTCGACTTACCTGAATCAGTAGGTCGGCATAAGGTGGACGTTTTCTCTTACATTGTTCACCGGGTTCAACGCAAGCTGGACAATTGGTCCACTCGCTTTCTCTCACCTGCAGGTCGTGAAGTATTTCTCAAATCTGTGATTACTGCATTACCGACTTACTGTATGTCATGTTTCCTCCTCCCTCGCAAAATCATGGCTCAGCTCGACCGTCTTATGCGACACTTTTGGTGGTCTCATTCAGCGCACCATCGCAAGATCCACTGGGTTTCTTGGACTCGTCTTACTTTGCTCAAACAATACGGGGGTCTCGGCTTTAAAGACCTTGGAAAATTCAACATTGCTCTATTGGCTAAGCAAAGCTGGCGCCTCCTCTCTCATCCTTCCTCCCTCTTGGCTCAAGTTTATCAAGCTAAATACTATCGTAAATCTCCCCTGTTAGATGCTCCACTGGGGTCGCGTCCTAGTCACGCTTGGAGAAGTATTTGCGAGGGCACTTCTTTGTTGAAACAAGGCATCCGATGGCGTGTCGGAACCGGGGAAGTTATTAGGCTCTGGCTTGACCCCTGGCTCGACCATCCACCCCGACCAACTAAACTCTGGCCCCACACCTTTCTTGCTGCTACTACTGTTTCGGCTCTCCGGAACCCTGGTGCTCCTTCCTGGAATACTTCTGCACTTCAGACCTTTCTCCTTCCAGAAGATCAAGCTTTGGCCCTCCAGGTTCACCCATCACTCACAACTTTACTGGAAAACCACACTGGGTGTTTACATCCTCGGGTGATTATACCGTCAAATATGGCTACCATCAGCTAGTTAAGCCTTCGGTTCCCTTGGATGCACCATCTCGTCTCCGCGCTCACCTCTGTAAGACTCTTTGGGTGATGAACCTCCCTCTTAAACTCAAGCATTTTTGGTGGAAATTTCTCAATGATGTTCTTCCTGTCGTGGATGCTCTTCTCCGTCGTCATCTCCGTGCTTCTCCGGATTGTCTCCTCTGTGGCGCTTACCCTGAAACGTCTTTGCATCTATTTTCTCACTGTCGTGTTGCTCGTGAGGTTTGGGAGCTCTCAGGTCTTGCTTTGTTGGGCCTGCTGCTCAATCCAAATCCATTTGTTCTCTCAGTCTTTCAAGACCTTATGTCCGCCGATCCTTCTCCGCAGACTCGGGGGTATTTATTCCCCTTCATCGGTTGGCGGCTCTAGAAATCACGCAATGATTTGCTATTCCGTATCGATGGCACATAGTAGACATCATCACTGCTGCCGTCTCTGACTATACATTGTGGCATGAAGCTGGCTCTGCTTCTCCCCACAACAATCTGCAACACGCTCCATTGGTTATCCCAGCTACGTTTCAGGAAGCTCTTCAAGTATCACGGTCATATTTAGGCCTGGGCAAAAGAACCGGAACCGAAGAACCGGAAAAAACCGGTTCTGGGTCGGTTCCGGTTCCACCTTAAATACCCGATGGATCCTGAGATCAAGAACCGTGGGTATCGGTTCCGGTTCCGGTTCTTACCCGAGAACCGAAGGGAAGAACCGAATAACCGAAAGTATATAAGCTTATTTTTTCGGTTAGGGGTTTAGTGATTATTATTTTTTGAGTCTCGAGTCTTGACAACACCACCCCACGCTTGAGACCTTTGCACTCCCCAAGTTTCTGTAATTCGTCCACGCTTGCTGCGAGAAATCATTCTCGAGGTGTTGTTAGTACAAAATCAAAACCCCTATCATTTATTCAACAGCAAAACTGGAATCTCAGTCTCAGTCTCAGACACACCGTTGAAGTTCTTCGGCTGTTCCATCTGCTGCGTCGATGAATCGTTCTGAGGTAAATTAGGGGTTCTAAACTTTTAATTATGTAAATCCTTCGTAGTTATTCGCGTATTAGTTGATTTAGGGTTTTAAATTAATCGGTTTGGGGATTTTTTTAGGGTTTGTGTTTAATACGTTTGGGGGTTTTGTATAATCGATTTAGGGTTTTTTTTAATCGATTTGGGGGTTCGTTAAATCGATTTGTTGTTCAATTCTGTTTATTGCTTTCATTCTTCTATGTATTAGTTGATTGAGATTTGAGGTGAAGTTTCTGTTTTTATTGCTTTCTGAGTTTTTGCACTTACTGCTTTCGTTAGGTGTCTGCACTTACTGCTTTCGTTCTTAACTAACACATAGAACAAAGTTTCTGTTTTTATTGCTTTCTGAGTTTCTGTTATGAATTAATTGATAAAAGTTTTGAAACTTGTTGTGTTGCAGATGGATTCAAATCAAGATCAACCAAACATTGTTGGAGACGAAGACATAGAGATGAATAACGAATTATCAGGAAGTCAATCAAGTGATACAGAAGGAGAGGAAGTGCAGACACCTAATATAGCTGATGGCAAAGGTAAAAAGAAAAAAGGTGGCAAGAAGAGGAAAAGATCGAAGGTGTGGTTGCACTTCACAGAAGATGAAAAAATCGAAGGCAAGGCGAAGTGCCATTACTGTGGAAAGAAGCTGTCTTGTAGATCAGCAAATGGAACATCTAATATGAGGAAGCATCTGAAAAACTGTAAGCAACATCAAGCGTGGAAAGCAACTCAGGGACAGGATCAGAAGGTGGTTGATGCAGATTCTGATGGTGTTCACTTGGCAAAGGTTTCAGAAGAAGTTTTCAGAGAAGCTTGTGATGAGATGCTGGTTTTAGGTGAGCTTCCTCTAAGCTTCATAGATGGATTGGCTTTTAGGCATTTCTGCAACAAATTGAAGCTTTACAGGCCTCATTCTCGGAGAACAGCTACAAGGAACATAGTGGAGATGTATGTGAAGAGGAAGACAATGATGAAGAAGATTCTTGGGGGTAATAAGCAAAGGTTGTCTCTGACAACAGATATTTGGGTAGCTCCCAACACCGGAGCAAGCTATATGGTGATCACTGCACACTTTATTGATAGCAATTGGCAGTTCAAAAAGCTGATAATAGGGTTCAAGAACATCTCGGATCACAAGGGTGCAACTATAGCGGCTGTGCTAATGGAGTGCTTAGACGAGTGGGATATTAAGAAGATCTTCACTATCACTGTGGATAATGCAACAGCAAACAGCAATGCATTGGTGACATTTAAAGAAGATTTCACTCAGATTGGAGAAGATTCATTGGTTCTTAATGGAGAGTATCTACACATGCGATGTGCTACTCATATTTTGAACCTGATTGTCAGAGATGGAATGCAAGAAGTGGACAAGAGTGTAGCTGCTATAAGGAATGCAATTCAGTATGTGAGGTCTTCTGGTCCAAGAGAGCAATCCTTTGCTAAACGTGTTGATCAGGGGAAGGTAAAAAGAGGAAGCTTAACACTAGATTGCAAGACAAGATGGAATTCAACATTTCTTATGTTGAACAGAGCTATGGACTTCAGAGCAGCATTTGATAAGATGAAGGCTCTGGACAAGAGTTACGTTGCTTATTTCAAGGATAATACAGATGCTGAGCCTGCAAAGAAGAGATATGGACCACCTGTCAAAGATGACTGGGACGCAGTGGATAGGTAATATGCATTTGATTTTTTGAATTAATGCTTTAATCCTTTAACAGTTAACTAACATTTAACTTACTCAATTCTC
Source organism: Orychophragmus violaceus (assembly GCA_030180135.1). Lineage (NCBI taxonomy): Eukaryota > Viridiplantae > Streptophyta > Magnoliopsida > Brassicales > Brassicaceae > Orychophragmus > Orychophragmus violaceus. The sequence goes on along the minus strand of CM058237.1, from coordinate 98,385,434 downwards.
TTGTTACAGGCTGTTGAACTTTCTGGTTCTTTTCTACGATTCAACACTTGTTCTCTCAGCAACTAATAAAGCTAATTCATACAAGCTTTACAATGAATTTGTGAGTATTCAGACAGCAATCATGGAGATGGGTGAAGAGAATGAAATTGATAAGGAGGTTCAGTCGAAAGTTAAAGCAATGATGGCAAAGTTAGGTAAGTATATCAATCATATCACTTATCTTTAGTTTCAACAGGAAGTAATCTCACTAATATATGCCTTGTTTTTACTCTTAGGTAAGTATTGGGATCCTTTTAATGAAGAAACAGAGATGAATAATATGGTGATAGTAGCTTCAGTCTTTGATCCAAGGAACAAGATGAAGTTTGCTCAGCTTTGCTTCAATGATTTGTATGGAAAGGACACTGTTAAGGCCATTGCAATGCAAGAGACAATCTTGGCTATTCTGAAGAGGTTGTTTGATGAATATAGTAGGCGTAACACTTCTCTGAAAAGATCAAGAACTGGATCATCTTCTTCTCAGTCACAAGGATATGGTTCATCGTCATCTTCTCAGCCAGCTGCTAAACACTCAGGTGGAGTGGATTTCTCTGCAAGATTAGGTATCCGGAGAAGAAGAATGGATACCAAATACAAAGAGTTGGCTCAAGAAACAGGTATTCAGGAGACAATAACTGAGCTAGAGTTGTATTTGGCAGAGAATGTGGAGAATCCACATATTTTCTCAGGTACTGAGTATGATGTCCTGTCAGGGTGAAAGGCAAATAGCATGAAGTTTCTGATTCTTTCAGAAGTAGCAAAGGATGTGCTAGCTATGCAAGTTAGTAGTGTTGCTTCTGAGTCTGCATTCAGTACATCAGGTCGTATATTGGATCCCTACAGAAGTTGTTTGACACATTATACAATTGAAGTATTGATGTGACTTGAGCAATGGTTGAAAACTGAGATAAGGATTGACAGCAAAGGATCAATAAGCATCGAACAGTTGCTTGAAGACATTGAAGACCAGGATGAGCTGCAGAGAGGTACTTCTTATGATCTATGAGTTCTTGTTTATCACTTATAACTTTCTTGCTCATCCATGTGTGTGACTGTGAATGCAGAATTTGGTGATTTCAATTTGGATGAAAACGAAGAAGGCATAAAATGAAGTGGTAGGTAACTTAGATACTATGGTGTTTGGTCTTTAGACATTTCATTAAGTTTCACAATGGTCTCTTAGACTCTTACTCTCTTTTCATATTTGATGCAGGTACAACTTACAAGTGAACGAAGCTCAAGTGATTGCTCAACCTAAACTCTCTTTTTATTCTTGTTTTGGCTTTCTTATTGTGTGAAAACATAGACTTTGTTGCTCTTTTAAGCTTTCGTTTTGGTTTCGGATTATGAACTTACTTTTGTTTTGTCTAAGTTTAAACTGTTTCGGGTAATTTTAATCAATTTCGGGTACATTTAGCTTGTTTCGGGTAGTTTTGACGATTTCGGTTCCAAAATAACCGGAACCGAAAAATAACCGAATTTTTCGGGTCTTTTCCGGTTTCCAAAATATAGAACCGAACCGACCCGGAACCGACAAGAACCGAACCGAAACCGAACCGAACATTTCCAAAGTAACCATTGGGTAATAAATTTTAGGAACCGAAGAACCGGAACCGAACGGTTCCGGGTAAGAACCGAACCGTATATCCGAAAGCCCAGGCCTAGTCATATTGCTGCACCGTCGACACATCTTGGGTCTCTCCACAATCAACGGGAGGCATTGCCTGCACCCTTCACTCATCCACTGGCGACTTCATCCTCCGTGCTTCGACCTCCACATCCCCGCTCGCGTCCTCGCTGGTAGCTGAAGCCTATGTTCTGCGTGAGGCTGTTCTTCACATAAAACGCCTCGGCTATAGGCAAGTCACGTTTTGCGGTGACGCCTCTCTTATCTACCGCCCTCTCATGCCCTGCCCATCTCCCTCTCCGGTCCTTACTGCGCATCACTCCATTGAATTGTATCTCGCTGACATCAAACGGCTTGCTGATCCAACATTTGCCTATCACCACATTAAGCGACCGGCCAATGTCTTCTCGGATCACTTAGCTCGTACTGCTCGTCTTTGTTCATCCCCGTTTGTAATCTCTTGGCTCATGTAACCAATCCTTTTCTTAATAATACACGGTTGCTCAAAAAAAAGACAAAAAGAAAATAATAATTTTTAAAACTAAATATTTGTGTGCGAGTAGGAACAGTTGGTTTAATGGCAACCAACAGCTGGCTCCCACGTGCCAGCTCGAACTTACACAAAGAGAACAGAACTTTGTGCCGTTATTGTTTTAGTGCGTGATTGTTTTGACGTTTACCACGGCGTTGTGGGATCCCACAGTGGTAACAACTCCAATTAAACAAATCAAAGGAAATGTAGCACACATGTGCCTAAAAGAGTGTAACTGCTTTGTTTAACACTGTGTTATTTGACAAAAAAAAAACACTATGTTATACCGCAGAAAAAACAAGTGTTTGTTCATCAAAATTTTCAGAAAAATTATAAATTTAAATATTATTCATTCAAACATTTTTACGCATCAATAGTTATATATTTAAAATTTAAAATGATTTCACAAATTTTTTTGCTAACAGATAATTTATTGTTCAGATTTTATTTACAGAATCTTTATTTTGTGGATAATAACTTTATTAATTAATGATGCAATTTCTTTTATAAATACAGACATCCTACACTCTAGCAATCATCATTCACAGAGTTCTTCAGCTTTTGTAGGTTTTGTTTTGGTTATCAGTTTTTTTTTTAGTTTTTTATTATCTATTTTTGAAGCTGATCTATATGTTATTAATAACTTTGACTTTATTTTGTACAACACAAATATGGTAAATCCCAATGATGATTCTTCACAACCATCTGTTGAGGTATTTCAATTTTTACTTTTTTTTTTTTGCGGAACTGTTAATATCATATAATGAAATGTTTGGATTACAACAGTTTTCCTTGCTTATTGTTTCCTTGGAAAAAAAGATAAAACAAGGGAACAATTTACATGGTTGATTAAGCACCAACAAGGTTAGACTAGCCACAAGGAGAGCAAATTTGCGAATTTCTTCATATTTTTCCTTGCTAGAATTATATTTCTGACATCTCTTTCAATTGCCTTGAAGATTGACTCACCAGGAATTGATAAATGGTTATGAAGAACGTTGTTTTTCTGCTTCCAAATGTGGTAAACCGCCGAATGAGCAGCCACCTTACGTAGAGTAGAAGGTGCAGACAGAGAGTTTATTCGCATCCAAGAGAGAAGCTCCTGCCAAGAAAGGAAGGACTGCTGGCTCGGCGTCAGCCTGAAGAGAACCAACTTCCAGACTACGACACTGAACTCACACGAGAGAAAAAAATGATCTCTGGTTTACTTCATTGTTGTTTTTTACCCTTTTAAAATTGTTATGTTTGTTGTCAATGTTGGAATTATGTCCAGTAATCTCTGTACTGTCTCTAGAAAGTAAGAGTATGTCAATGATCAGACATAAGTCATATAATACTGGGGGTCATGATGGCTTGCTAGAGTCCGCTCATGATCTATAAGTCTTGGACTTATTGCTTTTATTATATGATCCCATATGGGTCACACGCCTAAGCTAACAGGAAAATGTGTAGGAACGGTTTAGCAGAAGTACGGTAAAAGTGCTAGGCATTTACTGTGCTTAGAGAGATAGAAGGGCCTGATTAAATCCAAGGGATTTAATCAAACTGGGAATTGGGCCCAAAAGCCCAAAAGGAACTAGGCATAAGTTTTATGATTAAAACTTAACCTAGCCACCTAATTTCCCTAAGCCCCTGCGCCGCCAACTCTCTCTCTCTGCGCCTCCCTCCTCTTCGGTCTAGCAGCCAATTCTTGTGCGTGCGTGTGTGAGCCTTTGGAGGAGCTATCTCTTGGTGGTTCTGCTGATCTCTGACCCGTACCTCCTCTTTCCGCTGCATAACAAGGTAACAGGTGAGATCCTTTATGTTTCTAGCAAGAGAACCTAGATCTGCATGTTTAGGTGAGATTAATCTGAAGAATTGAATCAGGATTAACATTAAACGATCCTTCAGTGGTATCAGAGCCATTGGTTCTGTTAGGATTTCTTGTTTTAGAATCATGTTTAGGTTGTTTAGAAGTGTTTGGATCAATCTGTGCTTGAATTTGATTTGTAAAACACTTAAGAAACAATTGAAAACCCTAACTAAAAACCGCATGGACCAATATCGGATTGGTATGCGTCGGATCGTCCGGATCGGGGAAGACGCACGAACCGATCGACAAGGATCGTGTTGCGTGGTCGCGTCCCGATCAGCGGATGGATCGCGTCCCGCTCGCGTGAGTTTCTCGTCCCGATCGTGTCATGATCGCGGCTGTACCGAGCGTCCCGAGCGTGATCGAGAGTTGGTCCGATCGGCTGAGCTGATCGCATGGATCGATCGTAAGGATCGATCGCATGGATCATCGGCGATCGCGTCCCGCCAACTCTCGGCCCGTACCGTCCCGATCACAACCCGCGTCCCGTCCCGTCCCGTCCCGCGCATGGCTTGCGGCTGTCCCGATCATTCACGATCGCGGTGATGCTTGCGGCCATGACCTAATGGTCGGTTCGTTTTGGTTTTGTGATGGTTCGGTTTAAGACATTTAAAAATCTTAATCGTCACGGTTTAATAATTACAGAGTTTATAATATTTATAAGTTCTGGTTAAACCGTGATAAGAAATCCAATGTCGTAAAAATTATTGGATTTAGTGCCTAAACCAGTGATTTTCTAATTTGATTTGGTTGGACCAAATAAATTGAGAAAATCCGGTTTAGTAAATAACCGGTTGACAATTGTGGTCATCGTAGTAATTAATTTTGGTTAGACCAATTTTAATGAACCAGACCGGTTATGTCATTTAATTGGACAATTGGGTTATGTCTTGGACATGGACCAATTTCTTGGGCCTCGGGCCAAGAAGTTAAAACAATTGGGCCAATTATTTGAGTCTTATTCTTCAGATTATTTTAAAATTCATTTAATTATTAAAATTTGATTTTAAAATTAATCTGTTTTCAAAACTGAAATTAGAAAGTTTCTTAGAATAGAAGTTTCTAGATTTGCATGTTTTGGATTTTAGGAAATTTCTATATTTAGAAAGTTTCCAATTTTAGTAAGTTTCCAATTTTAGAAAGTTTCCATTTTAGGAAGTTTCCAATTTTAGAAAGTTTCCAAAATTAGTAGGTTTCCCAAAAAGGAAAGTTTCCCAAAATAGTAATCTTCTATTTTGGGATAAAATCTTAATAAACCTACAAACCTCAAACAATATCAAGCGTTGGATGTCTTGTCCAGTCTATGTCAGCTGTCGAAGCCCATTCAATTGTACTCATGGCCTTACAGTGTGAGGGTGTCTACTTTTGCGTGGGTAAGACGGTTTGTGATTCATAAATGTCATTGGGAGTCCCAGACATTAGTGATTACATGACTGTATAGTCTGGTTTTCTTGACTAGGCCATCGGGAGTCCCGGGCCTTGAGACATCAGAGTGGATTGGGCCTCGGGCCCAGATTCACAACCAAGAGTTATATCACGGATATAATTAGCCGAGATAGGGCTTACCGATATAAGCTAAGGTTGGGTGACGGCCAGTGGCCCACTTTGATCTTAGTTATATGTGGATCTTGGAATCATTATATTCTATTGAGGGTAACTGAAGTTATTGAATATAATGCGAGATTAATCACATTAAGTATAATACAAGATTAATCAAATTGAACATATTAACTAATAACCTTTTTATCTTATATTTCAGCTATGACTACTACAAGCACTCAAAACACATTCTCAATCCGGTCTGTTCTCGAAAAGGAGAAGCTGACTGGAACGAACTTCCTGACGTGGTCAAGGAACTTGAGGCTGGTCCTCAAGCAGGAGAAGAAGGATTATGTCCTTCGTGATCCCCTCCCCGAGAGGCCTCCTAACAATGCCGCCAGGACTCTGCATAATGCTTGGGAAAAGCATTCGTCAGATGAAAATGATGTCTATTGCCTGATGTTGGCGACCATGACTGCTGAGCTGCAAATGCAGTTCGAGAGTGTGTTGTCGCCCATCGAGATAATGGCAAGCCTGAAATCGCTTTTTCAGGAGCAGGCAAGGACTGAGAGGTTCCAGACAGTTAAGAACCTCTTAGACTGTAAGTTGGCTGCAAATGCGGCAGTGAGTCCTCATGTCTTGAAGATGATGGGTTATCTCGATCATCTTCAGAAACTCGACTGCCCTATCAGCCAGGAACTTGCCTGCGACATCGTTCTGCAGTCTTTACCTGCAAGCTATGATCAGTTCATCCTGAACTTCAATATGCATGGCTTGAGTAAGACATTGCCTGAGCTTCACGGAATGCTCAAGACTGCAGAGCCCAACTTGAGGAAAACGGCCAAGAACCCCAATGTGCTTATGGTGCAAAAGGGCAAGGGCTTTAAGAAATCCTCTGCCAAGGACAAGGGAAAGGCTAAGGCTGTTCAAGTCTCGGACAAGGACACGCCAAAGCCCAAGCCCAAATCCAAGGCTGGGCCTACTGACATCTGCAGGTTCTGTAAAGAACCAGGGCATTGGAGGAGAGAATGTAAGAAATTCCAAGAAGGTCTAAAGGAATTGAAGAAGAAGACTCTCGAGACTTCTTCATCAGGTATTTTTGTTATAGAAGTTAATACAACTACTTCTGATAATACCTCATGGGTTATGGATACTGGTTGTGGGGCTCATATTTGTACTAATATGCAGGCACTCAGCAACAGTAGGAGGCTGAAGCAAGGACAAGTGGAGCTACGAGTTGGGAATGGAGCGAAAGTTCCTGCACTAGCTGTAGGCACATACTTGTTGTCTTTACCTTCGGGATTGGTTTTAGAACTCAATAATTGTTATTTTGTACCTGCGATAAGCAGAAATATTATTTCAATTTCTTTGTTGGATTTGGAAGGTTATGATTTTTCAGTTAAGAATAAATTATGTTCCTTCAATCGCAACAATTTGTTCTATGGTTGTGCCCCTCTTACGAATGGGCTTTACATACTTGATCAATCCGCGCCAATTTATAACATTGATACCAAACGGTTCAAACCTAATGAGGAGAACCGAACGTTTCTATGGCATTGCCGTTTAGGGCACATCAGCGAGAAACGCATCAAGAGGCTCCATTCGAATGGACTTCTTGGCTCATTTGACTTTGAGTCATGTGAGAAATGCGAATCCTGCATGATGGGCAAAATGACACGGGCCCCCTTTAATAAACCTAACGAGAGGGCCAGTGACTTATTGGGCCTGATACACACTGATGTGTGTGGCCCAATGTCCACAAATGCAAGAGGAAACTATCAGTACTTCATTACCTTCACTGATGATTTCAGTAGGTATGGATATGTTTATTTGATGAAACATAAGTCTGAATCGTTTGAGAAATTCAGAGAATTCCAAAATGAAGTACAGAACCAACTTGGCAAAAGCATTAAGGCTCTTCGGTCCGACCGAGGAGGAGAATACTTAAGCCAAGAATTCAGTGATCATCTGAGAGAGTGTGGGATCGTATCCCAACTCACTCCTCCTGGAACACCACAATGGAATGGTGTGTCTGAGAGGAGAAATCGGACCTTATTGGATATGGTTCGATCTATGATGAGTCACACAGACCTTCCAATATCCCTTTGGGGATATGCTCTGCTAACAGCAGTGTGTTGGAATTGTGTCCAGTAATCTCGGTACTGTCTCTAGAAAGTAAGAGTATGTCAAAGATCAGACATAAGTCATATAATGCTGGGGATCATGATGGCTTGCTAGAGTCCGCTCATGATCTATAAGTCTTGGACTTATTGCCTTTATTATATGATCCCATATGGGTCACACGCCTAAGCTAACAGGAAAATGTGTTGGAACGGCTTAGCAGAAGTACGACAAAAGTGCCAGGCATTTGTCGTACTAAGAGAGAAAGAATAATGGGTCTGATTAAATGGGATTTAATCATATTGGGCCCAAAAGCCCATTAGGGAAAAGAGAAGGCTTTTAATGACTAAAAGCCAAGTCTTTTCTCCCTAACCCTAGCCACCCAGCCGCGGTCTCTCTCTCCCTCTGCGCCTCTCTTCCTCGTGGTCTAGCAGCCATTCCTGTGATCGCGTGTGTGAACCTCTGGAGGATTCATCCCTCGGTGCATCTATCTGATCTCTGACCTGTTCTATTCCTTCCGCTGCAACAAACAGGTAAAAGGTGAGATCATGTTATGTTTCTATTCAAGAGAACCTAGATCTGTATGTTTAGGTTGAGATGAATCTGTGAATTACATCAGGATCAACTAAACGAATCCCTACAGTGGTATCAGAGCCATTGGTTCTTAGGATTTCTTGTTTTAGATTCATGTTTAGGATGTTTAATCTGTTTAGAAGTGTTTTGAATCCATTAATGATAAGAAAAACACTTAAGAAACTGAATTTGAATCCTAAACACACTAAAGAAATCACAAACCGAGCTATATGACTCGGGTTTGTTGATCGGCCGAGAGTTTTGGGTCGGATGGATGGCGGATCGATCGATCGATCATGGTCGGATCGTCGCGCTTCATCCCGTCCGTCCCGATCAAGTCTCAGCCGGCGAACGGGCCGATCGCATGGATCGCACGAACGCGATCGCATGGATCACGTCCCGTCGCGCCTCGGCCTCGTCCCACGATCGTCCCGCCTGACCCGAGCTCGTCCGACCGTCCCGATCACACGCAAGCGTACCGTCCGGCAATCCGAGCGTCTCGATCTCGGATCGAGCATGCGGCTTGCGGCTGGACGGCTCTTGCTCGACCGGTTAGGGTTTTGGGTGTAATTGGGCCGATTCGATTTCGGTTAGGTGGTTCGGTTCAAAACTTAATTAAAATCAATCGTTCTGGTTTAATAAACAGATTTTAATAATTTTATTAAATCTGGTTAAACCGGGATAAGAAATCCAATGTCGAAAGAAATATTGGATTTAGTGCCTAAACCAGGAATTTCTAATTTGATTTGGTTGGACCAAATAAATTGAGAAATTCCGGTTTAGTAAATAACCGGTTGACAATTGTGGTCGTCGTAGTAATTAAAACTTGGTTAGACCAGTTTTAATGAACCAGACCGGTTATGTCAATTAATTGGACAATTGGGTCATGTCTTGGACATGGACCAATTCTTGGGCCTCGGGCCAAGAAGTTAAAACAATTGGGCCAGTTAATTGAGTCTTTCTTCAGATTAATTTAAAATCTATTTTATAAAATTATAAAGTCGTTTTTAAATTAAAGTTTCCGAAATTTTGAAATTAGAAAGTTTCTTAAAATAGAAGTTTCTGAATTTGCGGGTTTTGGATTTTAAAGAAATTTCTAAAGTTAGAAAGTTTCCGGTTTTAGAAAATTTCCAATTTTAGAAAGTTTCCAAAAATAGTAGGTTTCCATAAATAGAAAGTTTCCCGAAATAGTAATCTTCTATTTTGGGAATGATTTTAATAAACCTACGAACCTCAAATAATATCAAGCGTTGGATGTCTTGTCCAGGCTATGTCAGCTGTCGAAGCCCATTCAATTGCATTCATGGCCTTACAGTGTGAGGATGTCTGCTTTTGCGTGGGAAAGACGGTTTGTGATTCATAAATGTCATTGGGAGTCCCAGACATTAATGATTACATGACTGTATAGTCCGGTTTTCTTGACTAGGCCATCGGGAGTCCCGGGCCTTGAGACATCAGAGTGGATTGGGCCTCGGGCCCAGATTCACAACCAAGAGTTATATCACGGATATAATTAGCCGATATAGGGCTTACCGATATAAGCTAAGATTGGGTGACGGCCAGTGGCCCACTTTATTCTTAGTTATATGTGGATCTTGGAATCATTATATTCTATTGAGGGTAACTTAGGTTATTGAATATAATGCGTGATTAATCATATTAAATTTTAATACGAGATTAGTCATTTTGAACATAATAACTAATAACCTTTTTATTTATATATTTCAGATATGACTACTACAAGCACACAAAACACATTCTCGATCCGGTCCGTTCTCGAGAAGGAGAAGCTGACTGGAACGAACTTCCTGACATGGTCAAGGAACTTGAGGCTGGTCCTCAAGCAGGAGAAGAAGGATTATGTCCTTCGAGATCCCCTCCCCGAGAGGCCTCTTGCCAATGCTGCCAGGACTCTGCACAATGCTTGGGAAAAGCATTCGTCAGATGAAAATGATGTTTATTGCCTGATGTTGGTGACAATGACTCCTGAGCTGCAAAAACAGTTCGAAAGTGTATTGTCTCCCATCTTGATCATGGCAAGCCTGAAATCGCTTTTTCAGGAGCAGGCTAGGACTGAGAGGTTCCAGACAGTTAAGAACCTCTTGGACTGTAAGTTGGCTGCGAATGCGGCAGTGAGTCCTCATGTCTTGAAGATGATGGGTTATCTCGATCATCTTCAGAAACTCGACTGCCCAATCAGCCAGGAACTTGCCTGCGACATCATTCTGCAGTCTTTACCTGCAAGCTATGATCAGTTCATTCTGAACTTTAACATGCATGGCTTGAGTAAGACACTGCCTGAGCTTCACGGAATGCTCAAGACTGCAGAGCCCAACTTGAAGAAAACCGCCAAGGACCCCAATGTGCTTATGGTACAAAAGGGCAAGGGGTTTAAGAAGTCTTCTGCTAAGGATAAGGGAAAGTCCAAGGGTGTCCAAGTCGCGGACAAGGACACGCCAAAGCCCAATCCCAAGTCCAAGGCTGGGCCTACTGACATGTGCAGGTTCTGCAAAGAACTGGGGCATTGGAGAAGAGATTGTAAGAAATTCCAGGAAGGTCTAAAGGAATTAAAGAAGAAGACTTTCGAGACTTCTTCATCAGGTATTTTTGTTATAGAAGTTAATACAACTACTTCTGATAATACCTCATGGGTCATGGATACTGGTTGTGGGGCTCATATTTGTACTAATATGCAGGCACTCAGCAACAGTAGAAGGCTGAAGCAAGGACAAGTGGAGCTACGAGTTGGGAATGGAGCGAAAGTTTCAGCACTAGCTGTAGGCACATACTTGTTGTCTTTACCTTCGGGATTGATTTTAGAACTGAATAATTGTTATTTTGTACCTGCTATAAGCAGAAATATTATTTCAATTTCTTTGTTGGATTTGGAAGGTTATGATTTTTCAGTTAAGAATAAATTATGTTCCTTCAATCGCAACAATTTGTTCTATGGTTCTGCCCCTCTTACGAATGGGCTTTATATACTCGATCAATCCGCGCCAATTTATAATATTAATACAAAACGGTTTAAACCTAATGAGGAAAACCGAACGTTTCTATGGCATTGTCGTTTAGGGCACATCAGCGAGAAACGCATCAAGAGGCTCCATGCGAATGGACTTCTTGGCTCATTTGACTTTGAGTCATGTGAGAAATGCGAATCCTGCATGATGGGCAAAATGACACGGGCCCCCTTTAATAAACCTAACGAGAGGGCCAGTGACTTATTGGGCCTGATACACACTGATGTGTGTGGCCCAATGTCCACAAATGCAAGAGGAAACTATCAGTACTTCATTACCTTCACTGATGATTTCAGTAGGTATGGATATGTTTATTTGATGAAACATAAGTCTGAATCTTTTGAGAAGTTCAGAGAATTCCAAAATGAAGTACAGAACCAACTTGGAAAAAGCATTAAGGCTCTTCGGTCCGACCGAGGAGGAGAATACTTAAGCCAGGAATTCAGTGATCATCTGAGAGAGTGTGGGATCGTATCCCAACTCACTCCTCCTGGAACACCTCAATGGAATGGTGTGTCTGAGAGGAGAAATCGGACCTTATTGGATATGGTTCGATCTATGATGAGTCACACAGACCTTCCAATATCCCTTTGGGGATATGCTCTGCTAACAGCAGTGTTCACTCTAAACAGAGCGCCATCAAAAGCAGTAGCAAAGACACCATATGAATTATGGACTGGAGAAGCTCCAGTGCTGTCTTATCTAAGAATTTGGGGTTGTGAAGCCTATGTTAAGAGATTAAACTCAGATAAGCTTACACCAAAATCTGATAAATGCTACTTCATTGGTTATCCACGGGAAACCAAGGCTTATTACTTCTATCTACGTTCCGAGAACAAGATCTTTGTTGCCCGGGATTGTAACTTTCTTGAGAGAGAGTTTCTCTCTAAGAAAGACAGTGGGAGTAAGGTACTGCTTGAAGAAATTCAAGATGAACAGGATACTGCTCAACCTAATGAGGAAGAGCAGCAGGAGGATCTACAAGAAATTGTAGAGCCTGAACCTGTAGTACCTGAAGTTCGAAGATCCGGGAGGATCCGTCACGAACCCGAGAGATATCAGGGATTCCTCGTGACTGACTGTCATGATCTTTTGATCATTGATGGTGATGAACCATCGAACTTCAATCAAGCCATGATGGGCCCAGATTCCTCTAAGTGGCGCAAGGCCACTGATTCCGAAATGGACTCCATGTCGGTCAACCAAGTGTTTTCGTTGGTTGACTTACCCGCTGGTGTAAAAGCCATCGAGTGAAAATGGATCTTCAAGAAGAAGATTGACGTGGATGGAAATGTCCAGATTTATAAAGCCAGGTTGGTGGCAAAAGGTTTCAGACAAGTTCACGGTGTGGACTACGATGAAACCTATTCACCAGTGGCTATGATGAAATCTATTCGGATTCTACTAGCAACTGCAGCTTTTCATGATTATGAAATTTGGCAGATGGACGTGAAAACCGCCTTCCTGAATGGTATTCTGGAAGAGGATGTGTATATGACACAACCTGACGGTTACATAGATCCAAAGAATGCTGGGAAAGTATGCAAGCTTCACAAATCCATTTATGGATTGAAGCAAGCATCGAGGAGCTGGAATCTTCGTTTTGATGAAGCGATCAAGCAATTTGACTTCATCAGAAACGAAGAAGAACAATGCGTGTATAAGAAATCTAGTGGGAGCAAGATTGTATTTCTTATTCTGTATGTCGATGACATACTGCTTCTCGGAAACGACGTTCCAATGCTAAAGTCCGTAAAAGACTGGCTTGGAAGTTGTTTTTCCATGAAAGACATGGGTGAAGCCGCATACGTTCTTGGAATTAGGATCTATCGGGATAGACCTAAGAGGCTGATAGGCTTGTGTCAAGACTCATACATTGACAAAGTCCTACAAAGATTCAGCATGAAAGATTCCAAGAAGGGCTTCACGCCAATGGTACATGGTGTTGGAATTGTGTCCAGTAATCTCGGTACTGTCTCTAGAAAGTAAGAGCATGTCAATGATCAGACATAAGTCATATAATACTGGGGGTCATGATGGCTTGCTAGAGTCCGCTCATGATCTATAAGTCTTGGACTTATTGCCTTTATTATATGATCCCATATGGGTCACACGCCTAAGCTAACAGGAAAATGTGTAGGAACGGTTTAGCAGAAGTACAGTAAAAGTGCTAGGCATTTACTGTACTTAGAGAGAATAAAAGGTTTAGCCACTGTGCATCGATCGATGCATAAGGTGCAACGATCGATGCAGTGCGCAAACACCGATGAGTTAATTGGTATTTGGGCCAAATGGCCCAAACGGAACAGGACGAGTTTTGTGTCATAAAACTCGAGTTTCAGACTGATTAACCCTAATACTTGAGCCGTAAACTCTCTCTCTCTGCGCCGAGTTCCCAAGGTGGTCTAGCAGCTGTTTCCTGTGAAAGCGTGTGTGAACCTTTGGAGGATTCATCCCTCGGTGTTTCTCTGATCTCAGACATACCATCTTCTTCCGCTGCAATAACAGGTATAAGGTGAGATCATCATTTGTTTCTATTCTGAGAAGAACCTAGATCGCATGTTTAGGATAATCTGAATCTGGAATTGAATCAGGATTCATCTAAACGTTCCAACAGTGGTATCAGAGCTTTAGGTTCTGGTTTTTCTTGTTTAGATTCATGTTTAGGATTGTTTAAAGAGGTGTTTTTGAATCAATCTACTGATAAGATTAAAACACTTAAGAAACAAGAATTGAATCCTAAACAAACTGTTTAAAAATCGCATGACCAAACTATATTGATTTGGTATGTGATCTAAACTGATTTTGCATCGACTGAGATCGCATTGCATCGATCGATGCAATGCAAGGATCGATCGTTGCAGTCGCGAGAGATTGACCGCGATCGCATGGATCGTTCAAACGATCGCATGGATCTCACGAGAATCTCTCGGCCAAACCTGATAACCGTTCATGCACACGTAAGAGCATCGATCGATGCAGGATCGATGAACGATCGTTGCAGGATCGATGCTGTGAGCATCGATCGATGCGGTTAGGGTTTTGGCTCGGTTTAATTTAATTAAAATTAAACGTCTCGGTTTAATAAACAGATTTAATAATTTTATTAAGTCTGGTTAAACCGGGATAAGAAATCCAATGTCGAAAGAAATATTGGATTTAGTGCCTAAACCAGGAATTTCTAATTTGATTTGGTTGGACCAAATAAATTGAGAAATTCCGGTTTAGTAAATAACCGGTTGACAATTGTGGTCATCGTAGTAATTGAAACTTGGTTAAACCAGTTTTAATGAACCAGACCGGTTATGTCAATTAATTGGACAATTGGGTCAAGTCTTGGACATGGACCAATTCTTGGGCCTCGGGCCAAGAAGTTAAAACAATTGGGCCAATTATTTGAGTCTTTCTTCAGATTAATTTAAAATTTATTTTATAAAATTATAAAGTCAATTTTAAATTAAAATTTCCGAAATTTTGAAATTAGAAAGTTTCTTAAAATAGAAGTTTCTGTATTTGCGGATTTTGGATTTTGAGAAATTTCTAAAGTTAGAAAGTTTCCGGTTTTAGAAAGTTTCCAATTTTAGAAAGTTTCCAAAAATAGTAGGTTTCCAAAAATAGAAAGTTTCCCGAAATAGTAATCTTCTATTTTGGGAATGAATTTTAATAAACCTACGAACCTCAAATAATATCAAGCGTTGGATGTCTTGTCCAGGCTATGTCAGCTGTCGAAGCCCATTCAATTGCATTCATGGCCTTACAGTGTGAGGATGTCTGCTTTTGCGTGATTAAGACAGTTTGTGATTCATAAATGTCATTGGGAGTCCCAGACATTAATGATTACATGACTGTATAGTCTGGTTTTCTTGACTAGGCCATCGGGAGTCCCGGGCCTTGAGACATCAGAGTGGATTGGGCCTCGGGCCCAGATTCACAACCAAGAATTATATCACGGATATAATTAGCCGATATAGGACTTACCGATATAAGCTAAGGTTTGGTGACGGCCAGTGGCCCACTTTAATCTTAGTTATATGTGGATCTTGGAATCATTATATTCTATTGAGGGTAACTTATGTTATTGAATATAATGCGTGATTAATCATATTAATTTTAATACGAGATTAATCATATTGAACATATTAACTAAAATCCTTTTATCTTAAATTTCAGTTATGACTAGCACAAACAATCAAAACACTTTCTCGATCCGGTCTATCCTTGGGATGGACAAGCTGAAAGGATCAAATTTCTTGACTTGGTCGCGGAACCTGAGGCTAGTCCTCAGACAGGAGAGAAAGGACTATGTTCTTGAGAGAGCTCTCCCCGTGAGGATCGGGTCCAATGCTTCTCATGCAGTATATGATGCTTGGAATAAGCATTATAATGATGCGGTAGATGTGCGTGGTCTGATATTGGCTACCATGGACTCAGACTTGCGGAAGCAATATGAGAACATGGAGTCGCCAATAGAGATGATCAGCAGCCTGAAATTAAAATTTCAGGAGCAGATAAGAGTGGAGAGATACCAGTTGGTTAAATCTCTCACTAGCTGCAAGCTACCAAATGATCATCCAGTAAGTCCTCATGTCAGTAAAATGATGGGTTACATTGATAACCTGAGGAAACTGGATTATCCAGTTAGCCAAGAGATGGCAACTGAAATCATTCTGCAGTCACTGCCGTCAAGCTATGATAAGTTCAGAAAGAACTATATCAAGAAAGGCTTAACGAAGACGCTGACTGAACTGCATGATATGCTCAAGACAGTTGAGCCAAACGTGAAGAGTACCCTGTACAATCTCATGAATGAGAAGGGTAGGTTTACTAAACCTAATGCTGACAAGGGTGAAGACAAAGTTGTCCAGATTTTGAATCATGGCAAGCGTGTGTCTTCTGAGCCCGAGTCAGATACCTCTTACGTTGGTAAGTGCTGCTACTGTAAGGAGACAGGGCATTGGAAGAGAGATTGCATTAAATTCATGGAAGATGATGAGGAGTTAAAGTCGATGTATGCGACTACTTCCTAAGGTATTCATGTTATTACTTCAAGTTCTACCTTAAAGGTATTGGATACTGGTTGTGGCACTGATATTTGTGATAATATGCAGAGCTTAAGCAACAGTAGAACGTTGAAGGAAGGGCAAGTGAAACTACATGTCTGGAAGGAGCTTGGGATGCTGCCTCAGTCGTAGGGTTTTTCACTTATAGATCCCTTTGAGGCTTGGTTTTGTATTAAGTAATTGCTACAATGTACCTGCTTTAAGCAGAGTTGTCTTTCATTTTCTTGTAAGGATTTGAATGTTTTTCATTTTGATAAAAGACAAGTTTTGTTCTTTTGATCTTAATGAAATATTAATTGTAGCACCCTATTCATGGAATGGGTTTTATATCTTAAACCAAAGAGTGCCTAAATGTAACATAAATACCGAATTGGTTTAAATCTGATGAATTAAACCTGATTTTTCTTGGCATAAAGTTTTGGTCACATAGAGTAAGTCGGATTCAGAAATCCCATAGTCATGGACGTTTGGGCTCATTTGATAAAATATCTTATGAGACTTGAATTCTGTTTACTAGACCATAAGGTAAAGGGCCTATCTTAGCCGAGCTAGAGAAAAGCCCGAAGGCTTATTGGACCTGGAACATACTCATGTATGTGGCCCAATGAGCAGTAATGCCAGAGAAAAATCTCCTGTACTTCATTGTCTCCACTAATTACTTCAGTGAGTGTGACTGTGTTCATTTGATGAGACACAAGTCGGAATTCTTTGACATGGTCAAAAGAGTTCCAGAATGAAGTATAGGATCTGAATGACAAAAGTATTAAGACTCTGGATTAAATCACGAGTGAGAATACTTAAGTCATTGATTATGTGATCATCTGAATGAGTGTGAAATCGTTTCACAGCTCTTTTCTCCTGAAAACCTGAAGGTGTTTCTGTGAGAAAGAATCAGATCTTATTAGAAATGATTAAAGATGAATCACACAGATCTTCCATGATATTTTAAGAATAACGCTCTAGAAATATCTAAGTTTACGCTAAAATAGTTCCACCAATATCAGTTGAAAGACACCACGTTAATGTGGATTGGAATCGATCCAAATTTGTCTTTACTGAGTATTTGTACTTGTGCTACTTCGCTGGTTGTCCTAGAGAAACTAAGACTTGTTACTTTTACGTCCAATCTGTTTTCTAAGAAGGGAAGTTATTTTCCAAGAAGAACAGTGGGAGTAAAAGCATAACTCGAAGTTTTCTTAGGGAAACCAAGGCTCGGTACTTTTACGACCATTCTGTTTTCTAAGAAGGAAATTACTTTCCAAGAAGAACAGTGGGAGTAAAAAGTATTTTTTTACGACCATTCTGTTTTCTAAGAAGGGAAGTTACTTTCCAAAGAAGAACAGTGGGAGTAAAAGTACAACTCGAAGAAATTCGAGAAATACATGAGGCTGCTTAACCTATTGAGGGAGAGCAGCGGAAGGATTTACAGATTTCTGTAGAATCTACACATGTGGAGCCTGAAGTTCGCAGATATGAATCAGTTACTAATCCGAGAGTGATTTCTCGTCATTAGTTGAACCTGATAATCATTGAAAGTTCGCATGATCTGATGATCATTGAAAGCGATGAATCTGCGAAATTCAAAGAAGCGAAAGTGAGCCCGGACTCCGAAAAATTACATTTTTATGTAAGTTAGCTTCATCGATCCATTCATGGATGGAAGCAAACATATCGGAGTTGGAATCTTCGTTCTGTTGAAGTAGTCAAGGTTTTGACTTGAACAGGAACGAAGCGGAACTGTGTGTTTACTAATAGATAAGTGGGAGCGATATTGCATTTCTCATAGTATATGTCGGTGACATACTGATTCTCGGATATAACGTCCCAATGCTGCAGTCGGTAAAGGACTGGCTTGGGAGTCGGTTTTGTGATTGACATGGGTATAGCCACGAAAGTCTTGGATTTTGGATTTAAAGATAGAGATCCAAAAGAGCTGGTAGGACAATGTCAGGATTCTTAAATTGACAAAGTCCTACACATTTTGAGCAATCCAAGAAGGGTTTTTATGCCAATGTCACATGGCATTAAGTTAAGCAAGATACAGTATCCTACGATAACTGCTGAGCTTAAATGCATGGATGAGATCCCATATGCGTCGGCAATTGGATCTATCATGTATGCCATGAAACATACTTGTTTGATGTTGCTTTAATGTTAAGCAAGACAAATAAAGACCAGTCAAATCCAGCAAAGAATCAAGTTTCCTAAAGTATGTCCTAAAGTATTTGAGGAATACTAAGGATAAGTTCTTGATTTACGGAGAAAGTAAGGTGCTATAAGTCAATAGAGTCTGAAAGGCAAGTTTCCAACAGACAAAGATGATTTCCGGTCACAGTCCGGTTATATCTTGTGTTTGTTTGGCGGTGCACGGCACTGTTGCTGACTCCATGACTTAAACTGAACATGTCGCAGCTTGGAAAGCGGCGAAAGAGGTTGTTTGGAAAGAAGAGTTCGTCAATGAACTTGATGTGATTCCCAGCATAGATGAGACTAGCTGCACATCAGAGGTCCAAACACCTTGAGATAAATGACAGAGATGTTAAGTAGATCAGCAAGTTTCAACAAATGAGAACGTTGCTAATCTATTAACGAAGCCACTCCTTAGCCCTAAGCACGAGTCACGGACTGTAGCTGTAGGATAAGTGAAGTTAAGATGTAGTCTTAATTTCAGTGGGAGTTAGTAAAGAGCTTTATTTAGTTATTGATATGTTCTGTTTGATAATGAAATTATTATTTCAAGATTATTTTAACTGTGATGAAATAATCGTTCCAAAATGATATGAACCATTTTATAGGTCATCGAAGTAAATGACTTGATCTTGAGTCATCGAAGTCATTTAGCTTGATCATGAGACCCTATATTTGATAGATGTTTTATATCATCCTGTCCCTAGTCAAAGGTTGTTGAAATTGGAACACCAACAACCGTGTGAGACTGGATTGGTACGTGACTTATGACAAAGTCTCAGTATGTCATAGATGCTCGGCATCAAAGTCAGTACATAGGTGTATGTTGGGGAACATACGACCGGACAAGACCCGATTATAAGAACTCTTCAGGATATTTATATCTGTGTCATAAGAGATTCTTACTACGACTATAGAGTATAGTCCTTAGACCTGAGTTCGCATGCATGTGACTGCACATGGACTGATGCACTTTGATCATTGTCTAACGCTATCGTTCTGCGATAGTTATAAGGACCTTGTTTGGGTACATTATGAAATGAGTAGTTTACAGTGATGGAACAAGACGGGATTTGTCCCTCCAATATAAATGGAGTGAATATCTCTAGGCCAATCGGAGATTTGAATACTGGAAAATGCATGGCCATGCTCAAACGGACTGTCCCGAGTCGTTTGGATTGACAGTATCAAATCAGAGTCCGATGAACAAGATTAGGCTTTATAAGGATGACACTAATCTTGCCTTATGACTAATCGAGACATTGAGACAAAAGGATTATGAATACAGAGATTCCAGTACAAGTGGGAGATTGTTGGAATTGTGTCCAGTAATCTCGGTACTGTCTCTAGAAAGTAAGAGCATGTCAATGATCAGACATAAGTCATATAATACTGGGGGTCATGATGGCTTGCTAGAGTCCGCTCATGATCTATAAGTCTTGGACTTATTGCCTTTATTATATGATCCCATATGGGTCACACGCCTAAGCTAACAGGAAAATGTGTAGGAACGGTTTAGCAGAAGTACAGTAAAAGTGCTAGGCATTTACTGTACTTAGAGAGAATAAAAGGTTTAGCCACTGTGCATCGATCGATGCATAAGGTGCAACGATCGATGCAATGCGCAAACACCGACGAGTTAATTGGTATTTGGGCCAAATGGCCCAAACGGAACAGGACGAGTTTTGTGTCATAAAACTCGAGTTTCAGACTGATTAACCCTAATACTTGAGCCGTAAACTCTCTCTCTCTCTGCGCCGAGTTCCCAAGGTGGTCTAGCAGCTGTTTCCTGTGAAAGCGTGTGTGAACCTTTGGAGGATTCATCCCTCGGTGTTTCTCTGATCTCAGACATACCATCTTCTTCCGCTGCAATAACAGGTATAAGGTGAGATCATCATTTGTTTCTATTCTGAGAAGAACCTAGATCGCATGTTTAGGATAATCTGAATCTGGAATTGAATCAGGATTCATCTAAACGTTCCAACACATGGCACAACGCTAAGCAAGAAGCAGAGCCCCACGTCGGCTGCTGAGCTTGAGCGCATGAAGAACATTCCTTATGCATCTGCAATAGGATCTGTCATGTATGCCATGATCTGTACTCGTCCTGATGTTGCTTATGCATTGAGCATGACGAGTAGATACCAGTCAAATCCAGGTGAAAACCATTGGATTGCCGTAAAGAATATCTTGAAGTATCTAAGACATACTAAGGATAAATTCTTGGTGTACGGTGGAAGTGATGTGCTTAAAGTCAGTGGATTCACGGACGCAAGTTTCCAGACAGACACAGATGATTTCCGGTCACAGTCCGGTTATGTCTTTTGTCTGAATGGCGGTGCAGTAAGTTGGAGAAGCTCCAAGCAGGACACCGTTGCTGATTCCACTACAGAAGCTGAATATATCGCCGCCTCGGAAGCAGCGAAGGAAGCTGTTTGGATACGAAAGTTCATTATGGAACTAGGTGTGATACCAGATGCGGCTGAGCCTCTGGCACTGTTTTGTGACAACAATGGTGCTATAGCTCAGGCAAAGGAACCAAGATCACACCAGAAATCCAAGCATGTTCAAAGAAGATATCACTTGATACGTGACATCATTAATAGAAAGGAAGTCAAGATCAGCCGAGTTCCGACAGATGATAATGTCGCTGATCCGTTGACAAAGCCACTCCCAAGGCCTAAGCTCGAGTTCCTGACTGAAGCTGTAGGCATTAGAAACATTGAAATGTAATCTAAATCTGAGTGGGAGTTTTGTGAGCTTTATTTTAGTTATTTGATATGTTCTTGTAAAACATTATTTTATGTTTAATGAAATTATTATTTCAAGATTATTTTAACTGTGATGAAATAATCGTTCCAAAATGATATGAACCATTTTATAGGTCATCGAAGTAAAATGACTTGATCTTGAGTCATCGAAGTCATTTAGCTTGATCATGAGACCCTATATTCGATAGATGTTTTATATCATCCCGTCCCCAGTCGAAGGTTGTTGAAATTGGAACATCAACAACCGTGTGAGACTGGATTGGTACGTGACTTATGACAAAGTCTCAGTGTGTCATAGATGCGCGGCATCAAAGTCAGTACATAGGTGTATGTTGGGAACATACGACCGGACAAGACCCGCTTATAAGAACTCTTCAGGATATTTATATCTGTGTCATAAGAGATTCTTACTACGACTATAGAGTATAGTCCTTAGACCTGAGTTCACATGCATGTGACTGCACATGGACTGATGTACTTTGATCATTGTCTAACGCTATCATTCTGTGATAGCTATAAGGACCTTGTTTGGGTACATCATGAAATGAGTAGTTTACAGTGATGGAACAAGATGGGATTTGTCCCTCCAATATAAATGGAGCGAATATCTCTAGGCCAATCGGAGATTTGAATACTGGAAAACGCATGGCCATGCTCAAACGGACTTTCCCGAGTCGTTTGGATTGTCAGTATCAAATCAGAGTCCGATGAACAAGATTAGGCTTTATAAGGATGACACCAATCTTGCCTTATGACTAATCGAGATATTGAGACAAAAGGATTATGAATACAGAGATTCCAGTACAAGTGGGAGATTGTTGGAATTGTGTCCAGTAATCTCGGTACTGTCTCTAGAAAGTAAGAGTATGTCAAAGATCAGACATAAGTCATATAATGCTGGGGATCATGATGGCTTGCTAGAGTCCGCTCATGATCTATAAGTCTTGGACTTATTGCCTTTATTATATGATCCCATATGGGTCACACGCCTAAGCTAACAGGAAAATGTGTTGGAACGGCTTAGCAGAAGTACGACAAAAGTGCCAGGCATTTGTCGTACTAAGAGAGAAAGATTAATGGGTCTGATTAAATGGGATTTAATCATATTGGGCCCAAAAGCCCATTAGGGAAAAGAGAAGGCTTTTAATGACTAAAAGCCAAGTCTTTTCTCCCTAACCCTAGCCACCCAGCCGCGGTCTCTCTCTCCCTCTGCGCCTCTCTTCCTCGTGGTCTAGCAGCCATTCCTGTGATCGCGTGTGTGAACCTCTGGAGGATTCATCCCTCGGTGCATCTATCTGATCTCTGACCTGTTCTATTCCTTCCGCTGCAACAAACAGGTAAAAGGTGAGATCATGTTATGTTTCTATTCAAGAGAACCTAGATCTGTATGTTTAGGTTGAGATGAATCTGTGAATTACATCAGGATCAACTAAACGAATCCCTACACAGTGTTCACTCTAAATAGAGCGCCATCAAAAGCAGTAGCAAAGACACCATATGAATTATGGACTGGAGAAGCTCCAATGCTGTCTTATCTTAGAATTTGGGGTTGTGAAGCCTATGTCAAGAGATTGATCTCTGACAAGCTTACACCAAAGTCTGATAAATGCTACTTCATTGGTTATCCGAAGGAAACCAAGGCTTATTACTTCTATCTACGATCCGAGAACAAGATCTTTGTTGCCCGGGATTGTAACTTTCTTGAGAGGGAGTTTCTCTCTAAGAAAGTCAGTGGGAGTAAGGTACTGCTTGAAGAAATTCAAGATGAACAGGATACTGCTCAACCTAATGAGGAAGAGCAGCAGGAGGACCTACAAGAAATTGTAGAGCCTGAACCTGTAGTACCTGAAGTTCGAAGATCTGGGAGGATCCGTCACGAACCCGAGAGATATCAAGGATTCCTCGTGACTAACTGTCATGATCTTCTGATCATTGATGGTGATGAACCATCGAACTTCAATCAAGCCATGATGGGCCCAGATTCCTCTAAGTGGTGTAAAGCCACTGATTCCGAAATGGACTCCATGTCGGTCAACCAAGTGTTTTCGTTGGTTGACTTACCCGCTGGTGTAAAAGCCATCGAGTGCAAATGGATCTTCAAGAAGAAGATTGACGTGGATGGAAATGTCCAGATTTATAAAGCCAGGTTGGTGGCAAAAGGTTTCAGACAAGTTCACGGTGTGGATTACGATGAAACCTATTCCCCAGTGGCAATGATGAAATCTATTCGGATTCTACTAGCAACTGCAGCTTTTCATGATTATGAAATTTGGCAGATGGACGTGAAAACCGCCTTCCTGAATGGAATTCTGGAAGAGGATGTGTATATGACACAACCTGACGGTTACATAGATCCAAAGAATGCTGGGAAAGTATGCAAGCTTCATAAATCCATTTATGGATTGAAGCAAGCATCGAGGAGCTGGAATCTTCGTTTTGATGAAGCGATCAAGCAATTTGACTTCATCAGAAACGAAGAAGAACAATGCGTGTATAAGAAAACTAGTGGGAGCAAGATAGTATTTCTTATTCTGTATGTCGATGACATACTGCTTCTCGGAAACGACGTTCCAATGCTGAAGTCAGTAAAGGACTGGCTTGGAAGTTGTTTTTCCATGAAAGACATGGGTGAAGCCGCATACGTTCTTGGAATCAGGATCTACCGGGATAGATCTAGAAGGCTGATAGGCTTGTGTCAAGATTCATACATTGACAAAGTCCTACAAAGATTCAGCATGAAAGATTCCAAGAAGGGCTTCACGCCAATGGTACATGGCACAACGCTAAGCAAGAAGCAGAGCCCTACGACGGCTGCTGAGCTTGAGCGCATGAAGAATATTCCTTATGCATCTGCAATAGGATCTATCATGTATGCCATGATCTGTACTCGTCCTGATGTTGCTTATGCATTGAGCATGACGAGTAGATACCAGTCAAATCCAGGTGAAAACCATTGGATTGCCGTCAAGAATATCCTGAAGTATCTAAGACATACTAAGGACAAGTTCTTGGTATACGGTGGAAGCGATGTGCTTGAAGTCAGTGGATTCACGGACGC
Source organism: Orychophragmus violaceus (assembly GCA_030180135.1). Lineage (NCBI taxonomy): Eukaryota > Viridiplantae > Streptophyta > Magnoliopsida > Brassicales > Brassicaceae > Orychophragmus > Orychophragmus violaceus. The sequence goes on along the minus strand of CM058237.1, from coordinate 98,361,052 downwards.
AAGTTTCCAGACAGACCAAGATGATTTCCGGTCACAGTCCGGTTATATCTTTTGTCTGAATGGCGGTGCAATCAGTTGGAGAAGCTCCAAGCAAGACACCGTTGCTGATTCCACTACAGAAGCTGAATATATCGCCGCTTCGGAAGCAGCGAAGGAAGCTGTTTGGATACGAAAGTTCATTATTGAACTAGGTGTGATACCAAATGCGGCTGAGCCTCTGGCACTGTTTTCTGATAACAATGGTGCTATTGCTCAGGCAAAGGAACCAAGATCACACCAGAAATCCAAGCATGTCCTAAGAAGATTTAACTTGATACGTGACATCATTAATAGAAAGGAAGTCAAGATCAGCCGAGTTCAGACAGATGATAATGTCGCTGATCCATTGACAAAGCCACTCCCAAGACCTAAGCTCGAGTTCCTAACTGAAGCTGTAGGCATTAGAGACATTGAAATGTAATCTAAATTTGAGTGGGAGTTTGAGGGCTTTATTTAGTTATTGATATGTTCTTGTAAAACATTTATGATGTTTAATGAAATGAAATTATTATTTCAAGATTATTTTAACTGTGATGAAATAATCGTTCCAAAATGATATGAACCATTTTATAGGTCATCGAATTAAGTGACTTGATCTTGAGTCATCAAAGTCATTTAGCTTGATCATGAGACCCTATATTTGATAGAAGGCTTATATCATTCTGTCCCTAGTCGAAGGTTGTTGAAATTGGAACACCAACAACCGCGTGAGACTAGATTGGTATGTGACTTATGACAAAGTCTCAGGATGTCATAGATGCACGGCATCAAAGTCAATACATAGGTGTATGTTGGGGTACATACGACCGGACAAGACCCGATTATAAGAACTCTTCAGGATATTTATATCTGTGTCATAAGAGATTCTTACTACGACTATAGAGTATAGTCCTTAGACCTGAGTTCGCATGCATGTGACTGCACATGAACTAATGCGCTTTGATCATTGTCTAATGCTGTCGTTAAGCGATAGTTATAAGGACCTTGATTGGGTGAATTATGAAATGAGTAGTTTACAGTGATGGAACAAGACGGGATTTGTCCCTCCAATATAAATGGAGTGAATATCTCTAGGCCAATCGGAGATTTGAATACTGGAAAATGCATGGCCATGCTCAAACGGACTTTCCCGAGTCGTTTGGATTGTCAGTATCAAATCAGAGTCCGATGAACAAGATTAGGCTTTATAAGGATGACACTAATCTTGCCTTATGACTAATCGAGATATTGAGACAAAAGGATTATGAATACAGAGATTCCAGTTCAAGTGGGAGATTGTTGGAATTATGTCCAGTAATCTCTGTACTGTCTCTAGAAAGTAAGAGTATGTCAATGATCAGACATAAGTCATATAATACTGGGGGTCATGATGGCTTGCTAGAGTCCGCTCATGATCTATAAGTCTTGGACTTATTGCTTTTATTATATGATCCCATATGGGTAACACGCCTAAGCTAACAGGAAAATGTGTAGGAACGGTTTAGCAGAAGTACGGTAAAAGTGCTAGGCATTTACTGTGCTTAGAGAGATAGAAGGGCCTGATTAAATCCAAGGGATTTAATCAAACTGGGAATTGGGCCCAAAAGCCCAAAAGGAACTAGGCATAAGTTTTATGATTAAAACTTAACCTAGCCACCTAATTTCCCTAAGCCCCTGCGCCGCCAACTCTCTCTCTCTGCGCCTCCCTCCTCTTCGGTCTAGCAGCCAATTCATGTGCGTGCGTGTGTGAGCCTTTGGAGGAGCTATCTCTTGGTGGTTCTGCTGATCTCTGACCCGTACCTCCTATTTCCGCTGCATAACAAGGTAACAGGTGAGATCCTTTATGTTTTTAGCAAGAGAACCTAGATCTGCATGTTTAGGTGAGATTAATCTGAAGAATTGAATCAGGATTAACACTAAACGATCCTTCAGTCAACACTCTTTACATATGAACTGTATTATAACACATCTATTCACAATTGTTACGTTCCTTCTTTTATAGCCTAACGTTTTTAAAGTGCTTTTTTGTGCAATGATAATACCTATCAATTATAAAAGTGATTTTTGTGCCGTAATACATTTTTTGGATACAAAAGCCGATAAAAAACATAATTTTCTCCGGAAACAAAGCCTAATAGAAGAAAACAAAACCGGTGGAATAAAAGATACCCATGAAAACCAAACTTACAACAAAAACAGAAAATAATCGATAAAATCCAAAGTCAATAAAAAAAAACTGAAATCGCATATCTTAACTTGTACGAAGATGATTGAGCGAAATTTACTGTTGTTGCCCACGTCCCACCAATGATAACATCAGCTACCCGAGTAGATGCTGAAAGACTCTCTCTCAGACTCAAAGGAACAAGACTCCACAACCCGACAAGAAGAACCCCTATAAAGATCACTAAGAATTTTTCTGATACGGTTACGACGCGCTTATATGCGCTCAATAAACACCTAGATAGAAACCTAAAAAAATCCTAATCTCCGCATATTTGAATCAGCCGAGGCCAAATCAACCCAAACTACCTCAAAGTCAAAATTATCCCAGAAGTAAAAAGGATTAGAAAGCACTCACAATAATTTCCCAAACCGAATCAAAAATAAACAAGATCGGATGTCAAAATTGAACTTTGAACTACCAAAAGCATGAATAGAAGAGGTATCTAAAATTTTCTAGTCTAAAGCCGATTGACCCACAACCCAAACCTAAACCATAAACTGGAACCAACACCAACCCAAGCCTAGAACTAAAACCCAAACCCAGACCAACCACAAATCAACGGCGACGCAAACTCAACCTAACACCAACAAAGAAACCGGAGGACCCAATATCGAAAGCTAGAACACGGACTCACCACCATAGGTGAGCGGGATCTCCAGAGAAGGAATAGGTGTCGGCGATGACAACACCACATAAGCTCACACAACGAACCAAGCGGAGACAGTGACGACCGACGACAAGCAGAGCGGAGCTCGGAACAGAGAGGACGGCAAAAAAGTGCGGAGCCGGAAAAAACGTCGGATATGGCGGCGTGAAATGAGGTCATCTACATGAAACGGCGGCAAGAGGAGCCCTCCATGGCCACGACAATGAATGCCAGCCTTGGAGATAACAGAAAACGGAGATGAGTCGACTGTTTCGTAAACCGCGTCTGGAAGCTTCTTCTTTCACTAGGGCGAACTAGTCAATGTTTTTTTTATCTTTTTTTTCTTCCTTTTTTCCAATTATACTTTTTGGGAAAAAAAGTAAAGTAAAATGGACATATATAACATGTAAGGAAAAAAAAAAAAAGCAAATTGTGTAAGAATCTCCAAATATTGTCTATTTCATTATTTAATGTTAATTAGGATTTATGAAGCATATAAATATGTGTTGTAACTATAGCTTATAATTGACCTTCAAAAACATATTATAGCTTATACTGTTAACATAGATTTATTTATTTATGTAACATCTATCAAAATTGTTGTAAAAAAATCTATCAATATTTTGTAAAATAAATTAATAAAAATCAAAGAAGCATGAAATGTAGAACAATCATAATTTACCAAATATTAATGTGTGTTCATATATAAGGAAAACTATTAAATTATATATATATATATATATAATATTAACCTAGGTGCAAACGGATGTTAAACAACTATAAAAAGTGGAAAATACATATATAAACATTTCGGTCTAAAGTTCAGAGATTGCTCTCTCTCTCTTCTCTCTCTCGTATTTTTCAGAGAGAGAGGGCGACGCCGAAAGCGACTTCCGGTGTACCGGATTTCACGGTTTTTGTATGTAAATCGCCTTGTTCTTAGGCTCTTTTGGTGTGTTTTCTTTTGTTCCGATCGTGGCTTGTCTTTGGCCTTGATTCGAATAAACACAACGATCTTTCTATGGCTGCTATCACTTCTGATTTCTCGGACTTTCCAGGGTTCTCCCGGTGCCTTGCGCTCAACGAGGCTTTCGTTCGGGCTCCCTCTTTCTACTTTTGCCTCGTCCTCTCCTGATTTCTTATTGCGGATCTCTACTCTCGCTCCTCCGTTAGCAGAGATTAATATCGCGGCCGTGCCACCGCTTCTGAGGATAAGCGTATGGTGGATCCTGTCGGGAATATCTCTTGACGGCGGCGGCGCCTCCTTTGTTCCGGTGGACTTTTGTAGAGTAATTTCTTCGCTCCGGTTTTGATTGCAGGTGATTGGATGGCGGCTTTGGGATGCTTCGATCGACAAACGGTTTCTGGCGGTATCGGTGCGATGGTCCGGTGAGCTCTGTCTCGGTTCCTCGCCGTAGATTGGAAGCTTTCTGGCGGTTCTTCAGCTGAGCGGCGCGGATGATGCATGCCGACAGCGTTCCGGCGGCGACACGTGGCTCTTTCCCGTGTTGATGTTATCCGATTGTGATTGTTCATTTGCATGATTTTTGGCTTTGGCCCGTTTATACTTTTTTAACGTGGCCCGTGAATGCATATGTTGACAAAAAAAAAAGTTCAGAGATTAAAACGTGTACCCACTTACCAACTGTAATTGATTAGATAAGTAGTTAACCATTGGGATGCTTTCGGACATGACCCGTCTCGAACATGTCCGAAGAAAAATGGTAACATCTCAATTTTTGTTATATACGGAGAAATTTAAAACAATTAATTTAACTATTTATTTTACCAAAATGTATTTATTTATTCAGTCATTTATCCAAAAATAACTTTAGAATTAAGTGCGCCTAAATTAAAGCAATTGAAAAATAGATGATCTATTGAAAAATTATTCACGATATCGTCTGAGTGAGATAAACACGAAAAAATATTAGGTACTGATTGCAAAATCAATAAACATATCTTTAGAGTCTCTTGAATTAATACATTAACTCTCAGACGAGAATAAACTATCTACAAATTGAAAATGGGTATTAGATCCACATACAATGACACGGTCGGAGCATTACAACAATGTCATCATTGGTATCTCTTCTACAATAGCCAGTGAAATCCAAATTCTAAACAATTGGACATGATAAATTAATGTATTAGAGAGGTTTACTAGATGAAGTGAGAACCCATTGACCAAAAAGAAGATGAAGTGAGAACCATTTGATCTTTTTCCTTTGACTAACTAAATTTGGAATCCACACACACTTCACCATTGGAAAGACACATAAACGGACGCGATTATTTCAATGTTGGCAGATTGATTGGTTGGTTTTTAGTTGTTGCAATTTCTGATGCAGCTGCGGCAGGCTTATTTTGGCAACAGCTGCGGCAGGCTTATATTTGTATGTATATTTGTTTTTAGTTGTTGGTTGCTTGAATCTGCCTCCTTTGAGTTTATGAACCCTAAGTTCTTTAGGCAAATTTCATATCTTGCTTAGTTAGGAGGCAAAAATCATCTCTTGTTCATTCTCACAATAATATCATCCCCCAATACTGAATTGGTTCACTTTTATCATACGAAACAAAATACAAGAATACCAAAACTTAAAAGTGAGACGTAATTTGCCTGGAGACAACTGAATTTTACCATTCGACTGATCTCTAAAACTAAAGCTTGGAACATGCCTAGCTTGATCCTTTTGTGAAGAGGAAGAGGAAGCTTTTAAAACAATGGTCCTTCTATTGGTAAGAAACGAGTGAAACAAAAGTTAGTGTTAAAATCATTTCAAAGTTTGCAAGTGTATAATCGTAGTAAAGAGACAGAGAATGTAAAGACGATGCTTACCATCAGCATCATCTGCCTGGTTATAATCGTCGTCATCATCATCAAAGTCTTTATTCTACAAACAAAACAAAATTTTAACTAACTTCGGAAGAAGAGTGTGACAGGTTTCATCATTTCACCATTTGGTTGTAAAGAAAAGAAGAAGATAACCTTATCATAATCGTCATTATCAGAGTCTTCTTCCTCAAATTCCTCAACTTCTTCATCATCTTCTCCTTCTTCCTTCTCTTCATTGCCTTCAGCCTAACCAAACACATTAATCAAAATGTGACTTGTTGTTTAACTCCTTTTGTTGGTTTATGATGAGAAGACCAAAAAAAACTGTAAACTGTTTTTGTTATACCTGATTCTTTGCTTCAAGCTTCTCAAAGACATCCAACTTGTGCAGATCTACAAAACAGAACATAAACTTGAGTTTCTTCTGTAACATTCTTGGGGAAAAAAACAGGAACAAATCAAAGACAATCTACCTGTGTCTAGTGTCCATCTTGCTTTCTTCACAGGCCGTTCTCTTCGAGTATCTGAAAAATGCATATGATCAAACAATCACACTAACTTACAAGATGAATCGAAACTAAAGAGAGAAAAAAAAAACAAATGATGTTTCATATGATTATTCCAAACCTCCAAGTAGTTCTTTAGGGAAGTTATCAGGTCTAAGAACAAGATAGTCATAAAAAGAACAACTCTTATTAGACTTCTTCTTTGGCTTCAACGAGTCTGAAAACCTCTCAATGTCTAAACTCTCACTCTCTGATGATTGTAAAGAAAAAAGCATGAGAAAAATCAAAGCTTTAAGATTACAAACTGCCTATAAGCTTTTTGTTTTGTAATTTGCAGATACCTTGCTTTGAAACACCATCCCCTAAATGGTAAGGCGAATTTGTCCAAAACCTCTCAAATCTATCGAATCTCTTACGTAATTCTTCTTCGTCTGAGATTAATTTTCGGTCAGGTAATGTAATTTCCTGCACGGGAACTGCTATTGAAGAGGGGTTCATCACAGCATAACATAAGATAAGACAAACCAAATTAAAAACCCTAAAATTTGTTTTTGAACTTACAGGGAAAATCACAAAAGGCTCTGCCTTGGCATACTCAACGCCAAAGCCTCCAAAGCCTCCTCTTCCTCGGCCTCTTCCTCGTCCACCTCTATAAGCCATCTACGAATCCTGAAAACACATTCATTTTCTCATATACACAATCCTGAACACGAGTTAACAATCTCATATACACAATCCTAAATATACATTACACAATCCTAACCTTAAAAACACATTCAGTTTATGTCTTACACAATACTAAACTCACGTACACAAACTATTTCAGTTTCTCAAAGTAACAGAAAGAAAAGTAGAAATTCCAGAAAACCCCTAACCTTAGTGCAACGGAGAGAGGTACAGGGATGCTAAGGCGATTTCAGGTGGAAGGAGATGGCTAAAACCCAAGTAACCCTCAATTATTTGAGATTAGAGATGGAAGAAGGAGATAGCTATCAACCCCTAGATTGTTTGTGATTTCAATAAGAAGAAGGAGAGGGTTGAAAACAATTGATTATCGCATGCAAAGAGATTGACGAACTCACCATTTTTTCTGATTTGAGAGAGAATGAAGTGTGTGCTTAGGTTAGGGGAATTAGAGGTAACGAAGATAGATTAGGGATGTGCCATCGGACCTTTTGGGAAATTTTGGGCCCATGAAATGAAGGCAAAATTTTGTTGGGCATTGTTTCTAAATGGCCCACCGTCTTTTTATGTCGTCGATTTTCTTATTACTCGGCCGATTTGGCGCTGGACCAATTTGTTCTACGGCATAGGTCAAAATGGAAGCGGACCATCCCAGACACGCATTTTCGAACAGAGAATAGTAGTAATAACTTTTTAGTGTTCAATATAACAATTCTAGCTACTTATTCTCATATGCCTGAAAACTTAGTATTTTACGCGCACTTATAATTATTGGGTCAATCATCAACAAATCATATTACTATTTTCAACGTTTTCCCGCTAGTTCCAAGTCTCATATAATTAATTTATACGTATTTAGTTGAAACAAGCTCTGTGATTTTTATTATAAATAGTTGTTGAAGCCTAAGTCTTATGGATTCAAGTTCAACACTCCAATCATCAACTTCTTCTTTAATCAAACGAATCAATGTTAAGAAACTTCTAAGAAAAATGACGAATATTTTCTCATCTGTTTTGGTCGCAATTATCTTCTACACAATGTTCTTCACGAAGATCAGTTCGGTTTCTGCAGGTTGGTTACGAGCTCATGCGACCTTCTATGGTGGAAGTGATGCTTCTGGTACAATGGGTAAGTTCCCAAACTAGGGCTTAACATTTGTCTTTTAATTCGGTTCGGTTTGATTTAAGACTTATAATTGGTTTTCGATTTGGAGAAACTTATACAATATAAAATTTATAAATAAATAGTCGATAAGTTAATATAATTTTTTTGATTTTAAATTAATTTTTCTATCCGTTTAGTTTTTTAATAAATTAATAAAATATTATAATCTCATTGTTATTAATTTATATAGGTAATATATATATATATATATATATATATATATATATATATAAATAAATAAATTTGGTTTGGTTCAGTTCAATTGTATATTTACAAAAAAAAAAAAATATATATATATATATATATATTTTGTTGTATTTTTATGATATTAACTTTTCAGAGTTTTCTTCTTCCACAAGAAATTGATTTATACTTTTTCCATCTTCAGGCGGAGCTTGTGGTTATGGAAATCTATACACGGACGATTACAAGACAAACACTGCAGCGTTGAGCACGGCACTGTTCAATGACGGCAAGTCATGTGGTAGATTTTACCAGATCGTCTGCGACGCGACCAAAGTGCCACAATGGTGTCTTAAAGGCAGATCAATCACAATCACAGCCACAAAATCTGTCCACCAAACTTTGCTCAGGCAAGCGACAATGGAGGATGGTGCAACCTACCAAGCTGGAATCGTCCCCATCCTCTACAAAAGGTAATAAAGTATACTCTTTTCTGATAGTTTGTATTCCCTATGTAAAAATAGTATGCTCTTTTCATATATTTTTGTCTAAAATTATATGTTTTAAAAAAATTTTTAGATATATATTATGAAAAATATTTTAGAAATGCCTTTATATATATATTTTTACATATATATTAATAAAAAATATATAAACAATGTCATTTTCAATCGGATGTCCTAAACCATTGTTTATCTGGCTTGGTTTATGCTCGACACCAGTTCTGTCTGAGATACAAATTGAGAAACACAGACTAACCAAAGGAGGTCGAGAATTAAGATGTGGATCTCCAGACTCACGTCTTGCCCAATTTTATCGATACAAGAATAAAGTACTAGGCCAAAATATTTTTTTTAATACTGTTTATCTTTGAGTTTAAATACAATCATGTTGGGAATGTCCTGAAATCTATTTGTACTTACTCTGAGAGAGAGTCGTGTTGTCGAGATGAGACAATCATATGACACTAGGTACTCGTAATGCTTTGCTAGAAGCCACTTATGATCAATGAGTTTAGAACTCATTGCTAGTGTTATATGATCCTACAGGGTCACACACCTAAGCAAACTGGACATTGAATGTGAGGTTGATCATTAATGTAATGATCGGATGAATGCATATTTGATATGCATTCGATGTCATCTTTTCTGGGCAGTGTCGATCGACGCACTATGTGTATCGGTCGACACGGATCGACTGTGTCGATCGACACAAAGAGCGTGTCGGTCGACACAACTCGCGGATTAGCAGATTAAATCGGTTTAATCATTAGTTAATCCTGTTGCGGTTTAAGTCGACATATATAAGATATATGGTCGACCTAAACTCGATCCTGATCTAATTGATAGCCACCAGAAACAGAAAAGAAACCTCTCTGGAGATCAGATCTCTGATAGGCACTAGCATCCCTGCTGTCCAGTTCTGTGTGCGTGTGGATACCAGTAGAGGCGCAGCACTTGAGGCGCTCTAGATCTCGATTACTTGCTAAGACTTTCGCTGCATTAATCACTAGGTAATCTTCAGATCTGATAGATTCAATTACATGAACCTGTAGTTCCTAGGCTCGGAATTCAGACTAGGATTGCCTAATTGGATTAGGAATCTGCTAGAAATTCCTTCAGTGGTATCAGAGCTTTAGGGTTCCATTGAATCTGTGGCATGTTGATTAGATTAGTTGAATCTGAATCTCTGTATAGTTGATACAAGCATGCTAAAATTCGTTTTCATGAAAATCTAGTTTTAGGTTTTTTGATTGAAAAACGATTAGGGCTTATCGCACTGTGTCGATCGACACCAATCCGGTATCGGTCGACACAGAAGAATAACCCGAATAGAACTTATTCACCTGGTGTCGATCGACACAAGAGTTGTGTCGGTCGACACAGACCTCGCTAGAATGATGAATCGGTTCAATTGGATTGGACCGGTTATCGAGCTTGGTTAATGATGGTTTAACTGCGATTGGTTTGATCATGTTGGTATCGACCGATGCTAGTGTAGCATCGATCGACACTGACCGGTATTCAAAACCGGATCAATTGGATTGATCGGTTATCGCGGTTTGCTTTTGGTTATTCTGCATCGATCGACACTATAGTAGTGTCGGTCGACATAAGATTCGATGATTGGGTTATGGAACCTGCAATCACATAACCAAAGCAAGATAAATCAATTAATTATAAGAATTAAAACATAATAAAACTGAACGTTTTAAAGGTTCCGTTCCTCAACCAAATATCAAGTGATACTTGATGTCTTTCCAATCTTGTCAACTGTCAAGACTCATTTAGTTGTGTGATAGACTTGCAGTGCAAGATGTCCACGATTTCATGAGTAAGACAGGAAGTAATCGTGTTGATGGGCTTGCAGTGCAAGGCGTCAACAATTACATGACTGAAGAGATTGGTTTACTTGACTGGGCCATCAAAATCGTTTTGGGCTCAGAGACATCAGGTGGATTGGACATAAGATGTCGATCCACAACCAAGAGTTATATTGGATATAACTAGCAAAGTTGTTGCTTACCTAGATAGCTAAATTTGGGTGATAGCCAGTGGCTCACTCAAGTTTAGTGAAGTATGGGTCTTGGATCATTATATTCATCTGAGGAAACATTGTTTGAATATAATGCGAGTTTTCTTAATTGTTAAGACTTCTCATTTCTTGAACATCATAACTAAAACTCCCTTGTTTTTCAGCTATGTCTAGCACAAACCATCGTAACAATTTCTCCCTGCGATCCGTCCTTGAGAAGGACAAGTTAAATGGATCCAACCTTCTTGAATGGTATCGGAACTTGAGAATTGTTCTCAAACAGGAGAAAAAGGACTATGTCCTTGAGAAAGTTCTCCCCAAGAAGTACCGAGCCAATGCCTGGCAGTCAGATAAGGATGCTTGGGATAAGCATTCTAATGATGCGGTGGATGTGAGTTGTCTCATGTTGGCTACCATGAACTCGGAATTGCAGAAGCAATATGAGTACGTGGAGTCGCCAAAAGAGATGATCACTGGCCTGAAAAGTATGTTTCAGGAGCAGGCACGAACTCAGAGATACCAGACGGTTAGGTCTCTGATTGAGTGCAAGCTACCAATGGGCGAACCAGTTAGTCCTCATGTCATTAAGATGATGGGTTATATTGATAACCTGGGGAAACTGGATTGTCCCATTAGCCAAGAGTTGGCTACTGACATCATTCTACAGTCACTGCCGTCAAGCTATGATCAATTTGTTATGAACTATAACATGAACAACTTGACGAAGACGTTGACTGAATTGCATGGGATGCTTAAGACTGCTGAACCTAACATCAAGAAGGACACCCCAGATGTCCTTATGGTACAAAAGGGTAAAAAGTTTAAGAAACTTGGTAAGAACAAAGGTGATGGCAAGACGAGCTCGATTGTGAATCCAAGCGAGTCTGGCCATGCTCTTAAGGTTAAAACCAGTCCTTCTGAAGATGTTAAGTGCCATTATTGTAATGGTTATGGGCATTTGAAAAGAAACTGCAATAAATTCTTGGAGGATTATGAGAAGCTGAAGAAGACGTACGAGACTTCTTCTTCTGGTATTATGTTATAGAAGTAAATGTTACTTCTTATAGTCCTACTTATTGGGTATTGGATACCAGCTGTGGTGCTCATATTTTGTGAAAATGTGCAGGGCCTGAGCAAAGTAGGATTATGGAGAAAGGACAAGTGGATCTACGCGTTGAAATGAAGCAAGAGTTGCTGCATTAACCGTAGGAGTATTTCATTTGTTTTTCCTTTTATGGCATGTTTTGAACTTAAAACTGCTACTATGTATCTGCTATGAGCAGAAAGATTATTTCTAATCCTTGTTTGGATATGAAAGGATATCAGTTTTCAAATTAAGAATAAGTGTTATTCATTTGATTACAGTGATATATTTTATAGTAGCAATCCATTAGAGAATGGATTTTTATGTTATAAACCAGAATGTGCCTAACTATAACATTAATATCAAACTTCTCTCTGGCATTGTCATTTTGGGCCACGTAAATGAGAAACAGATTCAGAAGCTCCATAGTGATGGGCTTTTGGGCTCATCTGATTATGAATCACAATGAGTAAAGTGAATCTTGTTTATTGGGTAAAATGACAAAGGCCCCTTTCGAAAAAGGGTAGTGTCGATCGACACAAACGGTGTGTCGGTCGACACAAGTTGCGAACGGATAAAATGAAAGGGCCAGAGGCTTATTGGGCTTTATGCATACGGATGTATATAGGCCGATGAGCATTAATGCTAGAAGAAATTTTCAGTACTTCATTACCTTTACTGATATTTTCAGTAGGTATAGTTATATCTCATTAATGAGACATAAGTCAGAATCTTTTGAAAAGTTCAAAGAATTATAGAATGAAGTACAAAATCAATTTGGCAAAAGTATTAAAGCTCTACGATGAGATCATGGAGGTGTATACTTAAGTCAAGAATGTAGTGATCATCTGAGAGATTGTGAAAGTGTTTCACAAGTCACTCCTCCTGAATCGGACTTTATTAGATATGGTTTGATCAATGATGAATCACTTAGATCTTCCAATATCCTTCTAAGAATACACTCTAGAAATGTCTAAGTTTACATTAAATAGTGTTCCATCAAAATCAGTTACAGAGATACCACATGAGATGTGGAATGTAAATGTTTCTGATTTATCCATCATGGAGATTTGGAGTTGTGAGGCTTATATAAAACGTTTAATCTGATAAGCTCACACCCAAATCTGATAAGTGCTACTTCAATGGTTGTCCTAACAAAACCAAGGCATGTTGCTTTTACAACCAGTTCGAGAACAAATTGTTTGTTGCTCGGAACTATGTTTCCTTGAGAAAGACTTTCTTTCCAAGAAGAACAGTGGGAGTAAAAGTGCAACTCGAAGAAATTCGAAAAACACAGGAGACTGCTCAACCTGATGAGGAAGAGCAGCAGTTGGATCTGCAAAGAGTTGTAGAACCTGCACCTGTGGTGCCTAAAGTTTATAAAGGACTTGGTGAATGTATATTCGATATACATTGAAAAGGCGAGTTTCTATAGAAGTGTCGATCGACGCAAAAGTTGCATCGATCGACACAGGTCGCGAACCAAAATATTTTGGTTTATGATTTAATTAACTACGGTTTAAATCTTGGTTAATTAGATCGTGGTAAAAGTCTACATATGAGATATGTGCGTGACTTTTAACACAAGACTGAAGCTCGTAGATCCAATAGGATCCGTCACGAACCCGAGAAATGGGGATTTCTCGTAACCAATTGCCGTGATCTACTGATCATTGAAAGTGACGGGCCTGCGAAATTTGAAGAAGCAATGATGGGCCTTGACTCCGAAAGTGGCTGAAAGCCGCTGAATCCGGAATGGCGATGTTCAAAGCTGGATTGGTGGAAAAGGTTTCAAGTAAATTCATGGTATTAACTGTGAAGAAACCTAATCCCAGACACCATGCTTATGTCCATTCGGATTATCCTAGCAACCGCCACTCATAATGGTTATGAGATCTGGCAGATGAATGTGAAAACAGCTTTCCTTAATGGAATTCTGGAAAGGGATGTGTACATGACACAACCTGAAGTTTTTCATTGATCCTAATGAAGCTAGGAAGATATGCAAGCTTCATCGATCCATTTATTGATTGAAGCAAGCATCTCGGAGTTGGAACCTTCGTTTTGATGAAGAAGTCAAAAGGTTTGATTTCGTCATGAATGAAGTGGAAACATGTGTTTACAAGAAGACTAGTGGGAGCACAGTTGCATTTCTAGTATTGTATGTTGATAACATACTACTTCTCGGAAATGAAGTTCCATTGTTTACAGTCTATTAAGACTTGATTCAAAAGGTTATTTTTCGACAAAATTAAGGGAGAAACCATATACATTCTTGGAATAAGAATCTATAGAGATAGATTGGATAAGCTAAGTGGATTGTGTCAAGATACTTATGTGATAAGGCCTTGCACAGTTCCAGTATGCATGATTCCAAGAAGGGCTTTGTGCAAATGACTCTTGGTATTACTCTTAGCAAGACGCAGTGTTCTTTGACACACGCTGAGCAAGAGCATGTGAGGGTCAGACTACTGCTAAAGGCATTAGATGTCTTAAGATATGATCTTAATTTTAGTGGGAGTCATTGTTATTAATTTTAGTTATGTATGATGTTCGTATAAACATAATTCGATTATGTTATTGAAATCTGACATCTATGTTATTTAATAATGGTTATTAAATAATAGTCCCAAAGTAATTTATGACATTTTATAGGTCATCAAGTATGTGACTTGATCATGAAACCCTATAAATAATAATTGACATAAATTATGTTTGTCCCTGGTCGAGGTTGTTAAAGTGGGACATTAACAACCACGTGAGACTAGTATGTGAGGTGACTGATGACTAAGTTTCATGGAGTCATTAATAAGAGTATTAAAGTCAATCACATAGGTATGTGTTAGAGAACACATGATCGGACATGACCCACTGATGAGAACTCTACGGGATAGTTATATAAGTGTCATGAGAGTTTTCATTACGACTATAGAGTATAGTCCTTAGACCTGAGTTCATCATGATTTCTTACATGTGAATTGGTCCGCTTTGACCTTGTCAAACGTCAGCCGTAACTGGTGATCATAAAGACATTGATTGGGCGTATCATGAAGCGTGTGAAGGAACAAGGATGGAACAAGATGGGAATTGTCCCTCCTATATAACAGGAGATAAATATCTCAGGGCCCATCGAAGATTTGATACTGAGAAAATGTGTGGCCACACTCAAACGATGTGATTGTCAGTCGTTTGGCATGTCAGTATGAATCGGAATTCGATGAACATGATTTTGGCTTAATAAGGATGACACGGATCTTGCCTTATGCCGGATCGAGATATAGTGACGAAGGGATTATAGGAATAGATGATTCCAGTACAAGTGGGAGATTGTTGGGAATGTCCTGAAATCTATTTATACTTACTCTGAGAGAGAGTCGTGTTGTCGAGATGAGACAATCATATGACACTAGGTACCCGTAATGCTTTGCTAGAAGCCACTTATGATCAATGAGTTTAGAACTCATTGCTAGTGTTATATGATCCTACAGGGTCACACACCTAAGCAAACTGGACATTGAATGTGAGGTTGATCATTAATGTAATGATCGGATGAATGCATATTTGATATGCATTCGATGTCATCTTTTCTGGGCAGTGTCGATCGACGCACTATGTGTATCGGTCGACACGGATCGACTGTGTCGATCGACACAAAGAGCGTGTCGGTCGACACAACTCGCGGATTAGCAGATTAAATCGGTTTAATCATTAGTTAATCCCGTTGCGGTTTAAGTCGACATATATAAGATATATGGTCAACCTAAACTCGATCCTGATCTAATTGATAGCCACCAGAAACAGAAAAGAAACCTCTCTGGAGATCAGATCTCTGATAGGCACTAGCATCCCTGCTGTCCAGTTCTGTGTGCGTGTGGATACCAGTAGAGGCGCAGCACTTGAGGCGCTCTAGATCTCGATTACTTGCTAAGACTTCCGCTGCATTAATCACCAGGTAATCTTCAGATCTGATAGATTCAATTACATGAACCTGTAGTTCCTAGGCTCGGAATTTAGACTAGGATTGCCTAATTGGATTAGAAATCTGCTAGAAATTCCTTCAAATCATACTTTATGATGGAAAAAAAATCTAATACTTCTAATGACTAATTTGTCCTATAAAATTAATATTATAGAGATAAATGGAAAATAAATTAAAATTGTCCATAAGAAACTTAAGAGATAATTCATTGGAGGTTCTTAAGCATAGTTTCTTAAGAAAAATTAATAAATAATGTGGGTCCCACGTGAATAGTTAAGAAACGGTTTCCAAAAATCCTTAATTAAGAACCCGTTTCTTACATGTAGCGTTCACGTGGCGCTACATGATTGGTCCTTTTTTTTGCTTTTTGATTTTTTTTTTCGCCTGTTAAAAAAATATTAAAAAATTGTTTTTAAGAAACCCAAGTGGGTTTCACCAATGTAGGTGCTCTAATAAACACACATTATTTTTTTCTTTAATTTAGATGATAATTAACTAGTACGTAGAAGGCTTGTACAATCTAGAATCGACAACTTTCTACGACACATACACAAACATGAAGTACCAGAAGATAGCAATAGAGTCTATCATTTTTGTCACATACACGACAATTATTGAAAGCAGGGAACAGATGTCAAAAAAAAAAAAAGCAGGGAACATAACACTTAGATACGGAATATTTGGGGATATGGTTGTTTAGGCAGCTTCAATTGCAGAAATGGAACCATTGGTGTAGAAAGTAGAGCATGCCTCGGTACATTTTTCAACCGCTGCATTCACGATTTCACTTGCATCTAGTCACCAAAACAACAATGATTGACTTGTGTCTATATTTATTATTTCAATAAAAATTACAATGATAATGAGACTGGGGAGATTGCTTTACCCGTGTTCGGGAGAGCTGTCATGGCATTGCACGCAGTGGATACACAACCCAACTCACAGTATTCCTTGACAGTATATCCTTGAGTCACAACAACAAAAAAGTCAGAATACATTACATCAAAAATGAAATATTTACATATCTATACCAATTAGCATAATAAAGTACAATTAAGGCAATATAATTAGGATAATAGGGCATATTTAATAGAATATAGTATTTGATAGCGAGTTGAAATTACCAGAGTTTTCAAGCATGACATAAGGATAATCATTCGGGCAAATTTCACCCGAAATAAGTCTGCAACCACTAAGTGATGCACAAGTTTTCTCTGATCCCACGAAACGGCATAAATTATAGGTATTTCTTGCAAGTATGCTAGGGCAGCAGCTCTCTGCATCCACTTGGATTTGCGCCATGACCAGACTCATCATAGCACACTTAATATCATGTTTTTTTTTTTTTTGTTAATCCAGGGAGGATCCCAGACCGTGGTCCAGACTAATCTCCCTGGACCCAGTTAGGCCGCAGGCCAGCTTCACCTGGGAGGGTTTTCCCTGGGCCTTAGGCCCAGTGCCCGCGTTATGAACAGAGGAGGCATTTTTGTTTCCGCCTGGAGTCGAACCCGGATGGTGGTTGCCACCTCAGATCCTTCTACCACTTGGACTACCTCAACCGTTCTTAATATCATGTTTTTTCCTTCCATCTTTTGATTGATTACTTTTTTGATGAACAAAATGTAAGTGGTGGATCGATATAGTTATCAGAAGCTTTGTATTGGTGATGTGGTGAAGATATACACTACACTTGCTTATATAGTACTTGTTCTACAACTTGCCACCACAAACTTCGTTTGACACCTTTATCACATGCTCGATAGAGTCTGCACAAAATCCTTTATTATTATAAATTTCTTACTATTTGGACCACTCCATTTTAGATTCAAAATTTTAACTACATAATGTGAGTATATCAAATGAGACGAAATATGAAATTGATAGCAATCTATATAAATTGCCCCGCAGTGGACCACTAGGGATTTACTGTTTATCACATAGCTCGGATTTATTTTTGCATGGAAATAAAAACATATACGTAGAAGCGAAACATTTGGAAACGCAGAAACAAAGTTTAAAAAATGGAAACGTTTTGGAAACATTTATATACTAACTAAAACATATAACTAAAAACAAACATCAGAAACTCAAAACCATATTTAAAAAAAAATAATTATGTAAACACTATATAACAATAAACGCTTTGATTTAGTTTTTGATTTTTGATACTCAATTGACTTTAACTCGAGAAAGATATCTCAGAGGTTTCGTCTTCTTTAGTACGTTTTTTTCTAGAACTTCATGCGTTCTTATAAGTATTTTCTAAAGTGTGATTATAGATTTATAGAAATCGATTCATATTTCTCATAGTAGTTATTTAATTTTTTTTTTTTTTTATGAAATATCAATTATACACATACATTTTCAATATGTTTAAATTTGTTTATTTCTAATTAAAAACACATAAATTTCCAGTCAGGTTTCCATCAAGTTTTCAAAAATGATATCGATGTTTCTGTCGCATTTCCAAACCATTATTTCTAGGAATCACGTTTCAATTGCGTTTCCATGCATTTTTACAGCATTTTCGTTTCCTAAAAAGGAAACGGTCCTGAACAGAGTTTTTATGCAGCATACGCTCAAATATTATCTGAACTTTTCGAAACCGAAAAATACGTTTTCCATAAAAATAAAGAGAGATATTGAATAAGTAAGGGAGAAATCGAAATATAATGGGATTATGATTTAATATTTATTCACTGGTTTGACATGAGTGAAGGTAGTCTTATAGTAACATGATTAACTAAGAAATTCCATAATGTAGTCTTTTCTTTTTTACGTATTTTTCTATAAGTGTTTTTGATTGTATCAATATTATGCATGTAACTCTATCAATAATGACGAGTATTTACATATTGTTCTACAATTTGCGACCACAAACTTCATTCACTTTATCTTATGCTCTACACACTAGCTGGACCACCCTATTTTAAGCTCGTAAGTTTATCATTTTCTTTTTAAAATGTAAAAAGAAAAAGAACCCTAAAAATTGTGTCACTCCACTGCTCACAACATTTAGTCGAATTTGAGCATAATTATTTACTAAATAAAGCCAAAACTATTCATAATTATTGTATATCTATCATGTTTCTTATCCACTGCTTAATGAGCATGCTGAGTTGGAATTGTCAAGGTTTGGGACGGTCTCAAGACTTGATGGTTCCTCACCTAAAGGAGATGCGTCAAAAACATTTCCTGGAGGTTTTGTTGCTTATGGAGACGATGTACAGTAGAGATATATTAGTAGATTTACAAGTTTGGTTGGGGTATGAAGGTGTTTATACAGTGGATCCGAAAAGAAGGAGTGGGGGTTTTGCTTTGTTTTGGAAAAATGGTATACAAATTGACCTGAAGTTTGCTAATAAAAACCTTATGGATATGCAAGTTCAGTTTGGGGCGATTACTTTCTTTTTGACCTGTATATATGGAGATCCGCGTATGGATAAGAGAGCTGCTGTTTGGGAACGAGTAAACATAATTGGGGTCAACAGAAAAGAAGGATGGTGTCTTATTGGTGATTTTAATGACATCATACACAATGGGGAGAAAATTGGAGGCCTAGAAGAAGTGATGCCACTTTCAAGACTTTTGTGGAAATGTTGGAGGGTTGTGGTATGACTGAGTTACCAAGCCAGGGGAATAACCTGTCATGGGGTGGTATGAGGTATAAAAAATGGATCCAATGCAGATTATACCGATGTTTTGGAAATAAAAATTGGTTGGATCAATTCCCTGCGGCTAATCAAACGTTTTTGGATAAAAGAGGGTCAGATCATCGACCGGTTTTTGTGAGTTTGGTATCTTCTGGTAACTCTTATGTTGGCCATTTTCGGTTTGATAAAATGTTTCTCTTCAAGCCAATGGTGGAAATGGGGATAAAGAATGTGTGGTATCGCAATAATCTTGGTTCAGAAGTCTCAGCTTCGGCCAGAATAAGGAGTTGCCGTAAGTTCTTAAGTGGATGGAAAAGGAGTAACAACTGTAATGCTCGCGATATGATCCATCAGGCTGAGGTTGGACTGGAGGCTGAGCAATCCTCATCTTATCCGAGCTTTAACCGCATGGATTGGCTGAGGAAATAGCTCGTAGCGGCTTACAAAGACGATGAGGATTATTGGAGTCAGAGAAGTAGAGATAACTGGGCGAGATCAGGCGATCGTAACACCAAGGCTTATCATGCTTCAGTTAAAGCTAACCGGTCTAGGCAAAGGATTGCCTCTTTGAATGATGAAAACGGAATAACCCAAAAATCTGAAGCTGCAAAAGGACAAGTGGCTGTGGCTTATTTTAATAAGCTTTTCACCTCATATAATCCATGTGGCTATCAAAACTTTTTTCAGGACTTTCAACCGCGAGTGACCACAAAATTGAATACGACACTTATGAAGGAGGTTTCAGCCCACAAAATAAAGGAGGCGATTTTTTCGATTAAACCATCTAGCGCTCCTGGACCAGACGGAATGTCGAGCCTGTTTTTCCAACATTACTGGCATATTGTCGGTGAACAGGTTACTAAAGAAGTCCATAATTTCTTTGTCAATGGTACTCTTCCTACCGACTGGAATTATACTCATCTCTGCTTGTTACCTAAGACACTGAATCCTATTGAAATGGCAAATCTGAGGCCTATCAATTTATGTTCAGTGTTGTACAAGATAGTTTCTAAAGTTTTGGTATCAAGATTGCAACCATTGCTGGGATCAATTGTGTCTGAAACTAAGTCTGCGCTTGTATCAGAAAGACTCATACTAGATAATATGATGATCGCTCATGAATTGGTCCAGAGTCTTCGAACTCACAGCACCATCTCAGAAGAGTTCATGGCGGTGAAGACTGATATGTCTAAGGCGTACGATAGGGTAGAATGGAGCTATCTCCGATCTCTTCTACTGACCGTGGGATTTCATTGGATATGGGTTAACTTAATCATGACTTATGTTTCCTCAGTGACCTTTTCGGTACTAATTAACGATCAACCTCATGGTCTCATCATACCGCAGAAGGGAATTCGACAAGGCGACCCCTTATAGCCATTCCTATTTTTTGTGCACGGAAGGTTTGTCACATCTGTTGAATTTTCAGCCTCGGGTCCAGCAATCAACCATTTGTTGTTTGCTGATGACAGCCTATTTGCTTGCAAAGCAAATATTGACCAAAGTTCCTCCCTTCAGCATATTCTATCCATCTATGGAGAGGATACCTGACATATCTGTAGGAACTGTTTAGTTGATCCTGATGTAATTCACAGATTCAGATCATCCTAAACATGGATCTAGGTTCTCTTGAATAGAAACATTAGATGATCTCACCTTTTACCTGTTTGTTGCAGCGGAAGGAATAGAACAGGTCAGATCAGAGAGATACACCGAGGGATGAATCCTCCAAAGGTTCACACACGCTTCACAAGGAAATGGCTGCTAGACCGAGCAGGAGAGAGGCACAGAGAGAGGAGAAAAGAGGCGCAGATGGACTGAAGAATTAGAGAGCTTTAGGTCAAGTTTTATTCATTAAAACTCCCTTTAGTTCTCATGGGCTTTTGGGCCCAATTCTCAGTTCTAATTAAATCCCATGGATTTAATCAGGCCCTTTAGTCTCTCTTAGTACAGTAAATGCCTAGCACTTTTACCGTACTTCTGCTAAGCCGTTCCTACACATTTTCCTGTTAGCTTAGGCGTGTGACCCATATGGGATCATACAATAAAGGCAATAAGTCCAAGACTTATAGATCATGAGCGGACTCTAGCAAGCCATCATGACCCCCAGCATTGTATGACTTATGTCTGATCATTGACATACTCTTACTTTCTAGAGACAGTACCGAGATTACTGGACACAATTCCAACAATCTCCCACTTGTACTGGAATCTCTGTATTCATAATCCTTTTGTCTCAATATCTCGATTAGTCATAAGGCAAGATTAGTGTCATCCTTATAAAGCCTAATCTTGTTCATCGGACTCTGATTCGATACTGACTATCCAAACGACTCGGGAAAGTCCGTTTGAGCATGGCCATGCATTTTCCAGTATTCAAATCTCCGATTGGCCTAGAGATATTCACTCCATTTATATTGGAGGGACAAATTCCGTCTTGTTCCATCACTGTAAACTACTCATTTCATAATGTACCCAAACAAGGTCCTTATAACTATCGCAGAACGATAGCGTTAGACAATGATCAAAGTGCATCAGTCCATGTGCAGTCACATGCATGCGAACTCAGGTCTAAGGACTATACTCTATAGTCGTAGTAAGAATCTCTTATGACACAGATATAAATATCCTGAAGAGTTCTTATAAGCGGGTCTTGTCCGGTCGTATGTTCCCCAACATACACCTATGTACTGACTTTGATGCCGCGCATCTATGACACACTAAGACTTTGTCATAAGTCACGTACCAATTTAGTCTCACACGGTTGTTGGTGTTCCAATTTCAACAACCTTTGACTAGGGACAGGATGATATAAACCATCTATCAAATATAGGGTCTTATGACCAAGCCAAATGACTTTGATGACTCAAGATCAAGTCATTTACTTCGATGACCTATAAAATGGTTCATTTCATTTTTGGAACGATTATTTCATCACAGTTAAAATAATCTTGAAATAATAATTTCATTAAACATCATTATATGTTTTACTAGAACATATCAATAACTAAATAAAGCCCTTTACTTACTCCCACTGAAATTAAGACTACATCTTAATTTCACTTATCCTACAGCAACAGTCCGCGACTCGTGCTTAGGCTCAAGGAGTGGCTTCGTTAATAGATTAGCAACGTTCTCATTCGTTGAAACTTGCTGATCTACTTAACATCTCTGTCATTTATCTTACGAAATAGGTTATTCCACTAAGTGTTTGGATCTTTGATGTGCAGCTAGTCTCATCTAAGCTGGGAATCACATCAAGTTCAGTGATGAACTATTCTTTCCAAACAACCTCTTCCGCCGCTTCCCAAGCTGCGAAACATTCAGTTTAAGTCATGGAGTCAGCAACAGTGCCGTGCACCGCCAGACAGACACAAGACATATCCGGACTGTGACCGGAAATCATCTTTGTCTGTTGGAAACTTGCCTTTCAGACTCTATCGACTTGTAGCACCTCACTTTCTTCTTTACCTAAAGAACTTATCCTTAGTCTTCTTCAAATACTTTAGAATATTCTTTACGGCAATCCAGTGATTCTTTGCTGGATTTGACTGGTCTTTACTTGTTTTGCTTAACATTAAAGCAATATCAAAACAAGTACGTGTCATGGCATACATGATAGATCCGATTGCCGTCGCATATGAATCCTACCCATGCATTCAAGCTCAGCAGTTATCGTAGGACACTGCTTCTTGCTTAACGTATTGCCATGTGACATTGGCTTAAAACCCCTTCTTGGAGTGCTGAAAACGTGTAGGACTTTGTCAATTTAAGAATCCTGACTTTGTCCTACCAGCTCTTCTGGATCTCTATCTTTAGATCCAGAATCCAAGACTTTCGTGGCTTTACCCATGTCAATCACTAAACCAACTCCCAAGCCAGTCCTTTACCGACTACAACATTGGGATGTTATTTCCGAGAATCAGTATGTCATCAACATACAATATGAGAAATGCAATATCGCTCCCATTTATCTATTAGTAAACGCATAGTTCCATTTCGTTCCTGTTCAAGTCAAAACCTTGACTACTTCAACAGAACGAAGATTCCTATTCCGATATTCTTGCTTCCATCCATGAATGGATCGATGAAGTCAACTTACACAAAATGTAATTTTCGGAGTCCAAGCTCACTTTCACTTCTTTGAACTTCGCAGATTCGTCGCTTTCTATGATCATCAGATCATGCGAACTTTCAATGATCATCAGGTTCAACTAATGACGAGAAATCACTCTCGTATTAGTGACTGATTCTTTCATATCTGCGAACTTCAGGCTCTACAGGTGTAGATTCTACAGAAATCTGTAAATCCATTCGTTGCTCTCCCTCAACAGGTTGAGCAGCCTCCTGTATATCTCGAATTGCTTCGAGTTATACTTTTACTCCCACTGTTCTTCTTGGAAAGTAACTTCCCTTCTTAGAAAACAGAATGGTCGTAAAAATACCGAGCCTTGGTTTCCTTAAGAAAACTTCGAGTTATGCTTTTACTCCCACTGTTCTTCCTGGAAAATAACTTCCCTTCTTAGAAAACAGATTGGACGTAAAAGTAATAAGCCTTAGTTTCTCTAGGACAACCAGCGAAGTAGCACAACTACAAATACTCAGTAAAGACAAATTTGGATCGATTTCAATCCACATTAACGTGGTGTCTTTCAACTGATATTTGTGGAACTATTTCAGCGTAAACTTAGATATTTTAGAGCGCTATTCTTTAATAATATCATGGAAGATTCGTGTGACTCATCTTTAATCATTTCTAATAAGATCTGATTCTTTCTCACAGAAACACCTTCAGGTTTTCAGGAGAAATGAGCTGTGAAACGATTTCACACTCATTAAGATGATCACACAATCAATGACTTAAGTATTCTCACTCGTGATTTAATCCAGAGTCTTAATACTTTTGTCATTCAGATCCTATACTTCATTCTGGAACTCTTTCGACCATGTCAAAGAATTCCGACTTGTGTCTCATCAAATGAACACAGTCACACTCACTGAAGTAATCAGTAGAGACAATGAAGTACAGGAAATTTTCTCTGGCATTACTGCTCATTGGGCCACATACATCAGTATGTTATAGGTCCAATAAGCCTTTGGGCCTTTCTCTAGCTCGGCTAAGATAGGCCCCTTTTGTCTTTTGGTCCAGTAAACAGAATTCAAGTCTCATAAGATATCGTATCAAATGAGCCCAACAGTCCATAACTATGGGATTTCTGAATCCGTCTTACTCTATGTGACCAAGACTTTTATACCAAGAAAAATCAGGTTTAATTCTCAGATTTAAACCAATTCGGTATTTATGTTATATTTAGGCACTCTTTGGTTTAAGATATAAAACCCATTCCTTGAATAGGGTGCTACAATTAATATTTCATTAAGATCAAAAGAACAAAACCTTGTCTTTTATCAAAATGAAAAACATTCAAATTCTTACAAGAAAATGAAAAACAACTCTGCTTAAAGCAGGTAGATTGTAGCAATTACTTAATACAAAACCAAGCCTTGAAGGTATCTACAAGTGAAAACCCTATGACTGAGGCAGCTTCCATAGCTCCTTCCAGACATGCAGTTCCACTTGCCCTTCCTTCAACGTTCTACTGTTGCTCAGGCTCTGCATATTACAACAAATATCAGTGCCACAACCAGTATCCAATACCTGCAAGGTAGAACTTGAAGTAATAACATGAATACCTGAGGAAGTAATCTCATACATTAATTTTAACTCCTCATCATCTTCCATGAATTTTATGCAATCTCTCTTCCAATGCCCTATCTCTTTACAGTAGCAGCACTTACCAACGTAAGAGGTATCTGACTTGAGCTCAGAAGACACACGCTTGCCATGATTCAAAATCTGGACAACTTTGTCTTCACCCTTGTCAGTACTAGGTTTCATAAACCTACCCTTCACGTTTGGCTCAACCGTCTTGAGCATATTATGCAGTTCAGTCAGCGTCTTCGTTAAGCCTTTCTTGATATAGTTCTTCCTGAACTTATCATAGCTTGACGGCAGTGACTGCAGAATGATCTCAGTTGCCAATTCTTGGCTAACTGGATAATCCAGTTTCCTCAGGTTATCAATATAACCTATCATTTTACTGACATGAGGACTTACCGGATTATCATTTGGTAGCTTGCAGCTAGTGAGAGACTTAACCAACTGGTATCTCTCCACTCTTATCTGCTCCTGAAATTTCAATTTCAGGCTGCTGATCATCTCTATTGGCGACTCCATGTTCTCATATTGCTCCTGCAAGTCAGAGTTCATGGTAGCCAATATCAGACCACGCACATCTACCGCATCATTATAATGCTTATTCCAAGCATCATATACTGCATGGGAGGCATTGGACCCGATCCTTACGGGGAGAGCTCTCTCAAGAACATAGTTCTTTCTCTCCTGCCTGAGGACTAGCCTCAGGTTCCGCGACCAAGTCAAGAAATTTGATCCGTTCAGTTTGTCCTTCTCAAGAACAGACCGGATCGAGAAAGTGTTTTGATTGTTTGTGCTAGTCATAACTGAAATATAAGATAAAAGGATTTTAGTTATTATGTTCAAAATGACTAATCTCGTATTAAAAATTTAATATGATTAATCACGCATTATATTCAATAACATCAGTTACCCTCAATAGAATATAATGATTCCAAGATCCACATATAACTAAGATTAAAGTGGGCCACTGGCCGTCACCCAACCTTAGCTTATATCGGTAAGCCCTACATCGGCTAATTATATCCGTGATATAACTCTTGGTTGTGAATCTGGGCCCGAGGCCCAATCCACTCTGATGTCTCAAGGCCCGGGACTCCCGATGGCCTAGTCAAGAAAACCAGACTATACAGTCATG